>VWZY01009951.1:208112-317630 GCA_013399075.1 Chloroceryle aenea | reverse complement strand
TGTTTGGGGTTTTTGTATATTTTAGTGTTTTATATTATATTTTTATATTTTTTATATTATTTATTTTCATTTAAGTACATAAGTATTAATATATAAAATTTTATGTATGAAACATTTTTTACCTCAGAGGTTTTATATTTGGAATTTCTTTGTTTTGAATCTCCAGTACTGATGGGGCCTGGGAGAAGATCACGTGGTGAGAACCCACAGCATAAAGTCATTTGTTTATAGGGTTGTGTACAATGTATGTGGACTGAAGGCAGTAAGTTTCATGTAATTATTACAAGTAGGGTTGGAAGCACTGCTTGTCGTTGAGGTTGCCTTACAACTTCATTTAGATTACCCTGGCATTAAAACTACTAAAAGCTTTGTCAGTTTGCAACTGTTTGGGTAGAAATCTTCTGCTCAGGAATGCCTGCCTCAGGCTAGATATTTTAAGATTTGTCCAGAACAGTTTAGCTAATATGTAAGACAAGGGGAAAATAGGATTTAAAAATTTTTAAAAGCACCTTAGGGTTACCTTCTATTTGAGCACAAAAAAAAAAATGCACAACTGCTCAGTGCTCTCTGGCTGTAAACTGCTGCAGAAGGGAGGGGTCTTCATGCCCACCACTGTGTGCTCCTACCCTTTCTCTTGCTTTAGCTTAGCAATGGTGTGACCACTGTGCTCAGTGCTCTGGAGGGTCTGTCTGGTCCTGTGGCATCTTGATTATTTATCTTGGTGTGTTTTGTTTTCTGATCACAGCTGATCTGAGCCGTTGGATGGGTGTGTGATTGTTAGATCAGGTGGAAAAAAAGTGGGAACACATGTGGGAGGCTGGAGTAGCAAAAAGAAATTGCCTCTTGCAGCAACAGCTTGCAGTTAAAAGTTTGGATTCTGTGTATCTGTGCCTAGAGAAAGGGTAGACTTCAGCTGTATTCCTGTTTGCTCATGGTTTCTGGTCATGTGAGACTTGAAGACAGCTACTTCACTGCTGCATGGAGCTTTTTGTCTGCATAGTGAGGAGTCCTTGTTAACCTGTGCTAAAAGGTGGTGTGGTATNTGCACAACTAAAACTCTTTAACATTCTCAGTGAAGACTTGGAGGAACATAGCAGATAAAGCTTTTAAAAGCAAGGTCTTCTGTCCAATTGATTCCCAGTAATCTATTTGCTGACCCCAGCTGGTGTCCAGAAAGAAACATTGGTTCAATTGTGGAGTGTACAAGGAATAGAGGCTGGAAGAACTGACAAGTAGGATCGTGTACCTTTGGAGCAGAGACATCAGCCTAAAATCAGCTACACTTCATTAGGAGAAGGGAGACAAGACCTGTGGAGCAGTTGAAGACATTAAAAATGAAGGTGGGCCCATGGACAAGCTGTTAGAGAGCAAATAGCAGGAACCTGTAAGGGATGATTTGTGCACATAGGAGAAGGAGGTTATGAACACTGTGAGCTCTAATTAGGGTGATAAAACTTGCAGGTTAACAGTAGGACTATAAATAGGAAATGGGTTGTGGATTATGGAGCAGAATAAGGCCAAGGTCATGCTGGGGCAGTGAAGTAAAAAGTGTGTGCCATTGAAGCAAGATCCCTCTGGTTTTGTCTGTCTTCTGCTCTTAAATTCTTGTGAAACTCTCTGTCCAAATGTCTTGTTTCCTCTTGGATCTGGTCTGCTGTACAGAATAACTGTCAGCTTTGTCCATCAGCTCACCTGGCAGAGGTTTGTGTGTGGATATGCATGTCCCCAAGTTTTTATGTGTTGGAAAACCCCTGCTTTCCAAAACATCTACAAAGTTGCATGCAAACAGATTAAAGGCATCAGCTGCAAATGTCTCCCTTAGATAAAACCTGTATCAGTACTTGTCCTTTTTCTTTTGTGCTTTAGAGAGCCTAATTAGGCCTCTGTTCAGCACTCAGCTGTACATAACACAACATTTGGAACCCAGCTGTTCATAGTGCAAATTCTCTCTCCTGTGAGTGTTGCTCTTTCTCCTTGGGTCTAAGTCAGGGCTGTGGTGACTCTGTGTTGAACTGCTGAACAAACACTCACATCTTAACTAAAACCTCTGGGAGCTGTGCTTGTATTCTCTATGTGAAGTGCTACAGAGTACTTTCTGTACTGCGTATTTCTAAGTTCAGCCAGTATCGAGGCAGATGCTAAAACTGGTGATGTGAAGCACAGAGATTTCAAGGTAAAGCAGTATTTCTATAGGCAAAATAGGGAGAGCCTATGGTTAGAAATGTGTTTAAATCTTGTTTATGCTTGTAAATCTCCAATGCTACAGTTCTTGTTTCCATGGAAGTCTTAAATGTTGTAAGGTGTGGGTTTGAACTTTTTTTGGTACAGAAAGCATGAGGTAAAAGCTGAAAACAGGAAAGGAGAAACTCCAGAGGCATGGCATATTGTGCTGCCTGTAAATTAAAGCTACTAGTAAAAGGAAATTGTAATTGGCCCACTGAATAAATACTTCTGTACACAGGTAAGGAAATGTGTTAAAAAGCAGATCTAGGGCCACAAGTGAATGCTGGTCAACTGGGTTTGAATTTTCTAATTATTGTTTTATCATATCTAATATTTAACTGACCTGATGATACCTATCAAGCTGATTATCAGGGGATACATACACAGCAAATCTCAAATCACTGTGTCTGTGCCTTCAGCTTAATTTCTGATAAAACTGCACTAAGGACAAAACTGGTTTTATTTCTAAACTAATTTCTTCCAGCTTTACAAATGCATTAAGCTTCATCAGAATAAAACTTTCTGGTAAAGCTGTGGCTTACAAGATTTGTCAGTACTGGAGCAGAAAGTAAAATAGAGGAGAAATATAAAGGATAGGAAGAAAATCTTTACCCTGACTTGGCTTTCCATTACCAAAGTATTTGGTTATTTTTCTGCTGTCAGAGAAGTAGTCCACAGACCTCTTCTTCCTCATTCCTATCTTGCTATGTATAATAAAATTCCATGATAATTATTCTAAGGGGTGTGAATTAACACATCTATAAATAAGAATATCCTTATCTTCAAGTAGCTATCATGCTCTTGGCCCAGAAATAAGGGTTTGTTGGGGTTTTTTTGTTGTGGTGTTTGGTTTGGTTTGTGTGGGGTTTTTTGTGTTTTTTCCCTTTGTCCACACACTTTTTTCATTCTTTTCTAATAGGACTCATTTTTGAAGTGGAAGTTGGCCATAGTAGCTAGTCATAACTGCACTCAGTGGCAGTTTTAGACAGGATATATGAGTCTTTGCACTTGGGGAGCAATCCTGTCCATTTACATTTCAGGACAATTTTGTTTTTTGAAAGAATACTTTTTTTGATGACTACAGCAAAACTTCGATTTATGTGTTAAAAATCAGTCAGTGTGACCTGATGACACTTGTGGTTCACAAGTCTGTGATGTGAATATGTACTCCACAAAGTATAGGAAGTCTACCAGTTCTCCACTCTACTTCCTTGTAAATGTAACTTAAAGCAACTCTTAATTAGAAATAAAAATCCTAACAAAGTATTTAAGACAATCACTTCGAAATTGTTTAATCACCAAAGTCCTGGTTTGGTTTGTTTTGTTTTTTTTTCCCTTTTCACTATTGAGATACCTGACTGCAGATATGCAAATGCTACTTCATGTCACAGGGTGTCTTAGAGCTATATATATTTTTGCAGTTTGTAGAAGTAAACCTAAATTTCTGGAGTTTATTAATTTGATGTGCACATTTCTGTGTGTTCATATTTTAAATGGATTTTTTTTTAATGTTTCTGCTTCCAGAGAGAGTGCAGAAGGAGGAAGAGTGATTGTAGAAGTTGATGACAAAGTGGCAAAAGTCAGAAATGTAAAGGTATGCTTATTGTTATGTTCCCTTTCTCTATAAAGATCTTGATATCCTAATGCTTTTCTATGCTTTCTTGGCTATTGGATCATTCTAACAGAGGTATTAAGGGAAAAGTTTAAACTGGCACAGCTCTAGAATAACTGCAACAAAAGTGTGGGGGGAGGATTGTTTTGGTTTGGGGTTGGTTTGGTGGTTGCTTTTTTATTTGACAGGGGATGCAGCATGTAATTATGTTTTCTGTATTTTATATTTGTCAAAGCTTCTGCAGTCTGGCTGCATGCCATCATTCAAAGCTGTTAGCGAAATGTTTAGGATTTTGTGCTTATTTTACTGTTACTAACATCTGGATAATTTCTTTCCCTGTGTCTCTCTTCCTCTCATATTTGCACTCAGAGTGCAAGTGACTTGCATAAAATGGAGTACAATGTGTTCAGCTAGACATCAGACCTTGGTAAAAGCCCAAGATCTGTAAGAATAAACTGAATGTAGCTGCCATCCTCCCTGAGAGCTTTGGAGCCAGTGTGCTTGGGAGCCAGCCCTCTGGTTTAGACTCCTGAACTACTTAAAGCTGTCACAGTCCTTCACTGAATTAATAGAATGGGAGCAAAGTAATTCTGTGTTGTCAAACATGTTTCTGCTCAAAAGGCAAATAAATGAACCGTGAGATTACTGTGGGGATCCTAGAAGATGGATGCATTTTGTGTTTCATGTCGTCTTTTTTCATTATATCTACAAGCAACACAGTTATTCTAGACTGATCGTTCAAGAGAAATAATACATTTGGTTTTTAAGAGAAACCTTGGCAAAAAAATGGAATTAAAGGATTTGAACTGTTTATCTTCTTTCCATTCTAATTATTTTTTTATTCACTACAGGTACTTCTTTTTAAAGAAAGAAGCGGGGCGGGGGGGGAACTGTATGAGATAATGGTCTCAGGGATATAATATTTCCTTTGCAAAGACTGTTTGTAGAGTCTGTGACCCTTGCTACTTTATGAAATAATTTTCCCTGACTCCTTATACATGTGACAAAGCTCTCAGAGAGACAGTTCTCCTCTGGATATGACACTCCCTGTTCCTGGGGGTTGTCCCTGGGAAGGCTTTGGGCCCTGTGGCAGGGTGGTACGGATTTGGGCCTTAGTGACTGCCCACCCCCCTAGAGGAGCCAGCCTCAGCAGGTGGAGGCTATGAAGTCAGGCAGCTGCCTAACTGGGTCCAGCTGAGCCTTGTTAGACCTAGAGGGTTGTTGTTGCTCATTGTTGTTGCTCAAGAGCTGCTGTGGGCTGCCTTGGGGTCCTGGGGAAACCATAGTAGCAGGGTGGGCTGCTCGGAGCAGGCCGAGAAGGGTTGTTTGGATACAAGGACTGGCTTGTGGAAGTTTTTTCTCTTGAGGTTTCATAATGTGGTGAGTATTTGTAAAGAGGGTGAGTTTGCTTTATGCATAAATTAAATTTAGACAGTCTTTGAGGAATCCTAAGGTCTGTTCATGTTGTTGTATCAGTAGGCTCATTAAGATGTTAAAACTGACTAAAGGAAATCTAGGTTGTACTTAATTAAAAGTGACAAGTTTAGAATCGTGCAGGGTTTAAAATCCTTGGAACCTCTTTACTTCAAAGGTAATTTAGTTCTGTCCTTTTTTGCTTTGCTCTTTCATGATTTGAAAACAAACAAACAAAAAGCCAAACCACAGACCTGTCAGATGGGCCTGTAAATTAATTTTCCTTGTAAACTGCACAGCTGATAGCAGAGTTCAGTGCTTACAGTGCCCCTTAGCCATTAACCTGGACGACAGCACTGTCAGCTTTAGTTTTTGGGGCTGTTAGTGAAGCATTTTGTTTCGATACCAAATTATAACAAGCCATCTTTTTTTTTCTGCTCACTTTGCAAATGTTAAGGTTACAAGAAAGTTATTGCATAGGTCAAAATGACATGTGGGTGATGTTAACTGTGTGTAATGTTTTGACATTACTCTCCTTATTTGAGTAGAACAACACTGTGTTGCTCATAAATTGTTGATCATAAATTCTTTGTTTGTAAGCTTATCTGTTTTATTACAAATCCCTTGAGCAAGATTATACAGAACGACTTATCTTACTCCCTTAATTTCGGTCACCATTTCTGGCTATTGTCCTTGAAAGGCTTCACTGTTATCATGACTAACCCATAAAGGTTTGGTTTGTAGAGTGTGCTCCAAGTGACAGAATCATTAGCTTGCAATCATGACAAAACAAAGGGGAAATGGGGCAAGAGACCTGCATTTTCAACTATGCAGTGAGAAAACTCATTGTTTTCTCACTTGGGGTCTCATTTCTATTACAGGATAAAACAGGAGAATGACAGAGAAGTATCAAAAATGTTAAAGAGCTTTCCTGCCAATATTTAGATGTTGTGAAGAATAACTAAATTACATTTATTGTGTACATCCTGGAGAACCTTAGCTGTAGTAAATTAACTAATTAATTAATCAGAAAAAAGGCTTCAGCAGGTCTGTCATGGATGTTTCCACATGACTCTGAGTATCAAAGGAAATTGAATAACAGGGATAAATTATTTGCCATTCCTTTTCCACAATACAGAACATAGAATAACTTCCTGTTAGTTTAAAAATGCTTAATTTTTTGAACAGCTTCAAAGAGAATTGATTTTTTCTGTCTTTTTCCTTCTGTTGTCAGGTTGACAGTAGGCTTGATAACACCTGGGACTCAAGAGAAAAGATTGTGGCCTTCAGCTTTGATTACTGCTACTGGTCGGTTGATCCTGAAGATCCAAAGTATGCATCTCAGGAAATGGTAAGTGATGGTGTTCTTCATGTCTGTGTTCTCATCCTGTTTTGTCCTTTATATTCATGTCTACAGGAAGAGATTGAGACGTAGAATACAGGAACATTCATTTTCTTTTCTGCCCTCATCTTTTTCTTATTTTGCTTGTAAGACCACAGTTAATCTTTTTGTCTTAAGTAGGTGTGGCAGGACTGCCGTACCCTTGTTTGTCAACTAATGCTTGCTTTCAGTAGATATGATAACTTTGGTAGTGATCATTAATGGTGAAGAAGAGGACTCTATCTTAGCAATGAGAATTTTATTTGAGGGTCAGAATTAGGTTCTAGAGAGAGGATGCTCTGAAATAAAAGGAAGAGTAGTGAGGCAATTCTAATGATAAGATCATCAGTGAAATCATTACATCTTTAAAGCTAGTAAATTTTACTTACACCGCATCGTTCTGAGCACTTTTCCTTGATAAAGCATCAGAAATCTTAAAACTAGTGGAGACTTCTCCTAGCTTGACAATCCAAGGTTTGATGATTAATAAAGATGGTTAAAGGGTTATTAAAATAGGATATGATTACAAATTTTTGTTAATAAACAAGGAATTATTAGATCTACTAAAAAAATATAATGCATAGCAAAGATATCCTAAGATTTCATTGTGCATGCATACAAACACATATGTTGGCATTAAAATAAGTTTTTCCTTCTCTTTTGTATCATTCCATTTTTGTCTGTTGTCAGTACAATCATTCCTGTAATTTCAACCTGTGTAATTGTGCTGCTTTTCACAGAAAGTATTTCCTAAGACTGAGCAAGTCCTGCAAAATTTGTATTTCTGGTAGTGATGAGCACAGGACTGTTTTACTTTTGGGAGTCAATGTTTGCAAAACTATCAAATTTGGCAATTACCAGAACTATAGCTGAAATTCTTTACTGTGCTCCGTTTTCTTCTTGGTGCACTAGTGTGGAAGAGGTTTTGGAAACTTGAGAAGTGTAATGTTTAAAAAAGTTGCTTTTCTAAAGCACTCAGCACTAGATAACCTTCCATTTCAGGTATTACAAATAACTTCTCTTTAAATGTTGAATGGTTTGGGTTCTCCTCTCACCCCGATGTTCTCTTACTTGCTTACTTTGATTCTGTGTTCTTTGTGAGTTTCTCTCGTTACACTTAGAAACATGCTTCTTAGATCTGTTGACAGGCCAACAGTACAGTTGGCTTTCTAGCTGAAATAGCTGCATAGCAGATGAAATGTCGATAAATACAGTCTGCCAAGTCTGTTTTATCTGTACTCTGTATGAAAAAATTATCAGAACTGCCAAATGGAAAATATAAATATTGGCTACAAAGTGTAAATTTTTGTTCATGTTGTTATCAAATACAAGTGCAAATGAAATGGGATGTAAAATGCAATATAAACAGTACAGCTTCCTTGCTGGGCCTAAGTAGGTATTTCGGATGCTGTGGAGAGCCTTGTGTTATCATACAACATAGTTTTATCCAATACAAATACTCATGGGGAAATGTGAAATCCCTGGCTATAGACAATTAAGTGATGGGCCATAGTTTCTTCACTGATGCCTGATGCTGGCTAAAAGGTCACTCAGTGCTGCTTAATTTAACCATTGGGTTACTGAGCCTTAGACAGATTTCTTTTATGGGTCAAGAAAAGTTTCAAGATGGACTGGTACTTTGAAAGGCCTGGAGTCATGAGTGAGTTTTTTGGTGACTGCCTTGGTGATTGTTGAACTGGTAAAGCATATTTTTTAGATGCTCTTTGAAGAGGGCTTCTGGAATATTGCAGTATCATGTTTTTGTGCATTTGTCTGACCCCTTACACTGTCTGAATGAAGCTTATTGTACTAATTCCATCTTTTGAATCATTACTTCACTGCTGAGCTTGAAGTTTCTAATCTTCCTTACAGCAATGATGCTATTGGCAGCCAAAATAGGTTTGGTATCAGTCATCCAGCAAAAGCTTTCTTTCATGGAAATGACCTTGAATTAGTTTTCTCTTGATGATGTGTTGCCAACTTTTATCATACCTGACTGGTCTATTGGTTTAGGATGAAAAGTCGCTTGAAGTATCTGCCTTCAGGTTCATTGTAGAATGCCATCTTTTAGAAAAATGACTTCTTTTTTTTTTTAATACTATTTTGAAGATACAAATCTGCTTCTCTGAGTACTTCTTACAGTTTCTTCCAAAGGTTAACATTGTTCACTTCAGGTTCTGGTCCCTTGCATTCTAGAGATGACTATACACAATGCATTTTATTCCCTATATTTCTCAATCATGTACTTCACAGGTACTTGTAACAGGCTTAGGTCCCATATGTAAGTACTTTCAAATGCGTGGATGAGAAGTTTGTATTTATTGTTTAGCCTTAGGGCAGGCAGAGCTTGGCTCCACAGTCAATCTTCTCCTCAGCCTCCAGCCTCAGGGCAGGCAGAGCTTGGCTCCACAGTCAATCTTCTCCTCAGCCTCCCTGACGCTCCTAGGCTTTTCCACTTCAGCTTGCAGCCTTTCAACCTCACCCTGCAGCTGTGCTGTTGGCTGAGCAGATCATCAACCTGCTCACACTGTGCACAGCTCCCTGCTACCAGGGAGAGGCTGAGACATTCCTTGTAGCCTGTGACCTGAACCATCATGTTCTTCCGTGGGAGCTCTCTCTGAGTTCCCACCTCTATCCTGTCAGGCATCAGGAGCACAGCCTTCTTTTGCTGTGTGGAGACCATTATTGTAGGACTGCAGTAGTACTGACTTATTGTAGATGGTGGGGTGGGGGGGAGAAAACCCAGCTAAAGAAAGACTCCACCCCAGAAAAACCCACAAGAAACTGTAATACTTCTGCTGATGTTCCTTTTCCTGCCATTTTTGAGTCAAACTGATGATTTTTCCCTGTACTGTGTTGCTGCAAAAGTAGTTCAGCCTTGCAGAGGGAGAACGCAGAGTGCCTGCACCTTGGCTTTACTTCTTACACACAGTGAAGTAGCTTCACCATGTCTTTCTCCATTCTTAAGAGGTTTTTGTGGGAGATAAATTTGGTATTATACAAAACTTTCTTTAGTAAAGGGGACATTTTGTGTAAAAGTAACTATTGCTTCCTTTTCCCCTACCCCCTTCCTCCACAGATGTCCTCAGGAAGACATGCATAGTTCAGGATTGTTTTCCAAAGACATTGTTGAAAATCCATCTTTCTTTGGCCATTATATAACTATGGAATTATCTATTAAAAGAGATTCATGATATGTTTCTATTTTGCAGTAAAAATACTGTGTGGTTATAGTATTGTAAAGATATTTAGGGTTATAATATTTGTTCTTATAAGTAGATTTGGGTTGGTTGAATATGATAGTTGATATGTAGGTGCTTTGAGGCCTTCATAGTTGTCCCACTAAAGCATCTAAATTTAAACTTAAGGTTTTGTCTGACACCGAACAGTCTGTTTCAATCCTTTGCTTTGTAAAACCTAAAATAGCTCTTAATGAATTTTTCTTCAAGTCTTAGCTCCACCAAGCAAAGGAAAATGTTTAAAACAGTTGTAAAAATTAATTAAATACCCATTTAATTCCCACTGACAAAAATATTTTGGCTTTACTTAATGCAAGCACAGTTAAAATCTTAAGGGTATTTTGCACAAGAGTATCCTTAAGGCTACAAAAACACATGCAAGCATGAAGTGTTCTTGTAGCTGGTGGTTACAGTTTCAGGACTCAGCTTCCCTCCAGCCATCCTTCCCATCCGGTTATTGTGTGTGCACAGTAACTGTGGTGGGCAGACTGACCCACAGGATGTACAAGTGTGTATTTACACCCAGCGGTTGCCATAGGTAGTTGATGTGTAGCAATCTGTTCCTTTTGATAAGGGGAATACATCCCATGACTAATATGCTTTGAATGGCAGAGACGGTGAAATCCAGAAAAAGGTTTAGTGCCCAATTTGCACTGATTTTAGTGGGATCCAGATCTCTGACTGGGTTTTCTTGAAATGCTTTTTGTAGATCACAAGCTTAGTTTTTGTACATCTGTGCATCAGTTAAATGGGGATGATAATGTTTATAAGGGAACTCATAATTTAGACCTTAGAATTGTTACCTCAGACTTTCAGAAGAATTAAGTATATTGTATTCATATTGGTCAAGGAATTTCATATTTCTGAGATTGACTTTGAAAAGGATTTTATTTTGGTTTGGCATAATATATTTGTTTTATACAGGTATGAATATTCCTTCAGTGTATCTCTGAATATTATAATCTTCTATAAGACTGCTATCCTCATTAAATCTTCCAAGATGTGGCCGTAAAAAGAACTCAAAACCGTCTTCTTTTGGGGGGAAGCTAAGAAATATGAGGGTACACAGAGGTTCTTATAAACAGCTGAGTGATTGATTATATATTCTTGCATGTTTTACCCTGAAAGATTACATTGTCTTTTTGATGAGAAGTGGCTGCCTATCAAAAAAAAAACAAACAAAAAAGCCAAGCCCCTCAAAAAGAAAAAAAAAACAAAAACAAAACAAACCACCACCACCCACACAAAAAAACCCCAAAACAACAACAAAAAAACCCCACACCACAAAATAAACAAAAAAAGCCAAGGACCAAAACCCCACAAACTTGTTTTCAGGATTTTGTATGGGTTTCCCTGTGCATTAAGGTTGGGCTGTGATATGTCATCACCTGTTAGAAGTATTAACAAATGGGGATGGTTTCACAGTGAGAAAGCAGTAAGGGTGTGAAAACAAGTCTTAATGCAAATGTCAGTATCTGCTCCTGATTTCTTGATCTTCTCACCTCACACACACACCACCTCCACTCCCCATCCTCATCCTTGGGCACTGGGTTACCAATATAAGTGAAAGAATAACTGTGATTCCTTTTTTGGTGCACTTACACTGTGCATTTGAACCACAGAGGGTTTTACAAGACTGTTCAAAAGCAAGACAGTGTGTAAAAGGTTGTTTATTTCGGAAGAGTATATAACTGACACAAGTTCTATTTACCTGATTGGTGATTGCCAATGTGCTAGGAGGAGCTCCTTTCCATTCAAACACATTATCTAATTATTTCTCTCTCTATATTCATTGGGAAGTGTGAAGGTGCTGTGCTGACGCAGTGCTACTCTCTGTTGTGTATGTGTGCCTTTGTGATGAGGGAACAGGTCACCCAGTTGTTTGTTCTCATCGCTGCTGGACTGATTACTTGATACAGAGATGCTGCTGTTCTGCAGAAACATGCACTCATCACGCTTACCAGTTCCTTTTGAGCAAGCAACGAGTATGGTTAATAGCAATTCACAGTTGTTTGGCTGTGTCCTAGACAGTCCTAACCTTTAAAAGCCTGGAAAGATTATGGAAAGGTACTTCAGGGTTTCTTTGCACCTGTTCTGTGCTATTGTTGCTGATGTGCTCAGTTAAGCATTTTGCTTCCATCTTCAACACTTAACAAAAAGCAGCAGGTAACCTGCCTTTGCAGGGTCTACATTTGAAAGCCAAACACCATCACCGGCTTTGTTTGTGTCATTGTGTGTTAGGGATTCTGTTCCACCCCAGCAGTGCTACGGTTGCTGTTGATGATATGCCAAAGAAAATGGTTCACATCTGTGGGGTACCTGTCAGTGTGATTACAGACTCTGCAGACAGATACTCTGCCTGTCAGCAAGTACCTGGTTGGACTTGATAATCTTAAAGGTCTCTTCCAACCAAAATGATTTTATGATTGGGTTTTATTCTGTGCTCTGAAGGCAGAAATGGGCTTAGTGATGGCTCATGTGAATAAACATGCATGACCCTTGTAAATAGATTTAATTTTTTTTTTTCATTTCCTATTTGTTTTCAAGTGTCATAATTGCTTTTCATCACACCTGGCTTCCCGGCATGGTTGGGTTTTATACTACTTCCAGCTAGGAAAGGGGCAGACTGACAGAGATGATTTTCTTACCTCCTTGTCAAAGTGTAACTGAAAGCAGATAGAAGAAGAAACAGATATATTTGTTTTAATAGGCAAAATCTTCATTATGGCACTAGTTTGTTTTGGGTTTTTTCTTTGGTTTTTTTTTTTTGGAAGACTTTGTTTGTTCTACATGTTAATTGAAAAAAGCTTAGAAAAGTTATGTAACAGTTGTGTTTTGAAGCAAAATATTGCAACATATTTTCCAACACTTCACCAAAGCAAGTCACTATACTTTTTTTTAATGCATAGTCACACTTCTTCAGAACTTTAACTGAGAGACCTTTCCTTTTTAATCTGTGTTTGTGATATTTCCATCCATACCTCTGTACATTCTCTGTGAGATTAAAGTTTTTAATTGTCTTGTAAATTTGCAAGGCATTCAAAACCTGTTATCTGGCATATATACTTAACTCTGAAAATTATAATAAAGCCGTAATTTAAATATGTTGAAAAAATCCTTCAGTCTGTTCTTTCTGCTCCCCATCCCCCATATCTTGATGTAAAAGGAGGGAGAAAGAGAAGGAGGCAGTGGCTGTGGGTGTAAATGACATTTTCACATGAAATATTTGAAAAGCAGTAAGCATTCCATCCACAACTTTTTTTTTCCTCTAGCCAAGACTGAGACAGAAGTGAAAAGGAGAGTGTGCTATAAGAAAAAGGCTTTTTGTGAAATAATTGGATCAGTATATAATGGATTATGATGGAGGGAGGGAAACCACCCTGAGTGCGTGCTATGTATCTTCTGCCAGCAACACAGCTGCTGTGTTCAACTTGTGATGGAATAAGGTCACTCCTTCTGGCTATACCAAGATTTCTTTGCAGAAAACTTCTCTGGGAATTATCGTAATTGCAAATGTCAAAGGAGGCTTTATTGGAAGACAAAACCAAATCAAGTGGATTTTCAATTTACCAGACCTAACATTAAAAACATTGTATTTTGGGGAGACAAAAATTGTGTTAAATAAGCAAGACATTGAGTTGATAGAAATAATTATGTAGCCATGTACATTCATATGCAAATATAATGCAGACACATTTCACATATGAAGCCTAACCACAAGGAAGGATTAAGCTGAATATTGGTAGCCAGTTGAGGGAAATCAATAAACTGTTTCACAAACAACAAAATGAGACCTTTTCTGACTGCTCAGTCTATGAGCGCTCTCACACGCTCCTGATTCCCTACAGGCGCCGACTGTTGCTCACCAGATACGCAGAGCACATTCTTGACAGTAGGCAGGCAGAATAATTTGCTAAATAATGCTGAAAGGCTTTTTAAGTGCATTCAGCAACTTAGAAGAAAAAGTGCGTAACAGGTGTTTGGGGTTGCCAGTCGTGTGTGTTGCAGTGAACCTGCGCAACTGCAATCTGCATTGCTTCAATAAACCTTGTGACTTTCGTGTCTCTTAAGTGAAAACAAAAATACCGTGCTGGTGCTATTCAGACGTCCTGAAGTAACTTGACAACGTAAGGTCATTTAGAAGGATGATTTTTTTTTTAATTAACTTTTAGTAATGAAGATGTATTTAAAAAATCAGTTATCTATATAAGCTGTATGCAGTTGTTGATTATTCTTCCTTACTTGCAGATGAACATTGACAGTTTAAATTCTTCTGTAATATCACACCACAGACTTTTCTCCATGCTCATAAAGTAGAGATATTTTTTTCTCCTTGTAATCTAATATGAAGACCATTCCTTACTCTTTGCTTTGCCCATAGATTTCTTTGTTCACCTGCATTTCAGCAGCATGGCTGGACACAGAATGGAAAGGTCATATTAATGCTGCTTCCATGCTGCAGATTGATCCAAGATTCGTTTTTAACTTGATGGTTTTTCTCCAATCTTAGTAATGTTGTGTGCAGAACTTCAGATTGGTCTTTTGGGAAATTAAATTATTGAAAAAATAGTCTGAACTTCAACTAATCTCCAAAATCCCATTGGTTTGTGAGTTCTGTAGTCACAAAATGAAAGGATTATGAGAGATAGTAGGCTCCTTTTAGTAGGAGCCTGGGCCAGGTTTAAGGGGTTTATTTTATAGGTTTGGGGTTTTGTTTCATTTTAGTGAGCAGCTGGCTTACTGAAGGTTTTGTTGGGCAAGACTCTGCTGGCATTGAATAATGAGATACATTTATTGTAGCAGCCGTGACCAAATTCAACATGGCCATTTGGTTTATTTCTGAAAATGTGCTGCATTTCTGACATGCTGCAGCCATGAGATTGGACTTGAATGTATAAGTAGCTAAAGCCTCAAAAACCTAAATAGTATGTGTCCTGTATTATTGTTTAATAAAGTGTTTGGTATGGGCAGCAGTTGTTCCTTTATATTATATCAAAAAAAAAACCCAAACCTTGTCCCTTTTTTATAGATTTGTGCCTGCTTTGTTTATTTGTCTTCACTAGTAGTGAACTTTTCTATTTTTTCTGTTAACTAAGATGATGCACATCATATGTGTTTGTGGCCTTGAACACAAACTGCATGAATCATCCTTTTGGCTGGATCTGAGCACCTACGTGTTGACTCCCAATTAATTTTTGTTATTAATCAACAAAAAGTCTGCCCTCAAAAGCTTATATGCGAGTAGCAAAATTAACACCTCTGTTCAGTTGTGGCTTTTCTGCTGAAGTTTCTGTTGGCAATGCTCCTAAATTGGATAAGAAATTTACTCAGTCTAGAAGCATTTATAGTAGACTCCTCACATCAAAATCAAAATGCCAAGTGTGAGTTTAGGTTTCCCTACCCCCAGATATTCATGCTACTGTGGATGGCTTCTCACTCTTCATAACTTCAGCGTTACAATGTCAGGACACTGTTGACTGAAGAAGAGGAGATGGTGTTCTGTATCTTAGATTGGCAAATGTATTTCGACGTATGTCTTACCAGAATATATCACTGTCACGTGAAATAGTTGATTAATAAGTTTTGGAATGGTCTGTTTGAATCAATTCTTGCTGTACAGGTTATATTCCCAAGATGCTGAATGGCAATAAATGTTTTCCAGGATTTTTTTGGTACCTGTAAGCTTTGACTTGCTTTCGAATTACATCTATCCACTTTAAGATAGATCTCAACTTCTGTTCTACTGTTATTGCAAGTGTTTTCCATTCTGAATTCTCAGACATCCCTCTCTTGCACACACATCTTTAAGAGTGTATAGATGGATTGTGCCATCATTGCTGTGTGAGTTTACAATACTTATGAAGAAAATAGTCAGTCTCTAATGAGTATGTGCCTCATTCCACTTGACAGACCTACATTGAAAACATCAGGCCTGAAAAATGAATCCAAGGAACTCTGAGGATCCAATGCAGAATTAATTAACTATTTTTCTTTATAGTTGGGGTTTTTTTTTAATTATTAAATAGGTAGAGGTGTCTAGCTTGACATGAGTGGGTAAGGAGAGGCTTCTCTGTTTAACATTGGAAAAGCAGAGATAAAAAAAAATAAGGGGATTATTTATCCATTTTTAAGTAGGCATACTTTCAGGGAGGTTATATTTGTACTTCATATGTAGTTTTGAAAAAGAACTGCTCGCCTCTTTAGGATTCTGTTTTGTTTGGAATATGACTGAAAAAAGAAGAGGAGCTCAAATTACTGGTGCAAGATGTCTTTATGCCTTTTGGTTTATGGTCTCAGAAAACTTAAGTTACCAAAATTAAGTTCTGCCCAGATCTGTTGATTTTTAGTAAAAGATCTCTCAGCTCAGAAAATGACACTGGTTTTCCAGCACGTGTTCAGAAAACTAACAGGCTTCTTGATTCCTATAATGGAAAATAAGATAATTTAAAGCCTGGGCTTATGTATTTTGATAAATTTAACTTAAATTCATCAGAAACTCAAAAGATTTGTCAATGTGTTAATGATATATTTAGTTTGAAAACACAAAGGTTTCAGAGGATTGTAGAAATTTGCTTCAAGCTCTTCACGTCCTCCTCTACATCATTTCTGTGTGTTTGACTCTGCACAGTCCAGCACAATGCTTTCATTGACTCACATCCTACTGCATGTCATCTGCATATATTTATTGCTCATTATAGTATATGGAATGTAATCTCTTTTCTATTCCATTTTTTTCTGAATTTAAGTGGCTTTCTACAACTGAATTTCATTAGTGTTTGAATTGAAAGAGAGAGCAAAAGAGATTAGAAAGTCATCTTTCACTCCTCACTTCATTATCCTGGAGTTGATGCTTTTTTCCTCTTAGAAAACTGAGGCTATATCTGTACAAGTAAATAAAATTGCCCCATTTAATGCCAGGGAGTATTCCCTCAGCACTGCAGCTTGGTCTACACAGCTAAATCAAGAAATTCCTGATACTGTCTGGGCTGGGATAGCTGGTGGTACTTGTAAAAATTTCTAGGTACAGTGCAGGACCTGGTACATTGGTTCAGGTACATGGCATCACATCCCAAAATATGAGGATGTGTTCTTCAGTATATAATATTAAAGATCTCTGGAAATTCTTTTCCCTCTCCTCCTTTCTTTGGAGATAGGTGGTTGTCTTAAACAGCACAGTTCTCTGAAAACCACCCAGCAGCTTTGGCATATGGTTATTACTCTTTTGAAACAGAAACAATTCTCTAATAGCTGAATTTCTAGGTAGGTCAATGATGCAACTGTTTTCAATGTGAAAGAGAAAATAGTAGAAATTAAAAGATAGATAATTATGTTGTCACATTCCTGTACTTACACAGGCTGTGTCTGAACTTGTCTTTATCTGAATCAGGTTGTCATAATACAACAGTTGTATTAAAAAGAAGTTAAGGGACATGTGTTTAAAATGTATTGATTTAACAGGTGTTCAACAAAACAAAGTAATTCTGGGAAAGAACTGGCATTGTAAGTTGAAAATTATAAGTGACAAAATTTAGAACTCCTCTTAGAAGAGAGTATTGTACCAACACACTGTACAGTATGTATAGAAGGGCAGGATAATAACTTAAACCTGGCACAAATACATAAATATCTTTAATATCAATTTTTTTAAATCACTTATTTTGAACCTCTGTTTCTCTGTGCATTGTTTGTTCATTTCTTGCACATTTTAATGTTCTGCATAGCACAAAATGTTAATTTGTAAAGAAATAAAATGTTATGCATCTTCTACTTGGAATAACATAAAATGCTGATGGAATGTCTTCCTTCTGTTGCATTTTAAAATGCAAAAGTGCCCTCTTCACGTATTTCATTAGTCAAGGGTAAAATGATGCTGTCTTTCTCAGACAATCAAATTTATTCTTCTGAAATTTTTTAGGGATCTTTTTTTTTTTATTTTGTCCTAGAAAGCATCATGTCTGGGAGGAATACTCCAGTATTATCTTCACAGAAGATGGCATAATATTCTAAAAAAAATATTGTGATATTTTACCAAAGGGTCTTTGTTTATCTTGGCAATACCAAAGATCTGGTTTATTACTATAATAATGTAATGACACAGAAATATGTGACCATAACTGGGACATGGGAATTTCCTTGTTCTGATGCCTCTTCTCTGTTCTTTAGCAGATCTGTGTAATTTTGTGTTTGAAAATGTACGGTGTATTTCTTTTTGCTCGATGGAAGTATTGGGCTGGATGATTTCTTGGATAGTTTACAGCTACTTTTTAGATGTTATACAGATGATGCAAACCAGCTGGCTGTTTACTTTCTGTCTAGTGAAGTGTAGTATGAAGCACTGAGCTCCCTTCATGGTATGCTTTGCCTGGTTTTGAGGCTGGTATGGTACGAAGTGAGGGCAGAATTTATAAACAAGTAGTTATTTCCAGCCTAAGCAATTTCTGTCACTAGGAGTACAAAAATAGAGGAAACTGATAGTCCCTGGAGCCTTTTAATGCAACATTTCTAATGAGGTTAGCTGTGACTGTTCATTGCACTTTTTAGCTGTTAATATGCAGCCCCCCATACTTCAAAGCTGGAAGTGAAAGGAGGCTGCTGACCTGACAGAAGAGAGGAATTAACAACTTACTCAACCCTTAGTCCTGGCAAACTTTGTTGTTAATATATTGTTGAGAATAAGATGCCAAGAGCTCTCTCTGTGAACTCATAAGTGACCTTAAGTTACCTCCTGTTTAGATTTTCCCAGAAATTGCTAAAACCATATACATTTCTAAAGGACTTCTTTCCCTAAGGATCGTGTACAGATCCAAATAATTTTTATTATTTGTTAAAAGAATTGTTGATATAAGTTAGTATTTTCAATGTCTTATCTATTTTGCTTCATTTTTGCCACCTTCTAGCAATGCTGTCTCTTGTTTGAAGATGAAGAAATGAGCTCATCGCTAGGAAAGTATATTTTATAGGCCTAACAAGAGTTTTCTAGTGGAGTGTTTTTAAAAGCTGATGATCTAATAGGAAAATATCAGCTTGAATCAGTTGATACATGAAAAGAGAGAACCCATTTGCAGCTGAAGGGCAAAAAAAACCCAAAACCAAACAAACAAAACACCAAACAAAACCCCAACAAACAAACAACCCAAACAAAACCAGAACAAAACAACGACCAAAACAAACAAAAGCAAAAAATCCCACAACAGAAATCTAATCTTGATAAAGTTGTTGTGCTGTTGTCTGAGTGTTACAGATGATTGTTAGTCATTCCAGAATTATTCAAATTTTGGATCACTATCTTTTTCCTCCCACACCCTTGTAATAAAGTTGAGGAATAATCTTTTTTCCATTTCCATCCTCGGTCTGTTCAAAAAATTAATAGGCAGTTATTTTCAGAGACACAAATGAGAGTTGATATTTGTCCCTACTGCCTTAAACAATAAAACTTACTAATTTTGTGGTGGTGTTCTTTCCTTTCACAAAGAATCGGAGACATCTGCTAATGACCTGGGATCCTAGCCAAGATCTAGCAGTGGTGGGAGAAAATGCAGGATATTTATAACTTCATTATGATCCAGTATTTATTCCTTGCTCCCTTCATTGCAAGGCAGATATAATTCAGTATATAAAAAAAACCCACCAAAACATTTTCCTCCTTTGAAGAGGATATCAGTAAAACCGCTTTGACTTTTTTTTCTTTTTTTTTTTTTTCTTTTGTTTTGGTAGCCATTCAGACACAAATGATGATTTAAACATTTAAAGTGACAAATTACGTTATTTTTCTGGCACAAAGTAATAACTGAGCCAGGGGAGTGGGATGTCTAAAACATTTTTTGGTCCTAGTGGAGTATAACAGTGTGAATGTAGAGAACATTGTGCTGCTTCTTCCAGCTGTGACATTCACTTTTGCTAGACCTTTAGAAAAGCTGAAGTTTTTGGTTTCCCCTGGGGTTCTTTTCTTACATGGTCTGGCCAAGAATTCACTCAGGAAAAATCTTCATTTGCTGTGTATTGCTGACAGTAGTGTAAGTCAGTGTATACACAGCACAGAAATTAAATCTTTTTCTCTGACATCCAACCCAGTAACAAGCACCAGTATGGATAGAGCAACACTCCAACTTGGGAGGGAAACAAAAACAATGAAATGCTCATCTGCTCATTGAGTCATTTGTAGACACAGTGTTGCAGGTTGTGTGTAGTTAGTTATTTGCTTGTCATTTTCTCTTTGTTTCCCTAGCAAAGGGAAGTTTTTCTTTATTTTTTAAGAGATAGATAATAAAATGACACTAGAGAGAGGAGTTTTTCATTGCCTTCTGCAAGAATCATTCACCCTCTTGCAGAAGGTATGAATAATCAGAAATCCTCTCTGTTTTTTGAGCATATCTAATCTTTCGATATGTTTGGTTTTCTTCCTAACACATGATCAGTTTGATCCCCCCCCAATCTTTTATTGCCTTTGTATCATGACAGAAGTTCTCATACCAGGGAAAGAACTGCTCAAAATCAGACAAGGAGTGTTCTTTAGCTGGGAAGTAAGCAGGATGTATTCCTGAAGCCTGGGCAGGAGGTTCAGAATTATACAGCTATTCTGAATTTTCCCTTGATAGTCAGGGGAAGTTGTATATATCCAACTAACTGTATCTCTAAGGACTATTTTACATAAATTGAACAGGGCTCTTGGAAAAAGAGCACTTGTGATGATTTTATTTTACAGAGTATCTGTACAGAAAGATGATTCAAGGCTGAAGCTGGACTTCTGCCAGGTGATCCACAGGTTTAGATCAGAAAAAGAAACAGCTCCCCAAGGCAAACAATCCTTTTCCTGCAATTCCTCTTAAGCAGTGACACTTTGTAATCATTAGCTTTTGAGGAAAAATGGAGGATGCTTTCACTGTCTGCCTAACAAATATCACTGTTCTGGAGAAGTTTACCAAGCCTGAAGTCATCTTCACAATGAAACTTCACACTACTTCACACTAAACAAAAGGGGTTTCGTTTAGTCCTTAAGGGATAGTATTCACTTATGTTGGTTTGATGGATAGATGAAATACCAGACTAAATCTTACATAAAACACATGTAATGTGTAAATCTTAATGTATTCATTAATAAAACAAAATTATGTCTTGTTTATTTTTTTAAATTGTGTAGAAAGCCCTATCATAACAAGTATAGCTGGGCTGAGGTAAGTCAGATATTGATATGATGTCAAATGCTGGATTGTATGACTGTTGCATTCAGATTGTTCTTCTATAATCCAATGATATCAAGGTAGGAGTCCCTGCCAGGCACAATAAGATTGATCTGAGAGGGGTGTGGTTTTGTACCTGTAAATTAAAATACCAGGTGGTACTTTTGTAGTGGGTGTCTGATCTTTCAGGTTGATGTTTACAATCTAATACCAGCAATTAAATAAAAGGAAAATAAAAATAAAATAAAAGAGGGTGGAATTGGGCCCTTGGAGATGGAGAAGTTTAGACTCTTAAAAGTTCAAGATTTCTATCAGAACATTAATGAGTTAGATTGATGTGGTAAGCACAGAGGTTTTATTCTTTTCTTTTTTTCTTCTTCATGATGAAATAGGTTTTTGATGAGCTGATAGGTCTATTTTCATGACTGTATAATTCAGTGATAAAATGACAGGAATATAAAACTGCTACTCTACCTAGTCCGTGTTTCTCATATTCTCCGTCCCACCCCCGAGAAGAACAGGATACATTTATCATATGATATCCATGACTGACTTTTTCCTGGTATTTTACAATTCCACCTAAATACCTTAATCAAAATCCAGCTTCCATGCTGTTAAATATAGTGTGTGTATGTACATTACCCCACAAAGCAGACAGTTTATCCACAGGAAAAAAATTCCGTCTGATAAGATGAACAAAGAAATCATTGTTGTGTCTCACAGGGAGAGTTAAAGCACAAAGGGATTTAAGGACACGCAGGAAGTCTGTTGGCAGAGCCAAGAACTGAACTGTCTCTTAAGTTGCAGTGCAAGTGCCTCTGCCACGGGCCAAGCTCCTTGAGCTGGAGAGAAGCTGTCCCTTTCATTGCCCTGCCTCCGGTTTGACTGGGAAAAGAAACTGAAGAGGCTGGGTGGAGAGAAGGAAAATAAGTAATCCTAGTTGTGAAGCTGCATCTTCTTAACAAGAGAGAAGAAATGTTCCCAAACTAATCAACCGGTGCTCTATTTTTTTCTTCCCTCCCCCCTTCCTCCCTTTATCCCATTCAAACCGAAAAAAAGTAATGTTGCTGAAGTAATCTTAATGTCACCATAGAGGGTTCTGTGCAGCTGATCAGCATAATGTACTTCCCTTTGCTTGTGCTTTCTCTGTCTGTGTACAGAAAGCCCTTCAGCTGATATTTATTTAATATTCTTTAAGAGAAAACACATGCAGAAAAAGCCTTGCATTATTGGAACAATGGCCTAGATCTGTTTTCAGATACTTCTTCCTTGCATCCTCCTTCTGCCTTTTTAATTTAAATTAACCTTTGGGGTTTTATGAAGGGTTTGGAACCAAAGATCTCATTATTTTGGCAGGAATTGTTTAGGTCTGCATAATTCTATTTCATGAAATATTTTTTTCATCCTAAATCCAAGTCTCAGATGCTACATCTAAGATGTAGTAGCAATTTAATTAAACAGAATTTGGCCATAACCCAAAGAGTAGTGGCTTAAGGGTGGCAAGATTCTGTAAGGAAAACACACCAAATATGGGACACTGTATAGCTATAGTTCATAGTGGAGATGTTGGCAAATAGGTATTACAGGACTGAACCTCTTGCATTTTATGCAGTTGCTTTAACTGCCCTGACCTACCAGTTGAGAACAATTTTGCTTCTGTAGTAAATATTTTTATACCAAGTTCATTTTCTTCCTGTACCTGCTGCAGTTGTCTCGATGTTTTGAAGCTTTTTCTCTACTGATGAGGAAGTTTTAGGTTCTCCTGTTTGCATGGCAAATCTTTAATGGAAATTGAGTGGTTAAGGGTTTTTTTCAGCATTTATAAAGTCATTGTTGGTTCTGTGGTGAAAAGCAGCTGTTGACCATATGTCTTACTTAAATTTAGCCTTTTCCGCTTTCCTTAAATCAGTGGTATTTGAAAGGCTATTTTTAAATTGAGCAGTGGAAGACGTTAATTTTCTTCTGCTTTTGGTCCCAGTTATTAACCCATGGGAATTTATCTTAGTATTCTTTAACCTAATGTTTTGCAGTACAAGTGGTTTGCATTCAGTGATTTGTTTGTTGCTGTTGATGCTTGTGGACTATGCTTGGAACAAGCAGCAATTTTATTTACTCAAAAACCTTTTTTTCAAATTACCAGAAAGTTTATTTTTGCCTGTTTTTTGCCTTAACCAAGTAAACTCATTTGAAATTCCTAAAGTTTCTAAGATTAGTTTAGTTTTCTAATGATCATACTAAATATTGGCCCTTTCAGACACTTGCAAATGAGGAAGTTACCATGCAAATAATACTTCCTAAACTTTTCTAATAGTTTGATGGTCGTAAAAGGGGTAGGTCCCTTCTACTCCTCCTGATTTCTCCTCCCTTCTCCTCTGCTTCGGTCAGAATTGGTCCTACCCTATTCATTGTGGTCTAAGCAAAATGCAAGTGTTATTTACCAGAAATTACTTAAGCGCTTTTTTAAAAAAAAAATAAAAATAAAAATCCCCCTTATTTTTCTATCTTGTTCCTTTAAATTAGTAAATTCAGCATTACATGCTGTCCCTGGAGGTTTACTGGAATTTTTTTTATTTTTTTTTTTCCCCATGTTGCTCTGAGACTTGGCTTGAGTGACTTGGGAAAACTTTGTGTTTCCCAGTGTGTTAAACCCCAAAGCATAACAGAGAATTTATTGTACTTTAAACCAGTTGCCTTTTCTTTTTTTTTTCTTTTATTTTTTATCTTTTTTTCCCTTCTGCAATTCATGTTCTGATTGGATTAAGAAAGGGGAGATTTATACTCAGGGAATTCATACTGAAAAAACTTCAGTTTTGATAGAATGCCCTCATTATATCTTCAAAATTAAAGCATTTATTAAGACTGTGAGAGGGACATTAGCACAGAATAAAGAGAGCCTATTGCTATTATAATGTAAAATATATTTTTACTGTCATCAACTGTCCTAGTTGCATATCCATTTAATGCATAGTGTAACTCGATGAAAAGTCAAAGATACTGGTCTTAACTGAGCTTTGTGTTACTATGCTCAATAGTATTAATCTGAATCTTATGTATTAAAGAAGAGTTTACTTGTCTCCAGTGTTTTTGTTAGGATCAAACAAAAAACTGAAAACCAACACACTTTTGCTTTGGTAACACAGGAAACTTATAGATTACAGGCCATTGGTTTGATAGAAACTAAGAATTTAAGGAATATAAAAGAAATAAAAAAAGCTTTCTAATATATACAGGCAATCTGAAGAAAAATGATGGGGGGTGGGGGGGGCAGGACAGAAAGAGGATAAGGGCACTGAGCAAATCACCAGCACTCCCCTACACTAGCACTGCCTTTAGGAAATCATTTCTCTTCTTCAGAAACATGGCTTAACCATTGAAGCCATTCACAACATCTTTCTGCATGCTGGGCCAGGATCTTCTAAGTTTCCTTCATTAACTGTTGCAACTTGCACTTGTACTGGCCAAGGCTTTGAACTTGTCTGAGTAGCAATTGCATATCTAATGTGCCCAAGTGCAATTTATATTTCAATCTGGTAGTACAGCCAAAGAGGATTGAAAAAAATTGTTTTTTTAAGGTATAAGCATATGAATTGTACAGATGGCTTCAAAAAAATCAAGAGAATAGGTAAGATCAAACTGAATGTAATTATATTTTTAACTGAATTATAGTGGAAGTGGCCTCTCTGGCACACAAGTTTGTAAACCTTGAATAATTTTTAAAAAAAAAACCCATGTTTCGGTTAAAATGGTCTAGTTTTCTGCTATGGACAAGGGCAAATTACTAATACTTTAATTTTCAGAACTTAAGTTCTATGATTCTTTCAGTTAAGACTGACTCATAAAACTTAGGTTGCTGCTTAAGATTTGGAAAGCCTTGTACATTAATATATACAAAAATCATCTTCTTTATATGTTCCATTATGGTTTCCTGAGGGCAGGATTCTTATTGCAAGCTTTCTATATGCTTCTGATATGCAGTTAAACAGTGGTAGGCTTTTCCAGTGAGAAGCATAATTTACCTTTTCTGCAATTATTTAGAGTCTCTGAACTATTTCTTTTATCTTCTGGTGGAGCATTGAAATAGGTTTTGACATGTTTGAGTGATCTGTGTTATACTTGAAGTACATGATTATTATTTAATATAAAATAGTTTCTTTTCAAGCCTAAATGTGTTCCTATTACAACTTGGACAGCATTTTGATACGCCTGAGCTGCATGATTAGGACATATTAACTATATTTTACCCCAATCATTTCCATTTAACCCATCTGTACTGAAAGTCTTGTAATGAGGCCTGACCTCTACGATTCAGGATTTGTTAGATTTGAACTGGAGACTGGCCACTTTGTACCGAGTGTGCTAGGAAAGTACCTTGAATGATAACAGTTGTCTCAATGCCCTCTCATTACTTCTTCAGAAAGACATTTTTTTCCCCACTATTAGGACAGTTGATAGGTAATAAATTTTAGAATATTTCACGGATCACTATGAGATACAGACCAGATACAGCTGGGCAAGTTCAGGAATGAGGCATAGCAAAGCTAGCTAAGGCTTAGTTGAAAGAAGCATTCTTGCATGGAGCAAACTGAACAGTGCCAATCACGTAGACCAGCCATGAAGGGAAGACATGGTCATCTTGGCCAAACAGCATGTTCTCTGCAGGGAGCCATATCCAATTCATGTTCCTAAAATTTAATTTCCAAAGTGAGACTTGGAAGAATCCCAGAGGAATTATTTCTTTTTTTTTTTTAATTCTCCTCATGATCGACAAAACCCATGATTCTACCCATTACATCATTAAATAGATTAGTACATATGTCCAGAGTGATTAATTGTACTACTTTTGTATAATCCACAGCTGTTGATGCTGATGGGTATTTGGACTAATGCCTCTGATATTAACATAGAAAAAGCTTTGATTTCAATTACTCTCCTTTATTTTAAAACAAGCCGTAAATTCCTTGCTGTGCTTCACTTCTCCATTTTTTTTCCTGAAGCATATTAAAACAAAGAGGCTTTTCTGACTAAATTGAGACTAGATTCAATTAAATTAATTGTAATTTATCCTCATGAAAGGGGAGATAGTTATTTAGCAGAAAGAACAAACCCAAACAGTACAAATCAGCTTTTAATAGGATTTCAGTAAATAATTTTTGAAATTCTCATTCATTATAATGATAGGGCTATGGCACTCTTTTTCAGAGTTACCCAGTTTTGCTTGTTACTTGCTATGCTTCAGCTTCTTAATGACCTGTCCCATAGTAGCTGGAGCATTTGTCACTATCTTTGTTATCCCTTGTCTGTTACCTTTGTGTCTATATACTTTGTTATGACATTGTCTGTTACACTTTGAATGGAAAAGTTCCTTGATCTGATAATGCAAATGAAGCAGATGCTCTGACATGCCTCATCCCCTTACATATATGGGCAGGTGTAGCTGAATTATGCCAAATGGGAATGTTATTGATACTTTAGCTAGAAGAATCAAGTGTTTGTATGCAGACATATTATTTTAGGACTGTTGTTTCTTTTGGTCTTTTCAGGTGTTCCAGGACCTTGGCACTTCCGTGTTGTCGGGTGCATTTAGAGGATACAACATCTGCCTCTTTGCATATGGACAGACAGGTTCAGGAAAAACGTACACGATGATGGGAACACCTGTGAGTTACATCATTCATGTTATGCTTTGAGCATCCTGCTTGAGGGCAGGATGTCTAGCAGAAACAGAGTTTTCTTTTTCAGCTGTGCTTGTTGTTACGGTACTTGTTTAGCACAATGCTTATACATGTTTTCTTTGGTATTTCTATATAAAAAGAGAGCTAAGACTTGACAATTAGGTAAATAATGTAGCATTGGCCAAAAACATTAGAAAATATTGTGTTGTTTAAGTTATTTAAAATAACTTTCATTTTACTATGTATAAATCTTATTGTTATGTTAAAGGATAAAAACATAAATAAATCTACACCCTCGAGTAGTTCTTGGGTTTAGATCCATATAACTCCAAGATAATATAGGTATTCATGCTCATAGAATCTTTTTGGCAGTCTGAGCTATTCTGAAATTAAATTACTTTCACAAATAAAACTGGATACAATTCACAGGAACAATTTTTGGACAAGGCTTCATTATCTACTTGAGACATTGATGTGTTGTTTAAGTTATCTTTTGGCCCGTGGAAAGTAATACTTGCTTCACTTTCAGTTTTGAAATGTATTTGAATGGTGTTTGCAGAAGCTGTTACCTTTTAAGATTCTTGTCTATTGGGATCCACTTATAGTGCATTTTAATCTTGGTACTCAGATCAATGGAGTCAGCTGAGGATTTCCTGCATTCTGCTGCAACACAAGGCAGTTTGATCTCTAGTCTTGGCTGTTGGTGAAACTTGCCCCTCAAAAAGAAAAAAATTATCTAACAGTTTGTGTGAGTGGACCACTATTTCCTACACCCATGGGATTCAATTCTTAAGGTGAAATAAGGGTAAAATTTGTTCAAAAGCTGAAGATGAGAAAAAGACTATTCTGTCATGGTTTGGGCTTTTGACAAAAGTTTGGATTTGAAAAAAATTTTTTCCCCTACAGACATCAACAGTAGGATTGTTAAATCATTACATGACTCTCCATTTATTTTATGCAAAATCAAGCTTAACTCCACAAAGAATTGTTAAAAATTGGGTAATAGGTGACACACTAGGGTATTTATTTTTTTTTTTTAAATATCTTGGCAATTCAGAATGGCCACATCTTGAAATTATCAGAGTTTCCAAGGAAATTTCCATGTGTAATGTTTCTAAGATATTTCAGGCTTATGAAGTGATTTTTATGCCAACGAATTGCTGCTTTGATCTGATCTTTAATATTTACAGTATTCACTGTGAGAGAGTCTTCAAAATTAGAAAGAAACAAATGTTTGTTATAAACTGAACATTTGTCCATGCTGATCTGCTTGATGAACCAGGACTTTCTCCCCCCACCGCCATTTCAAGTGTGCCTTCTAAAAGCCTTTCCTACTGTTCAGCAAGCAGGTTCCAGCTATGCCTTAGAGTTGTTCTCAGGGTGTGTTGGCACTGTGATCACTAAAGTGTGAGCAATCGTGTCATAAGGACAGAAGCTCAACATTACTTCTGTACTACGTAGACCACTTGGGCAAAGTTTAAGTCAGCTAGTTTGGGTACTCTTAGCAGCCCTATTCTCTGAGAGACTAGTTTTATAAATCTAGAACATAACGTTGTTCTAAGCCTCTTGTGTCATGCCACAGCATAAAGAAATAAAAGTAGAATAAGGAAAACCCAAAATATTTCTGACCAATCAAGCTAGTTCAGTGTTGGCCTGGCTTCAGCTAGACTGCAACACCTCTGACATAGGCATGTCTAGTATCTTTACGTGAAACAGCACTTGCATTTAACCCAAGCCTATAAGCTTCTCATCGATGTTGTGTAAGTTGTTCTACAATGACTTTTGCTATAAATAGAGTTTGCACTCAAGCTAAGACAGCTGACATTACACTGCTCACGAGTCCCTGCAGTGATTTATGTACAAGATGCTTCTGCTGGAACAGCAGAGCATTGCCAGCCTGTTCTGAACTACACTCAAGCGTGGTTTGTTTTGTAATCCACCTTACATTACTTTAATGCTGTACTATGATTCAGTCCTTACCTTATAACTTTTTTTAAAATAAAAGTTTTTCATGAGAGACAGCAAGTATATTGTTTAATATTTTTTTTCTGTTATTTGAAGGCATCCATTGGGCTGACACCTCGTATATGTGAGGTACTTGTTTTTATTTCACTTGAATTTGCTTAAGCAGTTGGATTTTCTTGATGGATTTAAAATTCACATAAACACCTGGTTTGTGCAGGGCCTCTTTTCAAGGAAGGATGATTACTCAGACCAGACAGCATCTTGCAGAGTAAAGGTCAGGTGAGTGTGTCACTGGTTTTGGCAATGCTATGGATGCTTTCAACAGCATAGTCCTGTAATCAAAGTTTCTGTTTCTGTTCTCTCAGATAATAATAGTTTGGGAACATGGGGGCAGAATCCAGAGAAAGGATGAGAAAGTGTTTTGTTTAGTTTTCCATTTCAGTACAGTTCCTTGGATGCTGTCTGTTCACTTTTGTATAGACAACTGAAATAGGAGACATTAAAATTTTATTTCCTGTTTAATTTTTAAATCTGAGCTATAAACCTATATTCCATTTATATTTATTGCTCCCATTTATCTACTGAAGCCTTATGTTTGGATATCTGGGGATTTGATCTCACTAGAATTTTTAAAAAAGCATGTTTTATGATTTTTTTTTAAAAATACTGAATACCTCTTGCTTCTTGGAAATTTGCTACTATGAGGGTTTTTTACATGCACTGCATGGGAAGGAGAAGTTACAGAGATAAAAATAGTTCATTAACTTTAACATGAAAGATTTATGTAAGATTCAGGTGATTACATTGTCTGAATATATGCTTTCTCTTTTTTTTTATTTTACCCCTGTGCATTTAACATTTTTTTTTGGTTGTGGTTGCTTTTAAGTTTTCTTGAAATCTACAACGAGCGTGTCCGAGATTTGTTAAAACAATCAGACCGAAAGAAACCTTACACACTTCGAGTCCGAGAACACCCTGAAACTGGACCATATGTACAAGGTGAGGCTGAGTGTCACAACGAGCATCAGAACTTCAAGTAAATGTGTATCAAGTCTGTATGTATCTTTGTATATGTTCCTGGAATGATCCTAATTGCTTCTACTCTTCAAGAGTTATTGTCCTCAAATATTTTGCTTGTTAATATCACACGTGTTTATGCACTGAAAGCTTTGCCTCCGACACCCCAGTGTCTGGCTGTCCTGCACTTTTCTGTTTGCCTTTCCCAGGCATAGGTCGTGTGTGAGCCATAGTGTTTTGCTTGCTTTTGTTTTAAAGAAATGCCCCAACATCAGCATTAAATGGGTTCTCTAGACCAGCTTAAGGTCTCTCCATACCTATTTCACCTTGGCAGCAGTATATATAATGACGTAGGTAAACTCAGTTGTTGACTATTGCAGACCAGGCCATGAGAAGTGATTAAAATCTGTATTACCCAAGTGAGAACCCAGTAAGTTTAATTTACCTTCATTGAACTAAAAAAGCAGAGGACAGGTAACATAGGTGCATTATGTGATTAAAACCTGAACACTTATAAATTCATACTTATAACAGCAGTCCCTCAGGTGGCTTTGTGGTTTCTAGTAAATCATAGCTTTCAAAACAGATGGGAAAAAAACAAACATATGTATTTTTTCCATTTCAGTTGTCTTTCTTATTTTAGATTTTATCTTCTCCCTCACTGTTTTTGTACTTCCAGTTCATTTTCACTTTTGACTGGAGCCTTTGCTTCAGGGTCTTACATAGCTTTAAATTGGAGTTCTTTTGTTCTCTCTGGTAAATTTTTCTCCCTGTCTTGTTCTTTGTCATGGCATTACATGTCAGATTATTATTGTCACTTTGGAGATTAAGGCAAGATGTGACAACAGATAGGGTGACTTAGCTGTATGATTGATTGGAGCCTGAAATTCCCAGCTCTCATTCCCTGGGCACCTGTGGTATTGTTTATAGTACCTCTAACAATTAACGGTTGTTACCAATTCCTCCTTTCAAAATTTAAAGTAAGCACTTGGGAAGTACTGAAATTGCATGGTCTGGTACACAAGGGACTGTCTGGCCTCTGATAATTTCAGCTGTGCTTTCCCAGCACATCAGCGTCCTGTTTAAGGAGAGCTGGAAAATAGATGAATTGATGGTCTCATTAGTATGGCAACCTTATCATTCTTTGGAAAAGTTTCATAGACATTTGGCCTTTATTGAGGTCTTTCCAAGATACTCTTTTTACCTGCTGGTATTGGAGAAGTTCATTGTTGGTGGAGTACAGATACTAATTATTTTCTTTTAGCAGCTGTTCATTCACCACACAAGAAAAGGCCTTTAAACTGCTTCCTTCCTTGGCAATTTCCATCCCTTTTCTCAGGCCTTCTATCTCCAGTGATTCCTTGGCTGCATGTAATGGAGTTTTCTTGTTTTAAAAGAAAATGAAGTTATAGCTTCTGCCAATGGGCTGGCTTGCCTTTTGTCACTATTTTGTCTTCATCTGGAACCTTCTAGGCCAATCTGTCACTTCCAGTTCTGTGTTAATGGAGTTTTTTTTTAAATTCAGTTTTACCCTGTTTGAATAAGGATCTTAGTCACAACTAAAAATTTTAAGTGGAACAATTTTATTCTAGAGTTCTGCAATAACCCATAAAAGTTTCTCATTGGTTAGATTTTGTAAATAAGAGGAAGGAATAATGTAAAAAAATGAACGTAAATAATATTTGTCAACTCTGACCATGTTTGTAAACCCAGTATGGATACTTTATTTTAGAAAATTCTCTCCCTCTGTCTTATGGCAGTGTCCAAAAACCATTGTGTTAATGCCTGTAAGAAAGATTTTTAATTTTAATGATAAATATTATTTACGTTTTTAGAAAAACTGATTACATGCATGAAAAATGAGGTAATTTCTCTGCTGAGGCATCACGGTGTGTAATCAGATGCTGCTGGGAGAGCATGTAAACAGAAGTGATTTCAGGCTGATGAGTCAGTGGCTTAGGGCAACAGTCAGATGACATAGTTCTCTTTTTTTCAGATATGTATATAAGTAATATTCATAAATATACTTATATACAGTTTACACAATTAAGGACTGTAACAGTTTACTTGAAACAACGCTGGTGTCTTTTGGGAAGAGGGACAGGAAAGTGTAATTCAATAGCTCCTTTTGGAACTGCGCTCATTAGCTCACATCAAAAATAAGCAGCAGTGAGAAAGTTGAGAGGTCTTTTGAATGCAGGTGAGGAGTACAGTCAGCTTCATTTTAGTAACAACAAATTTCAGAAAACGAAGTGCTTCACAACACTGGAACAAAACACCCTTCTCAACTGCAGTAATATATTGTTTCAATCGACATTTGCTGATCTCATAATGAGGCCTTTCTACATGCTGAAGTAGTCTTTGCAGTTTTACATGTAGTCTCCCTTTGCAGGTTCAGTGTGTCAGAATATTGTTTCTGATAGCTAGATGTTGGAGATCAGAATTACCAGCAAGCTTACTAGAATGGGAGCTTGTTCTGTACTCCCCTTCCAGGCATTTGCAGTGTGAGGGAAATAAAAATGGTGAACATCAGCAAAGCTCAGAAATTTTCCATTATTTCCCATAGATCCAGTATGTTAAAGACTAGCATCTGTATTTGCAACGTACTTGCAAGCCATCAGCAATTGCAAGGTTTTCTGAGTTTGATTAGGAGCTCCCCAGCATGCTGTTAGTCTCTCAGTTTTGTGATTGGTGTCGATACCCAGAGTACAGTTAGCACTGGCTGAAAAACAGAGAGGAAAATCAGAAAACTTAACCCTTTTAAGGATGCTTAGATGCTCTGGGCAATGCATTTTCCATTTTAAGTCCAGTCAGGAAGTGTCAACTCTGAACAGTAAGTATTTTAAATAGTTTCCAGCCCATCATTTTTCCACGTAAAGACTGTGAGATTGTAGCCTTTAAAATGCTGAAAGTGTTTCAGTGCTTTGGGTTGGAATCGTTTCAAGTTTCTCCCTCACAGATGGTTGCACTGTTAAGGAGTCAGCCTCTCTTAAATCAGGAAATGATGCAATCTATTTTGTTACTGATTTCTGGGAGAGATCCTTTCTTACTCCAAGGCAGATTTCTAGACGAGCAAGTGTTTTTGATCTTTCTATTGGACTTGAAAATGACCTTTCTTCTTCTAGCAGCCAACAGAACACTTTGTCATTTCTTTTCAAACAGTTTTTCCCTTACTGAAAATCTAAATGTTTTGAACTCTGTGCTAGATTCACTATCCCGGTACTTATGGAAATGTAGGTAGGTAAGAATATCTTCCATATGTCCATTTTATAACTGAATTTTTATTCAGTTAAATAAGACCCTGAAAAACAGTCTGGGAAAACAATGTATGATAGTTTCCATATTCTGAGCTTTGAAGATCCCAGTGCTGTTTAAAAAATAATGGGCCTCTTTCTCAAATGGAAAATGTGATGACTTTTGGAATTAATGTGTTGTAAAGAGACACTAGAGAGCAGAAGAAATGCTTCGTTTGAAAATCAAGCTATACTTTGTGTGTGTGTGTGTGTTAGTGTATGTGCATATGCACTGCGTTTGGGAGTTTATTTTAAAGTGTGGGTGAACCAAGAATATCTTTTTTTAATGTGTGTCTGTTGTTAAAGGATTAAAATAAATTCCCATCTTTGGCTTAGATTTTGCTTTCATTTAAAGTTAAGCAACCTGTTATCATGTAAGGGTACACTAACAATGTGAGAAGTACTTATTTCAGTCCTGTTGTAAGTCAAGATGAACATAAAATTAATTCTATAATTGCACATAAATTACTAGATCCAGATAAATTAAATGTTTTCAGTACTTTACCTTCATCCACATTTTTCTGTCCTGCAATAAAACAAAACAAACCTAAATCAGTGCAGGGGGAGGAAGTAGCCCTGGATTCCAGATGTGAAATAAAACGTTCTGCAAAGAAGTGTTTTAATACCTATCATACGATGATGATTTGCTTCACAACTCAGGTGTTTTTTAGGAGTCACTGCAGTACAGATGATAACTAATCATCACCATAAAAAGCAAACGAGGCATATTAAACTGGAGATGTGTGAAATACAAGCCTGTTGGGGTTAATTTTGTGTGTCTGCTGGAATTTGCATTTTGCAAAGGGCTGGCAGTGCCTCTGCAGCACAGCAGCACACTGCCCTCCACTGGGACCCTGTCAGTCACAACCGCCGCTCTGAGAGCAGTTCTGCAATGCAGTCCTTCTCTTGTCTGCTTTCAGTGGGGTTTTCACCCCCTAAAAATAAAATAATAATAAAAACCCCCAAACCCCTGAAAGCAGAAGATATGAAATGGACAGGTGTTTCATATCCTTACTTGGGTATCCGATGGAGAGAAATGAGAATAAAGACTCCAAAGTGCTGAAGCCTAGTGAAGTAAATGGCAAATATTCACAGGGCTTGGTTCCTAATTCTGCTAATTGGGTGAGCAGAGCCGTTATCCAGAGGCAATGGCAAGAAGCGTCATTACAGGATGTGTACCCAATTAGTAGCAGTGATATAGCTGAAAATTTCTCAGGGAGTTCTAGTTATACTATTTCTTAAATATCAAGTTTCTTAATGTGTCCTTAAATATAAAAATTCTTAAATAATATTCTGCAGACAAGATGGTAAAAGGCCTTTCCTTTGAAGGTACAAGGCATTTTTTATAGTGATGTCACTGCATCTGAAGGATGGACTGCATTTATTTTATTTTATTTTTTAAATAAATTTCTAGTCTAATCGAGAGGCTACTTGTAGAACAGACTGTGGAAACCCAGCAGAACATCTTTATTCTCGTGATATGGGATAAATTGCTGGGTAAACTGACTGAAACTTCCTGAGACAAATATGCATTTAACTCTTTTTAAACCTTTGGCAGGATTGACTCAACATTTAGTTACGGACTACCAGCAAGTTGTAGAACTTCTAGAAGAAGGAATAGCTAAAAGGTATTTCATAAAACAAACCAGCTCCATTTTTCTTTAACAATTCTTTCACCATGTGTTGGTATCATTGATGTTAATTGTATTGACAGTGTAGCCAGCGCTTTGTCATGACAGATATCAGATTTATTGATCCTGCACATGGCGTACTCATAAGATGTTGCGTATCCTCATTTTCTCCACAGGGAGAGCTACAAGCACTCATGAAGCTGTTTCTTCAAAACTGATTCTATGCTGACTTACCCACAAAATTCAACAATCTGTCGGGGATAAAAAATGCATGCCAGGAAAAAGTTTCGCTGTGAACAGACTTCTGTTTTTCTCCTCCACTTGCTTCTGACACTGTACATGGTATAGCTTTCATCTCACTTGCTAGTGTAACTAACTAAAGTACTCCTGTACTTGCAACAAGCAGAATTTACTAAAGGTATTTTTTCTACCAGTTGGTTTTATCAGGCCATCTCCAGCCCTGCTCTGGCAGCACCTGTCCATTAAAAAATAAACAACTATGATTTGCAGCATGCAAATTTTTTTTTTTGGTAACTTTCAGTGCTATTATTTTTTTCCTCCCTCTACATTGAACAGACCCAGTCTTAAATGCTTAAGAATAGTATTTTTAAAAGGCAGGAAATACAGATTTCCAAAAACATAGACCTGGTTCTGTAAAGCAAAGCAATCAAATATTATTAGAATAGTTAAAAACATTAAAATGTATACCATATGCCATCATGAAATAGAATATATGAAAAACTAAGACATACATTCTCCCATAAAAATGGTTACATGGGTTATGAGTAGTGAAGATGTGAACTTGCCCTCCAGTTAGTGTATTGTTGGAGGTGAGAAACAAGTACTAACACTTCCTCCTTCAGATTCTGGGGCACTTTCTATTTCTCTTTTGCTTTATAAACTTCAGTGCTGTTCACTTATATTTTCTGCCCATTATAGAAGGTATTTTTTCTCTTATGAACTTTATCTATTTGTCTTCACCTCCAGCATCTGGGGACTAGTTCACATTCTGCTTCTTCAGCTTAGGCTCACTTATAACCACAACTCACTAGATTGCCTGTATCTTTAGGCAGTGCCTGCTCATGTGGCTGTGGGGGTGTCAGAAGCAGAGAGGAATGGGGAGGAGAGTCCCAGCTTTGGCCTCCTGTGGCAGGTGCTCAGCAGCACACACAGAGCTGCATCCTTCTGCTCTCTAGTGCACCTGGTCTCTGCAGTGCTCTGACAGCTGGGCTTGTAACAAAAGCATGGTTCCATTGTCCTTGGCTGTCCTACTAAAATTGTCTGCTGTTGTTGAGGATAAGCAGAACTGATGCTAAGCTGTACGTTTTCAAAGGCAAACTACAAGAGTGGCAAAGACCTGTGACCTGGATTCTGCCCTAAGCAAACCCCTGCTTTCTTTAGGTCTGTCTAATCAAAATAACAACAGAAAAGCAGATTTTCCAAAAGTTTGTGCTACAGTAACAGTGGGAAAGTTCTGCTGGTCCCCCTTCTGTTCCTGTGCCTGGTGCCTGCTAGCCAGAGTGCAGTGGGTCAGAGGGCTAGACCTGGATGACTGGTCTGTCCACCTGGTAGAGCCAAGAGAGCACTATGCCAGTGAATTAGTGTTCATTTGGTGCTCATACAGGCAGACTGGCTAATCTCATTGGACTCCTTTAACAGGGTAAAGCTACTGTATCAACCCTGTGACAGAAGGGAGTTCTAGAAGTGGTGTATGAAGGGGTTTGGAGCCTTTGAAATTCCAAGAAATAAAAATAGGTGCAATATAGAGAAAATGTACTGGGGCAGTACATTCAGTAGTGTTGGGGGTGTGCTGTATGATGATGTTGCTGGATGTACGTCTCCAATGTACTTCTCCACTGTGTTCTACCCTTACACAACATCTTACACTTGTGCTGTAATGTTGCTTTAAGATACTTCTTCAGAGTGCTACCAGTGGACAAAAACTATCTCTACATTGACCCTTGAATTCTACCCTTCTAGGTTCTCCATCAAACACTCTGTAGTCAGATCCAAGAATACAGCCTACTCTATTCTCCAAGTTTCACATTTCTTCATCTTCATGAATTTGCTGCATTTGATATTTTTGCTTTCCCTGAATACAGGAAAATAAGCCTTTGTTATTGAATGGTTTATTCTTCTTTCTAGAATCACAGCAGCAACACATATTCATAATGCCAGCAGCAGATCCCATGCTATCTTCACCATCCACTACACTCAGGTTAGCTAAAAATAATCCCACTTCCTTTTCTCCTCACTCTCAAAAAACATTGTTCAATGTGTTGGGCATTGCTTACTTGTCATTGTTTTGTGCTGTTTGTAATGGTCTCAGTGGAAGCTGTTACTTCCTTTGGGTTGCTGCAGACGTGTTACGCTTCCTACACCATCTGATGTGTCCAGTGTTTACTAAAGTGTTATTGTTCCTTTATGCAAGCTTACAGTCGGAAGCGATGCCAAAGGCTCACTGCAAAAAGAAATGTTTAAAGTTTTAATCAGCCCTTTGAAATGCAATGCCCTTTCTAGGATGCTGTGAAAATGACATATGAATATGCTTGAAGTTACATTTTGTCACACTTGTTTGAGATCCTTAATTTAAGTATAGCATTAGTTTAACACTTACCAACATTTTCTATCTAACCAGCTTTTCAGATGTGCTCATCTCTTTAGCATTTGGCATCCAGTATTCACCCAGACACAATGTACCCTTTCTCCAGAGGAATTATATCCTTCCCTGGCAGGAAGTCGTCTAGTGATCCAATAGACCTTTTCTATCTCACACTTCTAACATCCTGTAATCACAGAACATTTTGGGATATTTTTCAGTGGTTTCACAAAAGACCTTTGGAATACATTAGAGAAAATAGCTCTGCAAGATCTACAAGAAAGGCTTTCACAGTCGCTAGGCAGTAAAGGTTTTTTCTTTCAAGAGGAAATCAGAATAAGAGGGTGGTTTCTCTGTTGGGTGAGAAAACTGTTGAGTTAATGGTTTGAACACTGTCAGTAGATCAAGGTCAGAAAAAAAGGTTGTGAGACAGTCATATCTACAGCTAAGTTTCAAACTAAAGAGTACTTCCATTTTATTTTCCTTAACTGGAAGGAATAATCTTCCTTATTTATATTTTTCTCCTCAGGCTATATTGGAGAATAATCTCCCTTCTGAAATTGCAAGCAAGATCAATTTAGTGGACCTTGCAGGCAGGTAATAACATACTGAGTGGCAAAAAGGTAATTTTCTCTGATGATGCTGGTGGTACTGCCTTAAAAGATGAAATTTAATATTTTAAAAAACATCTTTAAAGTAACGACAAGTCTGACTTTTGTATGCAATAACAAGGAATATTGAGCTAATATTGAGCTGCCATCTGTTCTTCTGTATTGGGTATTAGATTTCATTGAGGAAGGGGATTCCTGGGTCCTCAGATCCAATACTGTGCTGTTGTGTACGTTTAAGGTAATTGCATTCAACCCTGTGTTCTTATTAAGCAGCTTTTCCAGTAGATACTGGTGGAATTTTACCAAATCTGAGTCTGAAAAGAGAGAGGAAAAAAGGGTATATATTCCTCAAGGCTGCCTAGCATGGGCGGGAGAGAATAGTCATACCTCACTGCTTATGTTTTTCATGTTCCAAAAGCACCTAAGTCTCTGATCTTAGCTATGTGAGGAGCAGTTCAATTATGCTGGACATGACAGAGAACAGAAAAATGGAAGCTGTGCTGAAGAGTTACAGAGGAGGAAGAACAGGACATCGTTCTTTCTGAAGAACAAGTCACCATGCATGTCTGAGCAGAGAAAGTAGTATTGAAGGGATATACAGACTTTTGCACAGAACCAGTCTACCCTTGCAGAGTTGTGAAATGTATGTTGTTTTTTTAACCACTGTGATTGGGTTGCTCAGTTCAAGGCTTATGTTTGTTTCAATGGGTCATTAATAGTAGTTTGCACCAATGGCCTTTGCTCATTGATGTTTGAACTATCTGAACCAGAGAGTGATGTAAAGTATTTAAAGCATGTGGTTTTCTAATTGCAAAACTTGCAATTTCTGATTTCTTGTATGTCAGGAAAATGCATAATGTTTTCATATTGATTGTATGTTAAAAATTAACATTTTTATTTGGTTTGCATTGTCTTTTGCTGCAGTGAAAGAGCAGATCCCAGTTACTGTAAAGATCGAATTACCGAAGGTGCCAATATTAACAAGTCATTAGTTACACTTGGAATTGTCATCTCCACTTTAGGTATGCACAGTAGTTCTTTATATTGAAGGGTAGTGATAAAAGCATAGGACTTCACCCCGGGCTGTGTCTAATGTTTATCTATATTTACAACAAAAAGCTGAACAGAACAGCAGCGTGCTATCTTCAGAAACTGCAGTGACATCTAAGAAAACTAAATAACAGTGACAGAAAAAGATAACCCCTTTCCTGAGCTCTTTGTTATTTCTTCTTCAGCACAAAATTCACAGATGTTCAGCAGCTGCCAGAGCATAAGCACCATCACAAGTGAAGGGGAGAGCAGTCATGCAGACAGTCCTTCCACAGGCAGCAGCAGTGGGACCAGGCGACCAGCTTACATCCCATACCGCGACTCCATTCTCACCTGGCTTCTGAAGGACAGTCTTGGGGGCAACTCCAAAACCATTATGATTGCCAGTGAGTTGGTTTCTATTAATTATTAACATTTTGCACTATTAACATCCTTGCATTGTTAACATTTCACATTAACCCCTTAATCTCTACTGCGGTGAGAAAACAGCTATATCACTTAGCATCTGCCCTTGTAAAGATTTTAATAAATAATTCATAGGATACTCAAGGAAATGAAAAAGCTTACTGGCTGTGCTTGTAGTTAAGCTTAAGAGTCTTGCCAAGGTCACAGATTTGATTTAAATTTATCCGTTTAGTTATACATACAAACTTGAGTAGGCATTCACTGTGAACTTCATGAAATATCCCAAAGGATATTTTTGATTTTGTTTTTTAAAGAAGCAAAACTAAAAAAACCCACCTTTTTGAAAACTGATGGGTTAAATTGATTGTTTTTTAAAATAGCATTTCTTTTCTATTTGTTTTCTGTCTGTAGCTATCTCTCCTGCCAGCTCCAGCTACAACGAGACTATGAGTACTTTGAGATATGCTTCAAATGCCAAAAATATCATTAACAAGCCCAGAGTGAATGAGGTGAGGCCTTAAGTTCTGCTTTTCTTTCTTGTTCCACTTTATTGTTTACACTTATTTAAGGTTTATTCAGTGTATCTACTCCCTGAATAAAATTCACACCTCTTTTTCCTATGTTAATTAGAGCTAAATATGAGCTTGGATAGTACAGAAATCATTTAATTTATCCTCTGCAGCTTAAGCAACTTAATATTTCAAGCTTATTTTACAGTCTTTATCTCTGTCCATTGAGTTTCAGTGATCCTTCTCTTTGAATTGTCATGACATGTATGTTTACTCTAAATCTTTATCTTAAATATTGGCAGTTACAGATCTGTTAGGATTATTTGTTACCATTCAACCTGTTATTTTAAGTGCATAAACCTTGCAAACCTTCCTTCTGGCAGGTTAAATGTACTCTGTTGAGGTTGCAAGGGCAAGAATTCAGAAGTTAGTAAGCCAGGCCTAAGGTAGCCTACGTAGTCTCAGTTTGTCTTTTCAATATGCAAAATGAAACCTTTACATTCATGGGAACAGTTTTTGCCACAGAACCCCAGCTTCATTCACTGCACAAAATACGTCTGTTCCAGGTATGAACTCAGACTGTGTGGCAGATCCATGTGTTTGACTGTGCAAGGATCCTTCACAGGCTGCCCAAGTCAAAAGGTAGCAGGGTATTAAGGGGAAGAGTTTGATGCTGCCTTAAAGGACTGGATTCTGTTTCTGCCACTGCTACAGCATTCTTGTTCTAGGCTAGACCAGATGCTTAAAGCAAAGTTTCAATGTGAGCTTGCTCCTTATTTCCACCCTTACCCCTAGTCTGCATTTATCAAATAGGAAAAACTTTAACTCTCCCAATCAAAGACATGCTGCTAAAACAGATTGATGAGAAGTTTTGGAGGTTTTAGACACTATAGTGATGGCATAATAAAATTCATGGGGAAATGCATAGTTCTGTTCATCTTCACAGCAAAATTCAAGTAGCATATAATAAAGATCTACAGTCACACATTAGAAATAGAAAACTCCTGAACTGCTGTTAACTGAGCATTCTTCACCTCACATTCTGCATGAGGCTACTGCCCTACAGTGATCATGTAACTCAAGGACTGAATCACAGTGTATACATTTAAGAAAACTGAATTTAGGGTTCAAAAAGGGTCTTGATTACAACATTTCTTTATCTTCAAGCAGTTGACTTCACAACTCTAGTAGTGTTCTTTTGACCTGAGTATATCAAGATTTTATCCACATGATTCTGTGATAGAATCTTAGAGATGTACTTCATTTATTTGCTTTCCCAATGATACTGTGTTAAATCTTGGGCAGAAGGAAACCCCTCTAATCTAACTTTCCCACATTTAATTTGCATCCGTATTACCAGTGCCTATAACTACTTTTTAGACATCACCATTGGCAACAGTAATGTGTTTGACTTTGGCAGCAGCAGTTCCCAATTCTGTGACAGGCCACAAGCAAGTAAACCCAGTGCTCCTGGGTTAGCTTCTTGTTAGGTACAGCAAATCAGCCTCCCAGATTGTGTGCCTGACACTCTCTTGCACAGCCCATGCCAGACCCTGAACTCCATCCCTTCAGCTAGATGCTGCCTTCCCCTCATTGAGCCAAAAGGTCAGTGGCAGCCCAGAGAAAGTTGACTCTTGACTCAAGAGTTTCCCTAAATTGTCTGCAAAATACTGGTTTCCAGAAACTGCCTATGTGGAGACATTTACTCTGAAATTGAGATAAATACCTCCGCACAAGTTGGCAGCAAATGCTTTGTGTGTCAGCTGCAAGGCCATGGTTGGTGACATTCTGGCTTAGTCTCCTATAGCCTGATTTTTCTCTTCAGCATGATGGAAATAACAGTATTTTTCTGACCTGGTGGGACTGTTTTGAAGGTAATTCCATAAAACTAATGATGTACCCAGCTATTGTCATGATGGGAACAAATACTATCATAAGTCCATGTTCCAAAAAGAGATGAAGTTTATAGGAAAAGAGAATCTATCAAAGATAGGCAGTACATCCCAGGGGCCTGGCAGAGTGGAACAAGGAGTACTGCTGTGAATGTGCCTGTTCCCCTTTTCTCCTGGCTCTTGGAACAACTATGCATTGATTTCTTTAGATAGAATTTTTAAAATAATTATTTTTCCAACATCTGTGTCTTTCTCAACATTTCAGGATGCAAATGTGAAACTCATCAGAGAACTGCGAGAAGAAATTGATAGGTTGAAAACTATGCTGATAAGCTTTGAACTGGTATGTAAAGCACTTCCCAGCTGGAGTTCTGGTGATGATTTAGGTAGCTACAGTAGCTTGCTATTGTCTTATCTGTTTATCTTTCCATGTTTATCATAACTGGAAGGAAACGAAACTGTCCTCTGAGTGATTTCACGATGCTTATAAGGCTGTGTTTTATGTCTCTTTTTTCCTTTTTCTGTCATTATATTGATTATCCTGAAATATAAGCAGTTTTGTGATGATTAGAAAGTATTTCTTTGCCTGTCTTTCATGGAATTGGATGGTTTCGTTGTCCAGAAATACCATGAAATAGTTTATTTGCAGGGATATGGAAACACCAGGACAGAACAAAATATTAATCAATGATATGATTTCCCTGTCAGACTTGTTACTATCCTGTTTTCCAAAAACGTGAACTAGTAGACCTCAATATTATTTTGGAGGTTTCACCAAGCCTGCAGACTCTATGTCCTAAAAGAAGTTGTGAACATCTGTGAGCCCTCACAACACAGCTGACACTTTGTGGTTTTCTCCTTTGGTATGATAATAGCATTTTGGTTTTCCATGGCATGGAGAGTATGTTTTGTTGGTAGACACTGGAACCTATAGTCTGGGATTTAATTATATGGAATTATTTCTCTGTTAATGCTCTGTCACCAGTTCTTCACAAAGACTTGCATGCCATAGCTACAGAGATGTAGGCTAGATGCTGGAAGGCAGCATCAAACGTCTGTATTTTGTCTTTCCTTGTTCTGAGTTCATCTTCTTGAAATCCTGGAGAGTGAAAAATGTGCCTGTGAATAATGAAACTAACATGTAGATCTCGGTGGCTGTTATTTGTCCAGAGGAATTCTAGTCCTTCTTGGAGTGATGACAGGGATGGAAATCTGACTGAGCTGGTACTTCAGAATGAAATGAAGGTGTGTATGATCTATTTGAAGCCAGGGAAGATAGCACTACCATTATTCTGACACAACAGTGAAATTGTTGTTGTCCTAATCCTTTCCTGTTTGCTCTGAATATGAGGGATACTGCCATCCTTAATGCCGTGGGTGCTCTCTACCAATCTGTGATGGAAGTCTTCTGTCCTTAATGGGATACTGTCCATTGTGTATCACTAAGTCTGCACAATCTACTCCTTGTTTGAAAGCTGTCTCAATATTTCACAGTAATTCATTATACAGAACCTCTCTCTTCTAAGATTAAACTCCTTCAGCCTATTCAAAGGAAATTATTCTGTAGTCACAAAATTACTAAGATGTGATGACTGAAATGTTTTGGAGATCTTAAGTTGAAGTTTTGCTTAAAGACAGACAAAATAGTTAGCATGATCATTTATCTTTCTGACATTTTGGGAATGAGCCTTCAATAGATTAAACCTGCTTCACTAGGTGGTAGTACAGTTTTAATCTGATTTTTATGTTGCTACAGAAATGTGCTGCAATTAGAAACACACCTGTATTGCAACTGGTGAAGGAATTTTGCAGCCAGTAACTGGAAAAAAACACCTTGCTGAAGAAATTTATGTATGAGAAAAAATAACCTGCTTAGCAACTAAACCATTTTCCTCTCCTATTCTTCAAGATTGACCAATTGACCAAAGACTGGACAAGCAAGTGGACAGACAGGAAAGCCATCATGGAAGAATACAGTGTGGACATCAACAAAGAAAAAGCTGGAGTAACAATAGATTCTAGTTTACCTCATCTAATGGCCATGGATGATGATATCCTCAGCACAGGAGTGGTGCTGTACCATCTCAGGGTGAGATAGTGTCACTCATCTTCTTTTTCTCTTGAATGTGAAAACACTTGCTTTCTTTGGAAAAAAAAAACAACGGGGGGGGGTGTAGTTATTTGAAGCAGTTTCCTTTAGAAGAAAGTCAGAGAGTGGTTAAAGTAACGTTACAAGAATATCTTTCAAAAAGTAGTGGCCACAGCCCACAAGACACAGATAATAGACAAGAAAAAGTAGAAAAGGATATGTGAAAATATAGGAGGAGAACAATTCATTTATGAGATAAGTTGACCTCTTATGAATGCAAATGCAAACCATTGCTATGTACTCAAATTAGGCATTAGTTTGTCCACAAAGCATGAGGACAGGTGTGTGTGTGCATACATGTGTGCCTAAAGTATACCAGAGATACCGTTCCAGATTTTACTAGGTATTTGTAAAGTACCTAGTAAAATTGAGACTGTAATCCTTGTATCTGTGTAGATCAAAGAGAAAAGTAAGCTTTAACAGACGCAAGCTCCCTTTGGCAATGACTTTTATATATTGCTGGTTTAACTCTACCAGGCCTACCAAGTATATTCCAGGTGTGTAGCTTGAATGCTAAATACTTGTGATTCCACTTGAGTGGCTCTTTTCCAGGAACAGGTAAAAATTGTGGCCTCACAGATACTGTTTTCCCACATAGCTCCTTTTTTAAGGCAACATTTTCACCAAAAAACTTTCATAACATTTATGGTATCAATACTGTCTAACATAAAAGAAATGATGGATGGGCATCTTTACAGGGGTGCACTCATTAGCAAAAAATGTGTTAAATATGGTTGAAAATCATATTTGTCTACTAATAAAATATTGTAATTCTAATATAGGTTTTGTGCTACTTGATGTAGTTTAGGGACCCAGGACTTCTTTTTCTCCTGTTAAAAAGCCACAACAAATATTTGAAACAGAAATCATGCTGCTCTTTATCACGTTCAAAGAGAAATCTTAATATATTTTTCTCATGCCAGCACAAAGAAATTGTACCAGGTAATATTTAGGGACCAAGTAGTAATGTCCAGTGCTGATCAACATGCAACTTAAACTACTCAATACTACATTAAACTTAAATATTTATTAAAAGTAATTGCTACTACTTAAATGTTTTTCCATTATGCACCATTTCAGAAATAGCAAATATTTTCACATACTAATTTTGACTAATTACCTAAAGTAATTTAAATATATTCATTTTAATGGAGAAACCCAGTTTGAAGGGTCATTAGTGTCTCTCTGTCACACTAACATCTCTGTCCCCTCTTTCTTTATTCCTAGATGCTGCCTTTTCTTTTCTTTGTGCTTTGCATCTTTTAGACTCTGGTGTCTATTACCTTCATCTGAACAGCAAGAAGGTAAAACATTAGTGGTTCCTTACATATTAGGGCTTCAACATGTAACAGCACTTTACATTCTACTTCTAGAGAGAGGTCATGGCAGCAGTTTTCACATCATGTGGAATGAACATTGTATTACTTTTTTAGTCTCTTGATATTCCATAGTATATTGCACTAATCAATGCTGTGCCTATGCTTAACTTATCTTTCTTAGGTTCTGGGTTTTTTTCTGTCTTTCATTAACAAAAATATGTGATTTTTGCTACAATTTAACTGACCTTTTTGTGTAGCTTAAAGAGATGGGATTTGTTTATGTTGTTTTAGAAAAAGTACTTCACAAATAAGTATTAGAAAGTTTACTTCAAAAACTTTATTTGAAAGTTGGAATACTCCCAAAACTGAAGGGAGAAAACAGCTTTACTATGGTGGTGTAATGTGCCTTAGGAATTGTACCGTTAGTCAGGAAATGCTGCCAAAAGAAGGTAACAATGTAAAAACACTTCAACAGATATGAAGATGTACCTCAATATGGTAAAGTGAAATTGTGTGATCGTTTCCTCTGAATCATCTTTCACTTTTTCATGCAGAATACTCAATATTAAATTATAAGAGAGTATAAATATTTAAATTATTAGCTCAGTAATAACATTTGAAAAAAATGAAACCAACACAGGCCTGGGTTATGGCTATTTTTTGTTTTGTTTTAGGGTGAGTTAGTTTTCCTGTGTTGTATCTGAAGTTTTGTTTTCAGCTGTAGTTTTTAGTAGTACTTAAACTCACACAGAATCACTCCACTAACTGGGATACAACTGTGAATTTCATGAGCCAATACTGCTATAATATACTTTTCTGATATAAATTGTATTACCAGAGAGTTATTTCAGTTTCTTTTGGAATGACAATAACTATTTCTTTGCTTCATTAGTAAGATAATTTGTAAAGAGGTCTTTTAGGAGTTTTAGGTTTACATCTCTTTGTATAAAGTACATGTTGCTCACTCAGTTGATTTTGTGAGGTGACTTGTAGGCCATATGGATTGTAAGTCATGACCAAGCCAGGTGGATGTTTTTTAGCTGAGTCCACTTAATGTTAAGCTGACATGTAACTTGATCACTCCAAAGCAGGGCTCTGGGCAGAGTCCAGCTTTTAGCCTCTCCAGCAAGGAGTCCTCAGCAGGGCTTGTAGCAGAGAGCTCTGGTAGTTGGTTCAGATAGCTGTGCTTGGTGTGGAACTGAATGATAATCATTCCCTTTTGCTCCAGTGCACTAAACCACTGTGATTTACTTGTAGTTACCCATAACTGCATCATCTTACAATAATGCACATCTTCCCATTCCTGAGTCTTCAGTCCTCTGATTACTATTTCTTGCTTCATCTTTGAATCTAAGTTATAATGTGCATGAAGCAGAAAGCCTATTCAATTTATTCTAATTAAAATACAAAAATCAAGTAGCTTAATGACCATAATTAATTTTTATATGACTGAAAGCATTGCCACTGATGTAATTTTAGGAGCACTAGTTCAATAATCAGTTTAAAATAATCAGGTATAGCGTCTCTTCAGAGCTGAGAAATGATGCAGCTTAGTTTAGCTAAGGCAGAAGTTAGAACAGGTAAAGGAACACACTAGTCAGGTAGTAAATTAACTGGGGTTTTTTTTGGTTGGGTTGGTTGGTTGGTTTTTTTGGTAGTATTCTTTATCATTCTATTGATTAAATGACTCTCTTTAATTGATATTTGCACCGTACCATAAGAATACTTTTTCCCTTCCACCACTGGCCCCATAATATGGTTTGAGTTATCTTGTTCTGGAGGTTTTTGTTCCTAGAAGGTTTTTTTCTTTGAAGTTACTGAATCTTCAAGTTTGGGAACTTGTCCATATACCATAATCACCGAGAAAACTTTGAATAAATGTCATTTAAGTTTCTGGGAAGAAAGTTTTCCTTTAGTAGTTAGTTTGAGGAATTCATAATCTATGACAAAGTTCCCTTAGAAAAATACTACTACTTTTATATCTAAAATATATTCATTAACTGAATAATAATTCTGTAGCTTCTTCCTTTCTGCATGGGTATTTATAAAAATTATCTCTTTCCTGCAAACAGCAAGTCTCATCGTAAAATTTCAAAGCATCAAAACATTGTTCGTGTTCAAATTATTTATCTCAAACACACTCCAAAAAATGATCCACTGAGGGTTGCTTCAGCTACTGGAGTCATAATAGGAGAAGGTGCAGGATAAGAAGTAATTGCATTGCTATGGGGGATAACAGGCTGAAGTATTATGTAGTAGGAGGTGAAGTTTGCTCTAAGCAATTCAGTCATTCAGAGATAATTTATTTCAGGTATTTGCTAAGATGATGTATCAAAGCTTTTGAAAATTATTACATATAATCCAATTTCAGTAACCAACTTTTAAATTACTTCTTTTCTTGCCCTAGGAAGGAACAACCAAAATTGGAAGAAGTGATTCAGACCAAGACCAAGACATTGGTAAGACAATAATATTATAAATTATTTTATGTCAAGTCATGGTCAAGTCAAAACAAGAGGTTTACGTTTGTCATGGGTAACAGCTATGTAATGTTTCTTTTTTTCAGCTTTCTTTATAGAATGAGGTAAGCAGAAGAGAATATTTGTTTAACTTGGCTAAAACATTTCAGATTTATTGTGGTGCAGTTTTTTGTTTGTTTGTTTTTGTTTGGGGTTTTTGTTTGTTTTCACTCAAAAAGTCAATGGTCTTGACCTAACTGAGATATTTTCAGTATTTTCTTCCCACTTGTGAAATGCTACACTAGAGTTTAAAATCTATTCAACCAGCATTGAAATCTTGGTATATTCTATCCTAAACTAGCAGCACATTGAAGATTATTTTCAACTCTCCTTGGGCAGAGTATTTTAGATATAAAATTATTCTGAGTATTTTTTAAATTCTTTTAATTTCTGCACTCAGTAGCCAATCTCAAGAGCTATGAATTATGATAGAGAGTTGAAAATTTATGCTGAAATTGGAAACTGTGTGGAATTTCAAATTCAGTTAGTTCTGCTAAGTTTGGTTAAGTTTCCCAGTAGTTATTAAAATACAAACAATAAATGCCATAATAGCCATAAGAAAACTCATCACAACTGAAGAATTTTCACATCAGCTCATAAATCAGAAAGTAGTGTATAGTTCTCCAGAACCAGAAGAGAACTCTTTAAAAGAGCAGTCTCACTATTTTCAATCAAGAAAGTTTATTCTGTGATTGAGTAGCAATCAAAGTAGACAACTGAGTCCTTTTTCTGCATATGACAGTTCTCTGAGGTATGAAGTATGCAGTCATAGTGTCAAATAGTTCATTGCACTTCATTCTGAGGAAAATAGTGTAAACACAATCCCTTCAACCAGTGAGATACAACAAATCTATACATTATAGTTTTGCAGGGACGGTGGATTGAAAGGAATCATTGTATGATAGACAACAACTGTGGGATTGTGACACTGCGACCAGTTGAGGGTGCACACTGCTCTGTGAATGGATGTGAAGTCACTGAATCATGTCGTCTGTCACAAGGTAAGGCTTGCTTTTCATGTGAATGCTGCATTATAATTGACTTAGCTCTGGACTTTAGAGACAAGGATTTATGGAATTCATGATAACCTGAGATCTACATCTCTCAGTCTCCTGCTGCTGTCTAGCACTCCAAGGTTTGATCCATGACTAGAGCTTCCAGACTGGGACAAACAAATTAAATACCCCCCAGAAAGTAAAATGAAGACACGTAACAATATTATTAAGATCCCTTTTGACAGCAGTAGTCTGTAGCCTTCTAAAAAGGGAAACCCTCTAGCCAGGGGCACTGATGTGGAATGTTGTGGAGACTGGCTCTAAGCCAGCTGACCACTGATGGGTTTTTTGGCAATTATGTAACATGGCTGAAATAACCTTCAGCTTTTAGGTGGAGGGTACCAGTCCCTGAGAGCATGGCAAATGAACTCAGAGGAAATGGATCATGCTCCCATATTGGGATCTGGACAGGTTGAGTAGATGGGCCAAAGCCAGTTGTATGAGGTTTAACAAGGCAAAGTGCTTAGTCCTAAATTGGGATCACAACAACCCCGTGCAACACTACAAGCTTGGGAAAGAGTTTCTGGAAAGCTACCTGGTGGAAAAGAACCTGACTGTGCTGGTTGACACCCGGCTGAATGTGAGCCAGCAGTGTGCTCAGGTGGTGCCAGTGGCACTCTGGCCTGTATCAGAAATAGGAGAAAGTACTGTACTTGGCACTGCTGACAGCACACCTTCAGTACTGCATTCAGTTCTGGGCCCCTCACTACAAGAAAGACACTTAGTTGCTGGAGCAAGTTCAGAGGAGGACAACCAAACTGGTGAAGAGTTTGGAGAAGTCCTGTGAGAAGAGGCTGAGGGAATTTGGAATGATTAATCTGGAGAAGAGGTGGTTGAGGTGAGATCATATCGCTCTCTACAACTACCTGAAAGGAGGTTGTAATGAAGTGGGTGCTAGCCTCTACTCTCAAGTAAATAACAACAGGACTAGAGGAAATGGCCTGAAGTTGCACCAGGGTAGGTTTAGATTAGATATTAGAAAGAATTTCCTTGCTGAAAGAATAGTCAGATGCTGGAACAGGCTGCCAAGGGAGGTGGTGGAGTCACCATCCCTCAAGGAATTCAAGAAATGTGTACATGAGGAACTTCAGGACATGCTTTATTGGGATAATGAGATGATGGTGGACATGGTAATCTTAGAGGTCTTTTCCAACCATTTTTCAGGTTAACTAAAAAAGAAAAAAGTGCAATCCAGTTTCTGGGAAGTTGCAGTGATTTGGATTCTTAAAAAGATAGTGTAAAAGGTGTTTAAAAACTGAGTGGATGTAGCACTTGAGGCTATGGTCTAATGGATAGATAGATGTTAGGATGAAGGTTGGACTCTATGATCCTAGAGGTCCTTTCCAACCCTAAAGACTCTATGATTCTAAAGAAACCAAAAGACAAAAAATCAAGTTTCATGCTCTGTGACAGTCAGAAAGCTGTTGTCAGAATTTTTTTTAATTTTTTTTTTTAAATATGCTATTCTGTAGTAGTTTGCATATGCTGTAGTTGTATACTGGAGTTAAGAAATCCCTAACATTCTAGGGACAAACTGTTTGATGAATTATGACTCTAGATTTCTAATGAATTTTTTTTTTCACAGGGGCCCTTGTTGTCCTTGGCAAGTCTCATAAATTTAGATTCAATCACCCAGCAGAAGCTGCTATCTTAAGACAAAGAAGATCAGTAAGTTCTAAAATTGTGGTTTTCTCTCTTAATTCTTAATTGATTTTCCAAATTATTTTCCTTCTTAAAAGCAAGGATGCTATAGATAATATTTCTTCTCATTACTGTGTTCACTTGCTTCACTTCCACCACCTAATGGTCTTTAATGACACTAATCCTTTTGTGGGAGCACACTAGTGCGTCTTTCAGATGTGCTTAGCAAAAGATGATGCAGATCCCTTGAATAATTTAGTGCTTTCTATTTCTGGTTGTGACTACAGTAGGATTGAAACAGAAAGGCAGAAGGACACAGTGAAAAGACCAGCTAAGAATCTTTCCACATTTGATAATTTTTCTGAGTTATCTTCTTTCACTGTCATTTCACTATCCCAAATGAAGTATACTAAAAGAAATGGAAAATTTATGGGATTAAGTGCTCGAGTATTGTTGATTCTGAAAGCACTTAATTGTTACATACATCAGAAATAAGTGAAATATTTCTTGAAATTTTAAACTCAGGAGCTAGCTACTCCAAGGTATTTGGTCAAATAGTTCAATAATGTTTCAAAACTGTAAGATCATTCTTAAAATCACTGGCATATATAACAAAACCTACTAAATTAAAGAATGTAAATGTCCTGATTTATGACATAACCATATTATCAACTGATACTGGCAAGAATCTACCTTTTAAAATGCATTTTCATATAGTAATGTTTTATACTTTTGCTCAACTATCCTTTTGTACTTGCTTCTGTAGTTGAGATAAGAGGCTTAACTTCATTTTTTTTCATTCTTAATTTCTAGATTAATGAAACGTGCAGTACATTAACACAGCTGCAAGAAGTGTACTCAGTAACAAACAATTAGCAAATTTGCAAATTGTCAAAGCTTAAGCAGGGACGTGAGATTACAAACTTACATGGGAGGTATAATGCAGCTTTGCAGACAGTAGTTAGCAATGGCAATATTAATGATAATTTGGAAGTTCCTGGGTTGCTGTGATTTCAACCCCCTCACCTCCTCTGTTCTCGTGTCTGTTTTATAGATTAATGAAACCCCGTCTATTCTGGGTTGTGGATCCCTGGACTGGCTCAATTTGGATGGAAGTTGCACCCATTCTCCTCACTATATCCTTTCTTCTCTTGACAAGTAAGTTTTAAAAAAAAAACATTTTCTCATGTGGGATTATGTCTGAAACCAGGATTTAGTTCAGACAAAACTAAGTTGTATATAGAAGAGGTCGCATCATGTTTTCAAGTGAGCAAATAAAGGTGTCCAATAAAATGCACTGGCCAGCTGCCTAGTACGCAGTGTTATGATATCCAGGCACAAACCTGAAAAATTATTGATGCATGATGAATATTTCACCCTCTCTGAAACTGAGAAAATGCCTCAGATGAGAGTGTCAAACAGCTTTAATTCAGTTCACTTGCATATCTACATTACGGCCGTTTCAATTCATGAGCTAATGTAGAATTTGTACAATATTCCTACTTTAGTGCATGAAACGGACTTTTCTAGCTATGATTTAGCCAAGATAATTATTACCAATTCAGTTTCCCTGCTAATTTGTTGTGGAGATCAGAAGGCTTGTTTGTTCATAAATTTCCTTTTGTTCAAGTCATCACTGAGCTCTTCATCAAAGAAAGCTGTTGTGTTTCTCTCTTCTTTTTTTAATTTTTATTTTTTTTAAACGGAGCAGTAAATAAAGTGTAGACTGCTTCCAAAGTGTTGATGAGCTTGTCATACAGTGTCTAGTGTCTGCTTTTCACAGCAGAGCCTTTCTGTTTAAAGGGAAAGGATTGGTGAGATGAGCGCAGTGATTATGTGTCAGGAAAATAAATTATCTCCTGGTTTTTAGTTCATAACGTTGAAAACAGACTATCACAGGATTAAATGTAATTGAGTTCTTTCTCTTTTTTTAATTCCTCTTAGCCTGGCACATTCAATTGACCTGTTACAGGCAAGAAACAGCCATCTTCTCATTCATATGTGTTGATAGTGGTTGATCTGCTTCTTGCTAGAGTGTGTTTGGTGTGGTAACATACTGGGAATCTTCTACCTCTTTCTAGAGAAAGTATCTCATCTTGGTTTTATGAGCATAAAATGTTATCTCTGTTTTGAACATCTCTTCATAATTCTAGTCAAGTGGCTTGCTTTTCACCTTGGATAGTGAGTTTCTATGTATTTTCTTTAATGTATCTAATCTCTGCATTTGCTTTTCATTTGCTGTAGTGATACCTTTCTGTACAAAATGGTATTTAATCTTGTTTCTTTACTGTGATACATTTTACACATCTATGCTGTTATTTTCTCTGTAAAAATTGTAAGGAATTTAAAAATAAGGCAGAAATCAGTTTGCTCTTTACAACAGAGGTAGAACTTTAGTCACAGAAATTTCTTGGTGGACCAAGGAAAAAACTGCAGAAACAACAAAACATTGTGAACAGTTTAGAACAGAATTGCACTTGTTTTCCCTCTTTTTAACCCCACAAAACTGAAGAACATATCCCTCTGATTTTTCTTCAGATTGTGTTCAGGTAGCAGATTTGTTCGTGTTGATCAATTTTATAATTGCTGGGATGGGACGATGCATATTACATTGTTTAACATTGCCCTCATGATTACCTAGAGTATTCCAAATGGTTACTTCAGTGAAAATGAAAAGCATTACGGTATTACATTCACCTGATCTTTATGAATACCATCTCTTGCAGGAATAAGTTATAAATTATGTCTAATATTAGTGGTCTTTTATCTCATATAATCCAGTGGTCTTTTTTAAAATATTTTTTTTGGCAAAGGTAAATTGAATTGATCCACTCATCCTTCCTTTACAGTAAGCAGTAAGCCTGTGTTTCTTTCCTGACAAGTAGTTTTGCTCATGGGGAGGGGGTTATGATCTGTAATATGAGAATAAAATGAGATATATGTGGTCTCTCACATGTTCAGCTTTCATGAAGAAAAGTCAATGTCAAGTACTAAAGGTCAAGTCTGAGGTACTTTGCAAACAGTAATGCAGAACTAAGTGGACTATGATGAGTGCTTATTTTCTCCTCAGTAAAATGTCCACCTAGTGTAGGGTCTTGTCAGTGTCAGAAGAGATGCCTGGACAAAAATATAAGAACAGGACTATCTCTGTGTGTGTCTCTCTTCCTTCTCTCACGTGGTAGTTTTTGATGTTCTCGCAACTGCTAGCAGTCTGCATCTTAGAGTCTTCCTCTACTGAAAATGACAGTAACATCTCTGTGTATAATAGGCTTCACTGAAGTTTTTTTATCTTATTTTTGAACATATTTATGATTTCCTGTTTTTATTTTTACAGTCAGAAATGTAGAAACTGTAAAGAAAACAAATGTTCTCCTGATCTAAGGTAAGAATATTCTGTCTAAATGTGCTCTGCATGTCTATATCATGCTGATTTTTTTGGTCCCTTTAGCTTTGTCTGTCTCCTGTTCTACACTGAGATGGAAAGTAAGCTTCTAGCTTTAATCTGCTGTTATAATACTGAAACAAGGCTCTCTACATTCAGCTCTACATAGGCAAGTCTCTGCAACCATGTTCTTTCTTCATACTTGATCTTGTGCAAATGGTTTGCACCTTTGCATGTGTAACCTGTATTTCAAAGCCGTGAGTAGAGTGGACTTCATGCTGAAGCTGCCACCAATTTGCGATATTTAAGAACACTAAAATATATTAAGCATTATGTCAGTAGTAGGTACTGTGAATAGTCTTTAGTATATTAAAATTCCTCGGGTTCTCTTCTGGTGAGAAGTAAATGGCTTTATGAAAGAGTCAAAAAAAGAAGTCCTAGCATAGAACATAGTTCGTTCATGCAAAGACACACGGCAGCTGCACACAAAAATAATTCAGAAATTATTTGACTTCCATGGGTTTAAATACTCTGTAATCATGAACTGACAGTACTTTGCTTTCCTCTATTTTTTTTTTTTAATCTCAAAACATATGAACATATGTATATTAAACTAACGGTTTCTTACAGTCTCGTCTCCCATGCTGTCAGTATGATGACATTTTTCTCATCTGCTTTTGATGGGTTGAATTCCCAGTTCAGCCTCTAATTGTATGTTATAATATTTTGAGAAATAAAAAGAGAAATTTCTACCACTGCACCCAAGTATTAAAACTTCAGGTATGAAACTTCCCTTGAAAAGGGGTGTGATTCATTACACTCTTACTTGGCTGCTTGTTTGTACGCCCTACTCAGAAGAGCCCCGGTGCTTCAAACTTCTGAGGTTTGTTGTCACCCAGCAAGCACACAGTAGATAATGAAGTTCTTGCTTCTGTCATTGCCATACTGCTCATAAGTATAAAACCTGAAAAACAATGCCAGGAGTTGTTCCTTTAGAGTCCAGTGGAATGGCAGTACACTGAATTGGAACATATTAAGCTCCCGTTCCTTAAAGGTACCAACATTGTTAAACCAGAAAAAAAATAAGGACGTTGTGAAATTCTACTGACCTGGAAGGAACCAATGCCTATAGATGTGGACAATATAACACAATTGTTATTATAATATGGTGTAGTTAACATGTCCAAATAATACTTGAAAAATAATACTCTGAGTACTTACAGTTCTCCTTTGAGAATTTCCAAGTGCTTTAAAAACACAAGTTAAAGAAATATTTTGCATCTACCCTCAAATACTTCATTTCACAGAGAAATGCACTGCGTCAATGACAGCAACTCTCTGTTATAGCAGAAGCACATACAGTTGGGTTAACAGGGGAACTAACCTATTCTATATATAACTGAACTTGTTAGGAGAAAACCTGTGAGAGATTGTAGTTCTAGCTGAACTGGAATTTAGCAACACATCAGTGACCTTTACTGGAGTGTGTGGCTGTGTTTTATACCCGTGACTCCTTGCCAAAAAGAGGTCTGATTTAGAAGTGTATTTAAAGGATTGCCTTAAATAAGTTATTGCCTTTCTGTTATTTTGAGGGTTTAGGCAAAGGGAAAAGAAGTTTTGCATACCAAGGCCAAAAAAGCCCCCAACCAAAAAAACATGCAGAAGTGTGCTTTTTCTGTAAGCAAACCAGAAAATCAGAAATCCAAATGATACTTCACCTGCAAGTACCTTCTGTGAAAAGGTTTACTCTGTGTGTACATTTCCAAAGGACCTTATTTCTAAAGATTTCTGACTGCTGGCCGTTTTGACTGATTTCTGGTTCCCACCTCCTACCCGCCACCCCCTCAGCCTCCACTGCCCTGCTTTTGTTGTGAATTGTGTGAGTGGCATTGCTGGAGGATATGGTCATACAAGGTCTTTGCATCTCCTCATCACTCCTCCCTTTGCTTAAGGGAAGAGAAGTGGGAGAGGTTTGAGCCTCTGTGCAAGGCAGAAGCAGATGTATGATCCCCTGCAGCTGCGTGATGCCTGCTGCTGTGTGATGCTCTGAAGCCCTGTGGGAAGGTCCCTGGATTAGGCACTGGTGGAGGGGGAGGATGGAGTGGGGCTGGATGTGTATCAGTGGATAGGCATGTAACTCAGTCTTGTGTTTGATCTCAGTGCTGGGATTTGAAAGGGTGAAAAATGCCTTGCCAACATCTTTTTTTCTGCTTTATTATTAACTCCTCTTCCCCTGGAAAAAAATCTTCTGTAAAAGAAAAATGAACTTGAACATTAGGCAGACAGAAGGATGGGGAAGCTTTTCTGACTGGTGTTTTCTTTGGGAAAACTGGCAGATTTCTGCTTTTAACAGCAGTGGTTATTGCAACTTGAGTTTCTTTATCTGAGCCTTGAGATTTTGTTGCAGAAGGCATCCAGCTTCACCACAGAGCTAATGCTGCCATAGTTACTGAAAACTGCATTATGCTGTAGCAGCCGCCAGCCTCTGCATCAGCAGTAGAAGTGTTTGGGGAAGAGGGAGGAGACTTGCACAATAGGATCCCAGAGAGCTGACGACAAAACGGGCTGGAAAAAACGTGGATTTACAGATGGTTCATTTAGCATACATCATGCAAACTTTGTGGAGAGAAAAATGAGATGGAAAAGCATTCTGGCACCGCTGGTATAATATGAAAATTTTCTCAGTGTTTTGTGATTAGTTTAAGGTTTATGTCTTTCTGTCATCGTAATTTTACTTGCTGGTTTTAAAGGTTTACTTGGAGGAGGGGAAACTGTTGACACTTCTTGATGCATTTGGTACATCTAGAAATCTGCATGCTTTTATGACATTTTGTGCAGGGCTGCTTTTTTAATTTGCTGTGTGCCAGAGTATGCTGATCTCATGAAACCAGGATTTTATGTACGTCTCGATATCTACAGAAATGAAACTGTTTGTCTTATATTTCTCTGAAGGTTATATTATTTCTTGCTAGAACTATACTGAGTGTAGATTGCTTACGTGGGAGGGCAGGAATACAAGGAGAAATTGGTCTGTGCTTGATTTCTGTGTCTCTGTATTCCTGTATTTTTAGTCTAAATTTAACAGGACATCTGATTTAATATGTTTTAGAAGAAAGAAATTAATGATCTTATCTACTTATTACAGAATATGGTCACATTTTTATGTTAACTGGATCGATACCTGCTTTTGGTTTAATCATTCAAACATGTATTACACAAACTGATTGTTCTTTAAATTGCCTATGAGGTGATTTAGCTGTGAAGTGTGTGTGAATCTGTTCTTTCCTTTCTGGGCCACTATAATTTTTACTTTAGTTTGTGACGTTGTTTTCACAAATCAGCAAGAGTGTGTTGACATGACATAGCATGTTCCAAGGTAGAACAGGAGCATTCTTACTTCACGTTCTTGGTTTCAGCAGTTTCTGTGAGAGACAGATCTGTATCCCAAACCAGCCAGTCATTTTGCTCTCTCAGGCAGCAGTCTCACAGCCAGAGGAAAAACATCTTCTGGCATACTCCTATTATGTAAGGTAGCTCTGCATGAATTTTCATTATCTTTTTGTTCTGATGAAGAAAACCATCTTTAAGGAGCTACTTCATAAGAAGGTGTTTAATGTTCTATCTCTGAATTCAGACCTATTTTACTGCTCTGCCTGGTTTTTGTTTTGTACTATTAAAAATAGTGAGATGAGGCAAAGGCACTGAAAGAGCAGCAGAACTGCGATTTGTAAATATACCTTCAGCTACAGTATTTTATTACAGTAACTTTAACCTTGGATAGAGAGAGAGAATTGTACCAACTATAGCTACATCACCAGAACAAAAGCAGTAATAATACTGTCATGGTTGCTGTGCTGTATTTATTTTTCCAAGGTTTCAAGTGAAGTAGGAGTGTGTCTCTGTACTCTGCCTTTTTGGGGTGTAGCTGTAGTATGGAGCTGTGATTGACATCACTTTGGCCTGCATCGTGTTCTGCTCCATATGGAAACACACGTGCCTGTTGGAAAGGCTCTTACAGTTTCATGTGAGTTCAGCAAAAAGCCATTATTGCACACATGAGGTAATACACTGGTGCTGCTGAGAACAGCAAACACCACACTTCTATGTGCATTGTTTGCATTGCTTATTCTCTGATACTTTATAATATACAGGCATGTGGTGATTTCAGCATTGTTGGAAAGTAGGGGAAGAGCTTGTGACCCTCTCCCAGCTGTAAACAGATGTTCCCTAACCAGCTCTGCGAGCATTGTGAGTTCTTTGCATTGATGTGCAATGCTGAGTTGTCTCATATACTTAAGTGTTCTGGGTCTCAATCTGTAAACAGATTGAACTCCCATAGGTTCATTTTATAGAAAGGATGGCTGAGAGCTAGAAGTTGCAGAACAGGAATTCTTTGTCTATCATTTTACTATCATATTTCACTTTTCAGCCTTATTTATTCAGTTTCCTCAATCTCATATGGAATGGTGCTAACAATGATAAATTAATAGAAATCAACTCTTCTGATACTTGACTTTCTGATATTTGATAATGTTAAAATATCTTTATCACTTTTCCTGGAAGAATGTACTTTCAGTCTTTCACATATCTCAGCCTAAGTGACTTGGACAAGGTTATGCAATTGTCCAGTAACAACTTCAGACTTTTGACTTTCATACCACCATGGAAATGAGAGCTTTTATATATGTGTTAGCAAGACAGATTAAAGGCTACCCCAATGACACTGTATGTGCAGAGGCTTAACACTTAGAATCGCTACTAAGGTTTATTAGGTTTTATGTATCAGCAGGAAGAGGCTTCAGCTGACATCAGGGCTCTGTTAGATTTAGTACATAGGCATCCAGGGGCAGTCCTCATCCTGAAGACCTTGCAGTCTAAGTGTGTGAAAGCACGGAGGGGAGATAACTGCTCCAAAATCAGAATTTGTCTCAGATCAGTACTTTAACCTTCAGATCATATAGCTACTCTATTACATTTCCCTTGCAAAATGCAGAAAATAACCTGGAAGCTGGATTCAGGGAAAGCCTCCCTCAGAGTCATCATTAAAATCATGGGAGTTTTTCCTAAACAAGATCCTTCAGAATTAATACTATGTTCAAAAAGTGGTTCTTCTTTAGTTAACCAGTATAGCTTTAACCTCTGAGTTTGTCCCCAGTAGCTGATGGCATTACAAATATCTGAACAGCTGGAGATTTGTAATGGCCATACGAGCATTTCAGAGCTGCACTGAAGTGTCAATTCAAACCTGCTTCAGCTGAATGAGAAATGAGGCATCCCACTCCTATTTCCTGGGGATCAACTAAAGTTTATCTGAGAGGAAGAAATTACAGATCACAGATAGTTTGCATCTTTGTAGTCAAGCCAAGGAAAAAAAGATACTGGATCTGCCTATTCTTATAATTTGTTCCTTTGGGTCCCAAACAGATGCAAACCATTTAGCAGGTGATGGTGATGAGGTTTGTACTCTGACTGTTTGCACCATGCCAGACAATTGAACAGAAGATGTTTCTTGTCAGTTATTCTCACCAGCATTACATTTACATAAACATTAAAACCAAACTGAAGTCTGTTTTCCCCAGGTGAGTGAAAGATAGTCACAGAAATATTGTGAGTTAACTGAGAATCTTAAGGCTTTTATGTAGTAGTGAGACTTCTCCCCTGCTTCTTAAGAAAGTGAAGTCTATGTTCCACATAAAGGTTCTCCAGAAGATTTGTAGACTTTGGTTGCTTAATTTTGTGTTTTGCCTGCTAAGATAGCACACAGAGTCAAAGTTGTTGCTGTAGAAATGGTTGCTTTGAACACATGCTTACATTTCTAGATAGAGTTGCCAAATTAATTCCTATGTAGGAAAGGTCAAATGCTCTTTTCATACAGATGACCTTGTACTGGTAATGATTTTACAAACAATATGATGTTTTCAAAGCATTCCCTTGTTTTCTTTTGACCTTCAGGGACTCTTTAGAGTTTTAATACCTTTGCTCTCTTTAAAAGTGTCATTAACACATCCTTGTAATAAATACATCATTTACTTTATTAGCAGAATATCTTTAAAAAAAAATTCAAGACTTAAAGATGTCATTTTCTGAGGTTACATGTAATGATGTGGTGCTTAGAAACAAAACAACAGGCAAGGGTCATATGTCACCTTTATACATAATATAACTTCAGTAAGAATTTCTCATAATAATATATGGACAAGTAGAATATATATTCCTTTCAGAGGTATAGTGTATTTTTAATATTATTGTGGATCATGCTAAGAGTAGATACTATTTTGATTGTTACTCTGTTTATGTGTGTGCATGTGTGTAAAATTTTGGCTCACAGTCAGGAACCAAACTACTCGGAGGGGACTATAAGACAGTTTTTCACAGATTAGTTGCTTTTCGGATCACAATTCTACTCCAGCTATAAAAGCAATAAAACATAGTTGTTGCATCCAACAGAGAATTGAGTGATCAAGTTCTTTCCTTGGTACTGTTAGTGCAATCTCAACAATGCCTGTAACCCTTCTAGTTTGGAGCTTTTGTATACCTGAAAACAGAGCAGAATGTTTGTCATTTCTGTAAAGCACTTTGAAGTACTTAGATGACAAATATCCACTATGATGGTTATAAAATTTTATAACATATAAACTCATCCAGTTTCATTTTTTGGAAGATCTTCAACAAAATGAAAAGTGACAATATTTTAAAAATTCTTTTTGCTGTTATCTTTCTTATGATGGATTTTTCTGCTTCACCACAAGAGCTTTCATGTTTGCTGGCATTTAGGATACTTACAGGATTGTAGCCTGTTGTGACATGCATATCCACAGCTATTTTACTATCATGAGGCTTTGTCATAACACACACTTGCTGAACAAAACAATACCTTGAATGTTGTCTGTCTGTATACATGACTTGTTTTATTAGAAATGTCTGGTATTCATTTCTAGTTTAAATTCACTGTCAGCGTTTCTAACAGCAGAGAAATAGATGCTGTGCATGACGAGTACAAGCAGAAGCTGAGAGACCAGGAAGCTTTCCACAGAAAACAAATTCAACGGCAGCAGCAATATGTTGAGGATTTAAAGCAGCAGATCCTGAGAGGACAGATCAAAGCAGAGCGGGAACTAGAAAATGACCAAGCACTTATCAACCAGCAGATCCAAGAAAGTGGGTACCTGCCTCTTCTCCTCTCTCACTTCCCTTCCATTACTGCATTCTTTAATCCTCTTGATGTTTTTGTCCTAGTCATGCTTTGTATTATGTGTGGAATTTTTATTACAACTTATTACTAGTTTCATAATTGCCTCTCCCTTGAGAACAGTTATTAAGCTTTGATTAACAGCACTGAAGGGCTGCCTTCACAGTGCACCAGCAGCACTGTTCAATTAGCTCTGCAGGTCACTGCTGGGAGAGACAGACCCAGCATGCTACTCCCCTGTGGCACTCAGTCTCTTGTCACCCAAGCTGCTCCCCATCCTGCCTCCTGGCAGCTTTGCTCTGCTCCTGCCTGTAGCACAACTTTGCCATGTTGCAGCATAGACTGAGTCTTGTGATATACTTTGTGCTTTGTCCAATGAATTGTTCTGGGAGATTGAAATTGGAATGACTGTGATAGTTCCTACCACAAGCTTTAAGGGAAACTGCTCCAACAACAGAGTGCAACAGGAACCAAGCGGCACTTCCAAGACAATGATGTGTGTCAGTTGAGGTACCCTCTTTGAAGATGTCACCTGTAACTATATATAGACCATTTTCATGGGCTTTTAATGAATTTCACTCATTAGGAAAAGAAGGGCCATGGCATAAGAACACAGCTCAAAATGATTTTTCTGTGGTTGCTATGTGAGTTTTAATCAGTGAAAACAAAGAAAGCACATCTGCAATGTAGGTGAGACACTGAAGTTCAGAGCTAAAATCCCAGCCCCAGTTAAGAGAGTTTCAAGGGCTTTTATATAGTCAGTATTTCCACACCCTCCCTACTTTCTGTAGTATGAAGAAAGATGTATGAAGATATTGTGTGGGAGAAACTGAAGTGCAACAAAGTAAGATCAAAATAAGATGTGGGTTCATTTACCCTAAATATGATTAATTAGTGGTATTGCATTCTCTACTGCTGAATTTGTTTTAAACTGAAACTGGATTATTGTTGTTGTTGCTGTTGTTTTGTTGCTGTTGTTGATGGTTGGATACAATAATCTTGGAGACCTTTTCCAACCATGACAATTCTATGGTTCTGTAAAAGAAGAGAGGGATGCTTTGGTTCAAATAGGAGTTCTTTCTAGGAAGTTCTACAGCATTATGCCACTGTACTAACGGTTAGATCAGTTACAAGATTTGGATGGCAAATAGCTATGTCAGAAGGTGAAGCCACAGTGTANCACCCAAGCTGCTCCCCATCCTGCCTCCTGGCAGCTTTGCTCTGCTCCTGCCTGTAGCACAACTTTGCCATGTTGCAGCATAGACTGAGTCTTGTGATATACTTTGTGCTTTGTCCAATGAATTGTTCTGGGAGATTGAAATTGGAATGACTGTGATAGTTCCTACCACAAGCTTTAAGGGAAACTGCTCCAACAACAGAGTGCAACAGGAACCAAGCGGCACTTCCAAGACAATGATGTGTGTCAGTTGAGGTACCCTCTTTGAAGATGTCACCTGTAACTATATATAGACCATTTTCATGGGCTTTTAATGAATTTCACTCATTAGGAAAAGAAGGGCCATGGCATAAGAACACAGCTCAAAATGATTTTTCTGTGGTTGCTATGTGAGTTTTAATCAGTGAAAACAAAGAAAGCACATCTGCAATGTAGGTGAGACACTGAAGTTCAGAGCTAAAATCCCAGCCCCAGTTAAGAGAGTTTCAAGGGCTTTTATATAGTCAGTATTTCCACACCCTCCCTACTTTCTGTAGTATGAAGAAAGATGTATGAAGATATTGTGTGGGAGAAACTGAAGTGCAACAAAGTAAGATCAAAATAAGATGTGGGTTCATTTACCCTAAATATGATTAATTAGTGGTATTGCATTCTCTACTGCTGAATTTGTTTTAAACTGAAACTGGATTATTGTTGTTGTTGCTGTTGTTTTGTTGCTGTTGTTGATGGTTGGATACAATAATCTTGGAGACCTTTTCCAACCATGACAATTCTATGGTTCTGTAAAAGAAGAGAGGGATGCTTTGGTTCAAATAGGAGTTCTTTCTAGGAAGTTCTACAGCATTATGCCACTGTACTAACGGTTAGATCAGTTACAAGATTTGGATGGCAAATAGCTATGTCAGAAGGTGAAGCCACAGTGTATATGGAAAGGTATTTTTTAGTGTCAGTGGCTCCTGGCCCCCAGAAGTACTGTGTGCATGCAGGCAGACATATTCAGCAAGATGTCTGGAGGGGGACAGGCTTCCCCTTAACAAGTTTATAGACTGATCTGGGAACATTTTAGAACTTGAGATGTTTTTGACCAATGCAATTGAGTGGGTATAGTGCTTCTGATTTTATCTTCTCATGAATGATTTGATTCAGGTTTCTTGCTAAGCAAAATATGCCTATTGCAAGGGTACTGCTCCCACTTGGTAAAACCTGCTGTTGGTTTCTGGAAGAAGAAATCTGTGAATTTTTAGAAACATCTCAGACTGGATTCAACTTATGCAGTCTGCTATCTTTTATTTATGCCATCCACAATGAGGAGATTAAAAGGAAGTTGTGGTGATGTGATGTAGCAGAAACAGATTTAGGATATGTAGATAGCACAGAACCAGGGGAGTTCCCCCGAGCTACCTTTATTTCATGGCTCTGTAGACTTGTTCTCTGCAATCTAATTCTGCTTGTTTTGCTGTTGTTCATGTGAAACTTAGCCAGGCAGGTGGGTTTTGCCATTCAAATATAATTTTTCACTTGGCAAGCCACTGAAGTTCTTCACCTTTTCTGCACCCTCTGTGTATCAGCTCCTGGCAGAGGTGACTTTGTAAGAGTTTAATTAGCATCATATACCTTGCAGCTTTGCTGCAGAGGAACTCTGCATATTATTAAGAAAAATTAACTGAAACAATGACTAAAATACTCTCCTTTTATCCAGAGGTAGAATTCCTACTTCTGTGCATGTGCTGTGGGCAGAGCTATCTGCCAGCGTAAACAGGACGGGAGACTCACTGTGGTAGTGATCGCTAATAAAGTATGTTTCATTAGCTCAGTAGTTACTAAGCAAGTGATGATGACAATGCTTATGCACTAATGATTTCTTACACTAAGGAAACTTCCACAGCACAAAATTCCTCTCTTACAGCTCAGCTTTGCAGAGCTGTGTGTAGCCCTTCTTCATCACATCAGACTTAAATACCTGTTAATTCCTAACTCTCTGAACAAGCAATGAAATGTTGCTTATTCAGTAAAGGACTGCAGACTGAAGATAAGCCCAACAAAAAGAAATGTTGTTGCTAGTAAGACAGAGAAGTGCTTTGAAAAGCTTTTGTCCTCTGAGAAATGCTCTACTTGTCAAGGAACCTTGCCTGTGATTTTTATATTGCTTTTTTCAGCTAAGGATATTTTTTGTTAAGAGAGCTTGACCCTTGTGATGTGTCAACTTTATACTAAATATTATGTATATGGAATGGAATATAATACCTTATGGTCAGTTTAGGGTCACCTGTCCTGTCTGCTGCTCCCTGCAGGTACAACTTTTTACTTACGACCCTTTCACTTCTGGCTCTCCAATGTGGTGCACAAGATTCAGCAGTGACCTTGGTTTCTATAGGAGAAAGAGCTTTTCTGAATACCAATCCTTGGTAGTAACTATAAACATCAAGTACTATCACTTCTAGAAGCAGACACTGTCTGCAAAAATCTTCTGTTAACTTCAGAAAGTGCAGTTACTTAGAAGAGACTGAGCTGAAAAGTAAAATCATTGAACAGAGAACTGGTTCTGGTTTAGCTCAAAACAGGACAGTGCTTTGTCAAGACTCTGAGCTACATGCAAAAAAATTCTGTTCTCAAATGATCTCTCAAGGCTGACTAAATTAAGAAACAAGATAGCAATGAACAGTGTTTTTCTTATGATTTTTACTTTCTGTTAATCATTTTGTTTGCAGACCAGCAGTGGCTTATAAATGAGAATAAACGACTGGCTGCCCTTCAGCAAGAGCAGAGGGAGTTTGCCGTGCAAACGGAGCCTACACTGTATGCAGAGGCTGAGGTGCAGAGTACCTTTGGACTGGAAATCTGCCCTTCTCTGCTACAGCAGAACAAGAAGAGACTGGTACAGTTGGAACTCTTGCGAAGATACTCCTTAAAAAAGGCAGAAAGAAACATAAGGAGGAAAAAGGTCAAATTCCATCTGGAAAGAATAATTAAGAAGCAGAAGTTATTGGAAGCCAAGCAAAACCTAGAGCAGCTGGAAGCTACCTGCTGGCTCAGTGAAGAGTGTGTGAAACAATCCCAGATCCTAAATGAAAATACTGCTGTACAGTCCTCTTTACATCATCAGTTGCAAAAGAGAAGAAAGTCATTGGGTTCAAGTTCCTTGCAGTACAGGCAGCATTTGTTCTGTAACCCACATTTGCCCCAGGTATCCAGGTAAGTTAACATCTGCCAATTCCTCTGCTCTTTCAAAAGCCATTTAATACTCCACGTATTTTCAGAATTCCTTTCAATGTATTGAAACAGTTCCAAAACTTGCACTGTTGGTGAACTTTATTGTATGTCACACTAGAGCAATTTGTCCTTTTTCCTTGGATCTGTAGAGTCTATTCCTTGCTTGGCTCTTTGACAGGGTTTTTCTTACTGTTTTTTACATTCCTCTCTCAAGCCTTTCTGCAATTTTTACCTCTCTGTGAATGATTTCCAGAACTGGCTGAACTCTTGTTCTTACCTTTTCAAACTGTTATAAACACTGATTTCTGCATCATTTTATCTTGATGGGGGTCAAACACTTCCTTCAGAACATTTGTATCATTGAGGTGATTTGGGGTTAGACTTTTAAGTTGGCCAGGCTTTCTAGAGCTAAACAAACATCTCTACATAATTCTAAAAAATTGGGGTGTCAGGGTGTCTATCACAGCATGGTCCTGGAGGCAGGAAATGATGTGTGGTTACTGACTTTTTACTTGTTTGGGGCTTTTTTTATTCTCTGCTAGAATTTGCTTTTGAAAGGCATTAAGATTGTTGCCTCATGTGTTGTTACTCTTAACTACAAGACATTACTGATGTGGAAGCCCTGTTAAGTACATTCCTCAAGCAATGACTGGGCTTTATTTCTTCTTTACTCCCACAGCTGTTTGTTTAACAGGGAGACTGTCTCAAAGTTATCTACCTCACCAAATCTTGGTCAGTGCTGTAAGGGCAGTACCACACAGAGGTTGTCATCTGTAGAATATCTTTACAGAAGAGTTAAAGATGTTTTGGGGAGTGATGACCTTAATGACGAAAAGGGGATCTCCTTCTCAGTCCAGAGGCAGCTAACTGAAGAACAAAAACCATCTTCATTGGAAAATAAAAAAGGAGCAGAAAAAGATTCATTTAATGATTCAGCTACCATGGCTTACAACAAAAAAAGTGATCAAAAAATTGAAAAGTTGGATGACAACCCAGGGAAAACTGGATCTCAAAACCAGACCTCTAAAAGCTCTTTTCCTGATCTTTTGAAGGAGAAAGATGAGCCTGATACCTTTATTACAGGGACAAGAATGACAAAAGCAACAGTGCTAGGAGATTTAAGTCAGCCTGCAGGTAGCAATCTAGAACAAAATAGAGCTCAGGTATCCAATAAAAAAACAAGAATGGATATCAATGGAAAAGGTCACAGGTCTTCTCCAGAAAACTTTCCTAAAGAAATGAAGAAAACAGTGTATGGAAACCCACCATCGGTGCATCTAAACCAGACAGCCAAGAACTGGAAGAGAGCACGAAACTCAGCCTTGCCAGGTGATGAGAAATCATCAGTGGAGCAGCAAGCATTTCTGATGGTTGCAACATCAGTAGGAAATCTCACTAAGATGAACACACAGGCACCACTCTCTTACGCTGAAAAAAAGTGGCACAGTGCTGAGATGTTAAGTGCTGGAGTGTCCAAAGCAGCTACAGATACACTGGGGAATTGGCAAGAGGATGATGAAAATGAGATTTCTGATACTGACAGTTCCTTTTCTGTAGATTCTCTCTCTTGTGCTTATGCAAAAGCTTACACAGAAAAACTGAAACTAGAAGATTCTGACAGAAGTAAATGTCTTGCTAACCCAGAAGATTCTGAGAGTGATGACAGTCAAATGTCACAAGATTCTCTGATAGAAAAGGAAAATAAAGCCAAAAAGCAAAATAAAATCCAGTTTCACAAGTCAGAGGCCCACTATGAGCCAGCTAAGCTTCACAAAAGCAGAACTGATCACCGTGTTTCATCTTTGGTGACATACGCATCTCGCAGGAGACTGGGAAAGCCTGAAAGAAGCTTTTCTCTGGACAGCTTAGCTGATGAAGAGATGCCAGCAGAAGATCCAGTAGAAGAATCCAAATCTGATTCATCTGATGAAGTGCCAGCAGAGATTTTTTGGAAATTACAAACTCCTAGGTCACCAACTATACAGACTGAGGGAGACCATGAGTCCAAGACAGGTGACAGAGATACAGGAGGGATAAATTACGAGCTGAGCAGTTCTTTTTATTTGGACACTAAACCATATCCTGCTTCCAGTAATGCTTGCAAGCAGTTGCTGAAGGGAACAGAAGTCTCCTCTGTAGAACAAGAAAGGTCTCTTCATACAAGACGGTATTGTACAAGTGGAAATCCTTTGCTTACTACTGATGTGTGGTCTTCCTGTGACTCAAAGGTTGACATCAGCAGTCCCAGAATAACAGCACCTTCTTCCCATGAAAATTTGGAATTTCAAGAAGTTCACCTGTGCTCCTTGAGCAAACCAGAGCTTTGGCTGAAGAAAGATGATCTAAAGCAGTCGGCTGCTGAAGTTTCCTTTGTTTCTGGCTCTAAGCAGATACACAGCATTACTCATTTATCACATCGGATAAACGAAATGAACACAGTTTTCTCCTCTGGCACATCAGAAGTACCATTACCTGAAACAACAGCAACTGCAAGCAGAGTTTCTGAGAGTGGATCGTTAAATAAGATTCTTCGGGGATGGACAAAATCTAATGAAAATTCTTTCTTGGAATCTCAAAATGTAATGTCCTCATTTGTTAGCTCAATAGGACCAAGCTCCTCTTTTGTTCCTATTTCAGCAAAGCATGATTATTATGAACATTCAAGGTCAAATCGTCCTGAACAAGAACAACTAAATGAGTTACCTACTTACACATCTACCACTGAATGCACAAAAACATTCAGCTGTTTGGAAAGTGCCTCCACTGCAGACTGCTTGTCACTGGTATCTGGGGAAGAGGAGGATTCTCTCCCCACAACTCATCCAGAGCTGCCGAAAGATCACAATCTGAAAAAAGGACCTTTTATTTCTGTGTTGCCTGTGCAAATTTTGGAGCAGAGAAATGGCCATGTAGATGAAGATTTAGAGGATGATTTATTCAGAACTTCTGAAAAAGATGACCTCAATAATGACTACAATAACTTGATAACAAAATCAAGTATGGAAGGTTCAGGCAGTGAAAGTGCATCTGTCAGTGCCCCTGCTGCTGAAACTTCTACAGGACTTGCTCATAATATGACCTCAACAGAGACATCTGCAATAAAACAAGTCCAATTTCAAAACCATGGGCAGCTTTTTCCAAGAAATGAAATACCAACATGTTGTGATGATGGTTGCTTTGTCACTGACTTAACAAATGAGAACCATTCTCTAGTAAACAGTTACAAGCTTCAGAAATTAGCTGGACAAGGAGCAGAATCAGCTGTTGCAGTAGGTCTCCTCAGAGCTGGGGAGAGTAATTTGGAAACAATGCAAGAAACAGATTATGAACAAGTATCTGCAGAAGAAATAACAACAGAAATGGATTTTTCCTCACAGAAGACAACATATCGATGTAATGCATTAGTCGTGGCTCACAGCATGAGTTATGACCAATCTGCAATACCAATAAAGTTGACTCATAAAGAGATTGTCTGCATGGAATCCAGCACAGATAGCTTGGCAGAGACTGCACCAGAGGTGCATTCATTCAGAGATACTGAAGGATATGAACCAAAGGATGAAGACTTGTCTTCATTGAATCATAATGAATTCAAAAGCAAACCCGTTTCAAAAAATTATTCCCCTGAATGTGCTCTAGCAGACAGTCATGAAAGCTGCTTGTCTCAGCAAATTTCAGAAGATTCTACATTATGCCTTGATAATATCAGAAAAGAAAGCAGTGAAAGCAAAGAACACAATGTCTTGAACTCTCAGGTTGTAGTTCAGGAAGAATTTTCATCCAAATATGAAAACTTAGTGGTAAATGAAATGAGTTATCTCATAGTGAATGTAAATGGGAAAGACACTGAGTCCTTTCCTGCTGCTATTTGTGAGAGTACAAATGATTTTCTCCCAGAATCCAATTCAAGCATATTTTATAAAGCTTCAGCAAAAGCTAATCTTTTTCAAAGTGCATCTGAGAGTGAAAATTATGATAAACGATTGGATAATGTCACAGTAGTGAAAGGAGATTGTGATGCTACATCTAATCTTACTGTGGAAGTCAGTGCCACCGAAAGTTGTTCTGATGTACATTCTCCCTGCCTTTGCACAGCATGCTCTTCAAAATCAACAGGGCAGAACAACTGTACACATAAGACAAATGACATTCCTGTGGAATTTGATGCAACCATTCTCTTGGAAGCAGAAACACAGAACAAATCTTTACTTGAATCAAGTGAAGAGAAAGAAGCCTTCTTTGAAAGTGATTGCGCAGAGGATATCTTGCTTGTTGAAGGTGATATAAACTCAGAGTTGGGAAGAATATTAGAATACAACACAAATACATCAGCTACTGTTTCTCAAGAGGAGAGTCTGTATGTAAATAAAGAACCCAAGTTCTTAAGAAACCCAGAAACTGATCCAGAAGAAACTATAGTTCCTTATCAAAATACAAAAGAAAATGCTGATGAAGAAATAACAAAATTAATCAATACTGCAATCAACTTAGAAAAAACTGCATTGGAAATTAAAGCCAAACAGCTTGAAAATTTACCTGACTACCCAGTAGCCAAAGTCCAAAGTCTAAATGAAGACAAGAGTGGAGAGGATTTTAAAGGCATGAGTCTGTCTCAGAATCCAAAGAAACCTGTTGATGTTTCTTGTGAAGTTCAGTGTGAGTTTTATACAAATCTGTGCATGACAAGTGAAGAGGTGGAGAAAGATGAAATGCAGGTAACCAGCACCGGCATAGAACACACTCAGGGATCAAAAGCACTCCTTCATTCCGGCAGCCAACTTGAAACAAGGAGCTTTTGCCAGAAAGAAAAAAGTAAGAAAATAGATTCAGTTATTTATTCACCAGAGCTTTCTGTTGCTCCCCAAAACAGTCCTTCAGCTGTGTGTTCCCACACAGCAGATATTTCTCAGAATACTCCAGACTTCCTTGATACTTCTGAGGGGCTTTTACAGATGAACAGAACACTAGCAAATGAGTTTAACTCAGAGGACATAGCTGCAGCAGCACTAATCGCAAGTAAGCAAGGAAATATTTTAGCAAAACCTGAAAATGAAGGACAAGTAAATTCTAGCAGTTTAATTGAACCTCGTGTACCAAACTGTTTGCCCCAGGAAGACAAGGTTAATGAATGTAAAGTGACTGGGAGTGAAGAACAGATTACCATGACAAATACTGGGGGGCTGATTATTACAAAGCAAGAAGTCACACACACAGAGGGAAATGTTTTCTTTTCTGAAGAGTCTCCAGCACTACGTGAGATTGATTGTGACAGAGATGACAAAGAGGAATTTTTAAATCAATTTAAGATCCCTGAAAGATACCTGACAGCTTCAGGACTAGAAGAGAATATATTGTTAGATGATGTTTCAAGATACCATGACCTTTCTGAAATGAGTGAAGATAGTGGCTCAATGGACTCTCTTACAGATACAAGAAATGCAGTCATGAAAGATACTGATGCGTGTGAATATTCAGTTGATAACAGTACTGGTATTGACCAGTATGAAATTGAACACGACTTTAAGAGTCTCCGCATTAACGAGGACAGCCATATGTATATGAGTTGCTCTATGCAATATCCTGACCATGGCACTTCAGAAGACTTGAATGTAAGTATTGTTAGAAAAGCACCTGATATTTGTGAATTGGATCCGGTAGGCTCCAGAGTTGAGGAGCAGAAGGTGCATTTGATGAATCTAGTACAAATGGCCAAAAGAGACAAAGAAAAGCAGATGTCTGTAGAAAACACAGAGGAGGTAGAGCCGATAATTTTGCACAACCTGAATGAGCTATTCCCTGAAAACAAAGACAGCTGCCAAATGACACATGATGACAGCAGATTAAATGAAATCTTAAGAGAAAGCCAGTGGGTGTCTACCAGCTTTTCTAGAAATAATGGTGTCAGTAAGCAACAGAATTCACCAGCAACACCAAAGTCTATGGAAAAAACCCAAGAAGGTTCACTTAAAGACTCCCCATGCCAGTCTGTAAATCATCTTTTATATCTTGGAGTAAGAGACGATTGTCATTTTATTCAAGATGTTCCTACTGCACTGCAAGGACATACAAAACAATCTAGCAGCAGTGTTGGAACTGGAGCTGTTCTGCCTTACTATGAAACATTAATGGAGAGTGAGGCTTGTCTTGGTACACCTGTTACAGTCAATAAAATGGGAGCAGACAAGTATCTTTCTGATAAAACACAAAGTAAGAATGTAGCTTTTCTGCAAAACAGGATCGCACATGACAGGCAGGAGGAAGAATCCTTTGTATTTAACAATGCACCTGATTATGCCATGTCTGGACAACCTGTCAATGAGAATAGCTCTTCCACTCCCTGCAGTGCAGGCAGTCCTGAGCTTGAAACTGTTGTACGTCAGCAAGAGGCCAAAGGAAACTCATTCTCCTTGGAAAAATCTGATTTTTTTGAAGATAGAGTTCAGGATGGTAACAGTGCTCATGAAGAACACAGTATGGATTTAATGGTTAATAAACTATGGAAAGACTGCCTTAATTCCATAGAAGATGCAGCTCAAGGGGAAAAGGGTACCATTGTGCTTGACTCGATGCTCTTGGATGATTCAAAACTGCTTTCCGTTTCAGAGAAAGAAGTGGTGGAAGATAGAGGGGGGGCAAAAGTGCATTCTTTGCTAGAAATCTCTTTGCAAAAAAAGTTTCACAGCATTAACACAACCCAGAAAGTACTTCACTCAGGGAATTTATCACAGCATGATGAGAAGGCATTTTTAAGCACAAGCTATACTACAAGAAATAGTAAAAATGACCACACAGAGTTTCCTGGTGTAGCTGGATATCAGTGTGAGCCCAGAGAAAATCAGGGACACCAGACTTCTGAAGAGTGCTGTGTAGACCAGCCAGGCAGCTCTTTTTCTGAGAATGCTTCAGCCCTTTCAGAACATCTGAACAAGTCTCCATGGGAAAATCCACATTATAGTAAAGAGTTTTTAAATCATAATAGGAACTCGAGCACTTCTGAGTGTTCTCCTGGTTTCCTAAATCATCCGGCATCATCTGCAGATGTTTTGGTTGCTAGCAATAGAGATAAAGGTAAAAATGATGCTGTTCTCACTGAAGAAACTAAGTACTTTGAAAGTGAATCAACTGATCTATGTGTATCTATAACTTTTCCTGGTATTTCTCAAAAAGGAGATGAAAGGAAAAATAACTGTGCAGTTGTAGAGGCCACATATCCTCACAAAAGTAAAGTCCCCGAAAAAGTTGTGGAAACAGATCAAAAGCAGAAAATAATTCAAGGTCCTTTCCAGAATTACAATGACATAAAAGAAAATAAAATTTGTGAGTATCCAGAACACTACAATAACACTTCTAGTGTGACTGTACCAGAATCGGGCTTGCTTGCTTTTCAGAGCCAAGGACAGAAGAACAGTAAAAAATCAGAGTCTCTTCCATCCTGCCTTGCAGGTGATACTCCAGCTGATACACCATTTCAAAGCTCCACTAACATCAGTGCTTTTGACGCTTCTTGTTTACTTGATGACTCAAAATCTCTAATATTTAGTCAGCTTGAGGACTCACTTCAAGACACTTTTTTGACTGAGCAAGTGTATTCCAGTTCTGAAGACATGTGCTCTGTAAAAAATGTTTTTCCCCGAGCATCTGCAAGTGTCAATCACCCATCCTTAATGCCATTTTCAGGACCATCTTTAACTGCAGATACAGGCCATGGTGAAACGGACACATACGATGCTTCACATGCAGGTATATTGAAACGTTCTCCATTGACTGTTTTGCAAATACAAGACACTCAGTCTGATAAGGCTGTGGTATTTGATGAGCCAATACGTGCTTCAGGAAGTATTTTACTGTCTCTTGCAAAAGAAAACAAGCATTGTCCAGTATCAGACACAGACTCTGCTTTGTATAAAAATTCTGCTGTAGCTGGGGAGTGTGTATATGGAAGTAATTGTAAAAAAATTGATGATGATATAAAAGTCAATCAGCAACATTGGGGTAAACTTACACCACGAGAAAATTTCACAGAACATACAGAGAAAGTACTAAATACTAATTCTCTTTTATTACCATCATTACCTTTTTGGGATACTGAAAGGACAATTCTTGTAAAAGAGGGACAAAGGAGAAAATTATTTAACCGAAATGAGGAAGAACTGCATTCAAATACAGAGGCTGAGCATGTTGCAGTAAAGACAGAGCAGAGAAAAACATTAAGTAGAGAACCTGTTGAAAAGCAAACTAATGCATCTTCAAATTGTACGAATGAAATAATAGGCTCAGAAGTTACAGTGCTGGAAAATCTGTGTCCAGAAGATGTTCATGTGGATCCTGAGCATACCTGCAATTCATCTAGTCCAACATATCCCAAATTCAGTAGAAGCACTGATCCAATACGACCATATCACACTGTCTTGGGTTTTGAAAAACACCCTGCAGAGCTGAAAGAGAATTATCAGTATGTGCCTACAGGTGAAAAACCAGAGCAGGTGCCAGACAGAACAAGTTCAGATGGCAGAAAAGAGATTTTACTTTGCAAAAATAATACAGGTTCAAGTGTTGATAGCCCTGATGCTGATGCAGACAACTGTTCAGCAATGGCAGATGCCATAATGAGGAATAAGATTCTGCAGTCAGAAAGACTCAAGTTTTCTGTAATGAATAATGAAGGGAACTCTGTAAAGGTTTTACCAGAAAACCATTATTTACCATCTCAAGAATCCAAATTGGTGCAATTTAGGAACAAAAGATCATATTCTACTACACGGAATACAAAGAGCTGTAAACAAAATGAACACAGACCTTATTTACAAAGTCACAGATTATCAGCCCCCACTCTTGCTGTCTTCTCTGATACAGGATATGCTTTGGAAGCTTCATCTAAGGCAGATAGTTTATTATATTCTGCATCTAAATCACTACAAGATTTGAATATGAGTGTAGAGCCTCCATCACCAACTGAAGATGATCTTTATGGAATTGAAAGATTTTCAAAGCAGGAATCAAAGAACTTTCTACAGGTTAAGTCTAACCCCACATTTCAGCAAAGAATGGCACCAACTAAGAAGCCTGCCAACTGTGATCCCCAAAATTTACAAAATTTTGCAGCAAGAACCCAAAGCAGCCAGTCTTTAAAAGACTGTACTACTCAACCTCCATCTTCTTTACTGCACAGAGCTCACAGTTGTGTGGGTGCAGAAGCAAATGTCCCATTGAAGAGTAGTTCTGTAGTTCAGTGTAGTGAAGGGAAAGTAGAAGAAGCTGGATACCAGCCAGAAACAGATTTATTTTTGCAAGACAATAAAGATACAATGCATTTTAGTTCAAGTGATATCAATCCATATATTCATCCATGGCAGAGAGATGAATTATGCAAGATTGGCTGGAAACAGTATGTTTTTGGAAGTGCAAGTGATGTCTCTTGCAATCAAATGCCTTTAAACCTGGAAAATCGTAAAGTTATGAGATGTTCCAGTGTAGACAATGGATTGAATTCTCAAAATTCTCCTTTTCATTCTCATCTCAGTTCATATGCTACAGCAAAAGTTTTATCAAGCACTTTAAGCAGTATTGAAGGTCTTCAAGGATGGGACAATGTCAGACAAGACTTTCAAACTACATACTCAAGTGACAGTACTAAGCAGTATAGCAGTGTATCCAGTGAAACATTGAAAACTAATCCAGGAAATAACACTTCTGAAGTTGAGAATCCTTCTGCACAACGTGGCAGCTCTTCAGTGCAGGTTGATGAAATTGTACTGTTATATCCTTCTGAGTCTGAAAGGTCTTCCAGAGAAGTACGAGGGATTACATGTGAGCAGGGAACACAAACAGCAACTACAGGAAGGTATAAAAGGCAGAGAAGACATCAGAGAAGCTATACAGAAGTTTCTGCAAGAAAGCAAGAAACAATCAGAGATTTATTTCATCACCCTTCTTCTTGGACAAGCATGCATAACCTGTCCATACATCTGTCACAGCTTCTTCAGAACACTTCTGAGCTGTTGGGAAACCTCTCCCAACAGAGTATCACAGAGAATGAGCAGAATGCCAAAATCAACCAAAGAGGAACTGAAGAGGCTGTAAAGGCTACCAGATCAGATAGCTGCACTCAGACTACAGCCGATATAGGCACTCAAACTGAGATTTTGGAAGAGCCTCAAAGAAAACATGAAGAAAACCAAGAGAAGGCAAAAATGGAATATGAATTGAGGGCAGCTCAGCCAGTAAATGTTGATTGGAAAAGAATAGGTGCAGATCCAGTAGGTAAGATTCCCAAAAGGAAAGAGGAAATACTTTCTCTTGAAAAAAGAACACAGGAACGAACAGGGATGGGAAATCTGGGCAACTCTGACTTCCATGACAGTCTTGACAGCATTTTGGAAGACTCCTTTATGCGTCTGCCTTTCTCACCCAGAACTTCCACTCCTATTTTAGATTTAAAAAAAACACCATTAAATGGACAGCAGAATGTTGCTTTGGAATGTACTGGAGTTTCATCTGTCACACCGTCTTTGCCGAGGTCAGGGCAAGATGGTTCTTCATGCACTGTAGTTAGCAGCCCTACTAATAGCACCTCTCATTCTCCATCATCTTATACTCAGGTTAAAAGAAGTGTCAATGAACTGGAGGTTCCAGCAGAAAGAAAATTCTGTTACAAAAACACACTTCTAGTCGATAGGGCCTCTTCCCCTATTCTCACTCTTAGTGCTAGCCCCAGCAGCCAGGCTGCTTTTAGTAAGTCTGGCTGCCCTACTAAGGAACCTCTTGGGTATTCCAGTGGTGCTTCAAGTCCCTCTCACGACCAGAAAAAGCAGAGGGCGGGTCCACAGAACAGCATGCAACTTCATGTGGACAATTTTTCACAGACAGAAACAGACAGTGAGTCTGGTGCTTCTAGAGAACATAAGGGTGTAAGAAAGAAATCTGGAAGTTTCTCAGATAAGAAAGCAGCCAAAGAGCTTTTAGGAGAGGATGGTTCAAAAGGCTTGGAACAACAGCATAGACTCACAGTTGACACCTGTACTACCATTTCTGCGAAACGACTGTATCACTCTAGTAGTATGTTGGAGGTGTCAGGCCACAGGGAAGTTTTAACAGGTGATCTCAGAGACCACAGTGCGCTGGCACAGTCACTTTGCTGTACATACGCCACAAGGGGAGGAGATGGTTCTTCAGCTGGAGCTAGACACGAAAAAGACATTGGTAAGTCTGATGCTGCTTTGATTCATAACTACTCACCTCCAAATGCTGACTTACTTTTTAATCAAAGAATTAGTGCCACTTGTTCAAATAAGACAAATGCTGGCTTGTCCTCAGAATCACTGGTAGAAACATCTTCTCTTCAATTTCACAATTTCTTCTGGAAAAATGACAAGAGCTGCCCTCCCCCACTCTCTGATGCAAGCGATGTGCAGACTTCTTCCCAAGACGGCAATACAGAATCTGTCACTGGCACTGAATGTGACACTGAAATTACTCTCCACAAAAATACTGCTTCTGCAAAGCCTTACAGGCCTAGGAGCTACAGTCTTCGTGACTTACCTATACACAATAAATTCAGCAACTGGTGTGGTGTTAAGGTCAGCCCTGCTCCTTCGTTGCTCAGCTTGAGTGGCAGCGTGACTGATTTACAAAGCCAGGCAGAAAAGAAACTGAGGAACACCCAAACAATAGAAATGGAAGGGAAATCCCAGCTTTGTGACAGCAGGAGCAGAGAGATCGAGAGACTTCAGCGAGAGCGTGCTCAGATCATGTCTGGCATTCACCTGGACCTGCATCAGCATCCCCTCACCGTGGAACTGACCGAAGCCAAACTCAACTATGGCCTTGGGGAAACGGACGCCCTGCTGAGGGTCCTTCAGACTGGAACTGCAGATGAGCCAGTGGCCATTCCAGTGAAGCAGCAGCTTTATGAAAGGTAAATTACTTAAAAGAGTGTTGTATGAAGTATTTTGAAACCACTCCATGTATACTTCATGAAGCATGAATTAGATTTACTAATGGCCACTTAATCAGTCAACTGATTGAACTAAATGTGAAGAGATACTGTATTAAGCTTATTTTATGTACATTTCAGCAGTGCATTTAAGACAAAATTTTGCAGTTACTTCAAGAAAATAGGAAAAAGCGTAAGATTCAGTTTAATCAAAATCTAGTGTCACTTTACTCTTAAAATCTCTGTCATTTAGGAGTGATGATGTGTACCTGGGGATCATGGGAATATGTTTAATTGATTTATTGCAATATAAACCCAATTGATACGTACTGTTTATGGGGATATTTCATGCTTCTGTGAGTAAATGCTGCTTTATGCTAAAAGAAATTCAAAAACTCCATAAATATACAAAATGATAAAAAAAAAATCAAGATCCTAGATTCTTGTGATTGGGAATATAGAAGTCAGTTAAAGAAGCTGTGTTAACAAAAATAAATAGAAGTAGCTGCATTATTCTCTGTCCTCAATTTGCCTCTCAGCCATTACAAGCAGGAGCGGAGACCCTTTTATGCATTTCCTACTGTTAGAAAAGCAGTGGAGTTCTACAATTTCTGCATCAGCTGTCATCATGTGGCCAAAAGGGCACTTGGATGAGGAATGTCTTGTACTAGATTCCTATAAATTTTACACTACACTAATATGTAATACGTGTTTAAAATTCAGAAATTGTAACTTTTCAGTCTGCACTTTGTCACTCTAATCATGTTTTCCTGGCAGACACATGAGGACTATTGAAACTCTGAGGAAAGAAAGAGAAAAAAGGCTGCAAAGATACCAAAGAAGCCGAAGTCTGAGTCCTCAAAAGCATTTAAGTCTGTTACAGACTCTGGATGCAAGTCAGAGGGATCTAGACCTCCCCAGCAGACGTCGAGAATATCTGCAACAACTGAGAAGAGATGTGGTGGCAAATACCAGGTAGGGCAGTAGAAACCCCACTTTTGGCGTGATGTAGTGACAGAAACGGGTAGACCTGGTGCTTCAGGCCATGCTCTAGTGGCAGGCATGTAGGGGGTTATTTTATGTTTTTGAAGTCGTGTTTGATTGGGGTATTTAGGTGGGTTTTGGGGGATGTTTTTAGGTGTTTTTTTTGTTATGGGTATGGTTGGACTTGGTGATCTTGCAGATCCTTTCCAACCATGAATATTCTGTAATTCTGTGACAGTGTTCGTAAGGGGGACACATTAATTGTTCTTACTGAGACTGTTGTGGCAGAACAATTCTCAATGCAGCAGCATTAAAGTTTAGGATAGAAAGTGCTTTCCAGAAAAACATGTGCTTGATTTTAGAAAACATTAATAAGAATCGTCTGTGTAGTTTATTTCAGTCCATGCCAAGTGTCTAATTTATTTTATGTGTATGATGTATAGGACAACTCAAGTATTCAGTCTTGACTCATTACAGACCAACCTGTCTTCTTACCCTTTCACTAGCTTAAAAGCCACATGAAATAGTTACATTTTATGTTAAATATCAAAAATGTCCTGCAACCCTTCACCATTTAGAACATGAGTTACTCATCCCCACCCCCATATCCCCTAAATGACACTTGCTTACTCTGCTGTAGGTCAGGAGACAAGTTATTTTCCCAACACAATTATTTGATAGAATCATAGAATGTTAGGCATTGGAAGAGATTTCCAGAGATCATCAAGTCCAGCCCCCCTGCCAAAGCAGGATCTCCTAGCGTGTGCCGCACAGGAACGCAGCCAGACGGGTTTTGAAAGTCTCTAGAGAATGTGATTCCACAACCTCTCTGGGCAGCCCGTTCCAGTGCTCCATCACCCTCACAGTAAGGAAGTTCCTCCTCATGTTGAGATGGAACCTTCTATACTTAAGTTTATACCCACTGTTCCTTGTCCTATAGCTGGACACTACAGAAAAGAGATTGGCTCCCTCCATTTGACACCCCCCCTTCAGATATTTATAGACATTAATAAAGTCCCCTCTCAGGCTTCTCTCAAGACTAAACAGGCCCAGTTCTCTCAGTCTTTCTTCATAGGGGAAATGCTCTATTCCCTTAATCATCCTTGTGCCCCTCCGTTGGACTCTGTCTAGTACATCCTTGTCTCTCTCAAACTGGGGAGCCCAAAACTGGATACAGTATTCCAGGTGTGGTCTAACTAGGGCAGAGTAGAGAGGGAGCAGAATCTCCCTACATGTGCTGGACACAGTTTTCTTAATGCACCCCAGGATGCCATTGGCCTTTATTTTCTCATGGTATTTTGTATGATTTTCCCCACATACCTATCCTTACAGAGTTCAAGAACCAAAAAGAAGAAGTATTCAGAATCCTTCAGACATTGAATTGTTGCTCCGAGACTACCAGAGGGCACGAGAGGAAACCAAAACTGAAATTGCACGAGCCAGGGACAAACTTCGGGAGAGAGCTGAGCAAGAAAAACGGCGTATACGGGAGCAAATATTTTCCCAGTTACAGAAGGTGAGTATTGCAGGAGATACCATTGTGCATTATTCACATCAATGCATTTTTCATTTTCCATTGCTAAATAATTCTACTGTTTGATAAATATCAGTGTAAAAAAAACCCAAAGAATTAAATGCAAATTTGTGCTCAAAAAAAAGTCAGTAATAATGAACTGCTACTGTTCACGCTTCTGAACTACATCTTCCTGAAGCCACATTTAATGTACAAGAAATTCCTAATGTTTTCTTATTGGGTCAAGCCTATGCAGCCATCCTGTGGGGATGGCATCCTGCCCAGTCTATGGAAGAGTTTTGCTAAGGTAAATTGAGTTTATTTCAGTATGTACTTAAAACACAAATGTCTTTATTCTCTTTCTTCTGTTTCTCTTTCTACATTGTTGTCAATCTGTGTATTTGTCCTGTACTTTTGTTTCTTCCTCCTGCACTTTGTGACCCATCTTGCACAGTCCAAGCATGTGAATTTTTCCCCAGATGCGAGGACAATACCTCATTAGGATGTGGCTGTTCTGCCCAGTTTGTAACTATGCTTTTAGGCAGTAACTTTTGTCATGGCCTGGCAGTGCAGCTTCAACTGTAGCTGCAGCATACTCTCTTCACATGTGTGTATCTGGTGAGAAAGATGGTGAACACTTCTGCCATTGCTCTGTACCCTTTAAGGCACCTCCAATTCAGGCACCTTCACTGGATGACTGGATCTTACATCTGCTGATGTATTTTTCTTGTGAAATGTAGATGTACTTTACCTGAGTTGGAAAACCACACTTAAAACTGCCCTCAAAAGTATAAATAATCTTGAAGTTCTCAGTGTTTTCTTATTATGTAATTTTAATTTCATCTTCTGGTCTGGCATTGAATAGTTGCACTGGTTTAAGTAAAATCTTCAGTCTAACAACAGAATTTGACCAGCAAGTTAAGTCAGAGGCTACTCAAGAAGTAGGCAAAGAGCAACAAAAAGGACTGAAAAGAAATTAACTTTTCTATACTTCTTTTTCCCTTTAAAAACATCCTAGCATTGGTTTGATGGCCTGAACTCTCCTATGTGAGTAACAACAGCAGCAGCTGCATTTTCCCAGACTGTCAGATTTTCTGTGTGATTCGCTCTATGGTTTATGTAATCCTGGTCTTTCAAATGAGCCTGCTTGTTTAATACTTCCTCTACAGCAGCAGCTTTTATCCTGTCATCACTCCTTGAAAGAAATAGGACTACTTTGGATTATCCTCTTTCATCTTTCCATGCTGTTATCATGGATTTGACTAGCTGTGTGCAAGGTAAGTTTTGTGTGTTGGGTTTCTTTCTTGCTTGTTTGTAACACTGTGATACCTGTTACAGGAAGAAGCAAGGCTGAAGACTCTTGCGAGTACAAGCACTTTATGTACAGACTCCAGCCTCAGCCTCTCCTCTGGCCCAACATCTGGTTACAACAGCAGTAATACTGCCACGTATACTGCCAGTAACCTCAGCAGCCAGGAAGGACAGGTGAGAAACAATGGGCTTGTGAGACTGATGTCTCCTGATGCTTCAACAAAATCAGGGAATAGAATAACAGGATATAAGAACAGAAACCTTTTTGGAGATGGTTTGTATTCTGTTGCTGCTATCAAGCTGGACAAGTTTGTGTCGCTAGTACCCAGAGGGCTGACATGAGGTGGAGGGACTGTTACCATGTAATTGCAAAAGACCACGACACTTATTTTTCTGAATGTTTTGGTTTTTTTTTTTTTTAAGTGTTAGTCAGTAATACCACTGTCTGTCAGATGTTTTAGAAGTCTTTTCTTGGGATAAATCAGAAGCTGATAGTGAAGTGTGCCTCCCTCAGTGTTGCATACATGGACTTTAATGTTTGTGTGAACATCAACTTTCTTGCAGTTGCTTGTTGGAGTGTGCACCTGTGCAAGCTCCTCACACTTGGTTTGCTACATTTTCTGAGCCAAGGTGTCATTTCATAACCAGGGGAAAGGCCAAACAGTTACCTTATGATAAAGAGATGCTTCCAACCTTGTAAGGCACATTTGCTATGAATGTGCCACTTGCTATGTACCATAATTTATTTTTTCCAGTTCACAGCAAAAGCTCCCATTTCTGCTCTTTCTTAAATCAGGTTTCTTCTGGAAATGCTTTGCTTTTGAGAGATGCACGAGGTCGTTCAGCTATTAGAAACAGTCAGCTTTATGTGTTAGAACAACTACAGGATTCAACATTCAGTAAGTAGAACATCCATCTGCTTATGTCTGAGCTGTAGCCCAAAGCCTAATGTGATTTGTCATTTATGGAAATAAAAATCTAAGTTGATTCGAGGTAGTTTTGAGGATGTCTCTACCACTACATGACTTCAGAAAGACATTGTCAATCAGTAGCCAGAGCTTGCTTAGTATTTCTTGAAAGTGAATGGTGACTTGGTCCCTCTGAAGTTGGTGTTTTGATGTGGTACCATCAAAGTACAGTGTTCTGAGAGGGTGTGAGGACAATGCTTTGAATGAAACAAGGAAGCGTGGCGGGGGGGAGTGGACAGGGGAGGAGGTAGCTAAAGTTGCAGTGAGCATTGTACCTTCAAGTTCTTATTTTTACCCTCAAGACTGATGTTGTCTATTATACTTCAGGTTATTTTATTAGCTTATATGTGGTAATAACATTAAACTCAAGTAAAGATGTAACTGCAGTGTAATTACCAATACACAGGTATTCTAGCTGAGGGATGTTACCAGTCCATCATCAGGATCAGGTGGATTGGGTGGAGGGTCCAAGTCCCTACAACTGCAGAATAATGGTGGGTTTCTGTGTTTTTTATTCCCCTATGGCTTTTCCTGTTTCTGCAGAAGCCAGCAGAATTCAGCCACCCCTTCATTCTAGTACTGTCAGCTGTAGGTTCACTCATGGATTAACTCTTTCTGTCAGCTCCTCTTCAACAAAAGGATACCAAGATTTATCCAAGCATATCTTGGCTAATGCTACCACCGAGGTAAGTTAATAAGCAGAGCTTTCACTTGTTCCTATACCTCCTACGGGAAGGTGTAGCAAAAATCAGCCTTGTTGTATGTTGACAGTAGTTACACATTTGTCAAGGTGACACACTGGGCAATTTTGAATGGGGGGGAAAAGTGAGGCAGGCTGCAGCAGTCAGGTTCAGGAGAGACTGCTGAATATTAGCTGAAAAGTTTGGGTGAAGTTGGATACTAGAGAAGTTCAGTGGTTTCACCAACAAGTCCTACAGGGCAGGCTTTACCTATCTGTGTGTAACAAGGCATAAGGGCGTAGCTAGAAGCAAAGCATACCAACGGTCTACTTCCGAGAGGTAGAATCACTTTAATGTCGTCTGGAGACAGATGCTTCCCCCCTCCTTTTCTCACCGTAGTTCAGAGTAGTAAGGCTCTTACACATCTCCCCGTTCAGCAGCGAACAGGACAGGCTAAGTTGCACCAGTACTACTCCCTGTGGATTACTAGCACTGTAAACCGGTCTGTGGTAAAGCCAGCTTGGCAGGATGTGTAGAAGGTAAGTGAGGTAACATGTAAAAGCTGAGCACAATTTATACGACTTTCTCTTACCTGGACATTTGTCTTTGTTTTCTAAGGTAATGGCAGCGTGTGCTCATAACCTGAGGAATCTCTACACGTGCCAAGCAGCAGCTGGTTGGAAGTAAGCATGGCAGGCCTTTCTGTATAGGGGAGGCCTTTTTATGTACTTGGCCCTCTTGTGTGCAAGTACCTTTCACTTCTCTTTGACAGGTATCTGTGTACAGAAAAAGAGGTGCTGGTTTACTACAAAGTCTTCCCTTCAGCAACAAGGCACGGGTTCCTGGGAGCAGGAGTGATAGAAAGACCTCTTCCCTCTGTGTGGGGACTAGTGAGAGATCCTGGCAAAAGGCATCTGTATGACAGAACTATCAACATGGCTCGAATACACAAGAAGGTATCCAGCCATATTCAGCTGGGTGAGTATCAGCACACAACCGGACACCATGTTCACTGTGTATGTTCTCAGCTCAGGTTGTCAGACAGGAAGAGTTAGAGGCACCTTATTTAATTTCTTCAGGTTTGAATAAACAATATAATTACTTAATATGGAAACTTCAGTTTTGCAAGGCTTTTCCAAAGTAAGCATAGTATCAAACACATTCTGCTGCAGAAGTACAGCTAGAGGCTGTGCCTCAAGAGTCAAAATAAACCTTCAGTGGCTTGAAAAATCACCATAACACCACATTATGGCATATTAACCAGAATTCTGCTTCTAGACAGCAAAAAGTAAAAATAAAACATGCAAATGCATGTAAGGGATGTGGGGAAATTATGACAAGTTGTTAAAAGGCTAATTCCTCTTTTTTTGGGGGTGTTCTTTTCACAGTATATTTAGTGACCGATACCTCCCTGTGTTACCTAAAGCAACCCCGGGATTTCTGCTGCATTACTGTAGAAGCCAAAGAGGTAAAGTGAACATTCTCTCTGAAGCACAGAGCAGGAGTTGTTCTGAACTCACAGTTCAAGGACAAAGGCAAGGGGAAGGAAAGCCCATGCTCCTATGACATGAGTGAATTGTATATAACACCCTCTTCTGAATGACAGTCATCAACCAATCATTACACAGTATATTCTGGTTATAAAGATGCAAGATTAGACAAAAAATATTTAATAAATTTTTTCTTGTTGGAAGATCTCTTAAGTACGTAAGATGAAAAATATGCCTCATGGCAAACAAAGAAAAAACTTTACTGTATGTATATTTTATTTTTTTCAAAATGTCATCTTCACACTGTCACACACAGGAGAACTTGTCAGTCCTGGCTGTTCAGTCTGTCCAGGACGCATCCATGCCTCACCCCTGTAAGGAAGTGGTGAGAGGGGAGATTTTGCCAAGTGCTTGGATACTGGAACCTGATGTAGTGAACGGAAGAGATATCACCAGAGTTATTTACATGGCACAGGTAAGATTCTGCTGTTATGTATGAGAACTGTAAGTAATCAAAAATATAATCCTTACGCTCTGCTCCATAAAGTGACCCTAAAAGCCACCTCCACTTCACACTGTTGTCTGGCATGATGTACAGTACTGCAGAGAGACTCTCCTTAGGATTGTGCTTAAGCATGCAATACCAAGTTTTTACAGCATCAAAAGCTGCTCCCTGGGATACCAAGACTTTTCTGCAAAGGTTTAGTAGCAGTTTTAGTGGATGTTGTGTTCTCAGATGGTGAGCCAGTAAGGAGTCTTTGTGTATTCATCTTGCTGCAGACACAGGAAGACCACCTTGGGTTATACTGTTTTCAAAATGCATGGAAATACTTCTTCTAACTGAAGTTAGTAATTCTTCACACTTAATAGATACAAAAGCAGTGTCAAGATTAGGATTCCAGTTAAGAATAAGAAAATCTTGCCATCCCGTTATTAGAGAGTCATCTGAAAAGCAGGCTGTCTTTGAAAGACTGGTACCAAGTACTTGATGTCTGGAAGAGAATACCATAATGTGTATAATTTATTTTATAGTGCTCATTGGAGAGCTAAATGGCATTACTCCTTAAAAAAAAATGTGGTTTATATAGATAAGTTTAAAGATACAATTTAAAAATATTACCTTTAAACAAATTAATATATGCATTTTACAATGCATATGTCTAATGTATATGCATTCAAAAGTTTTTATACTGCACTTCAGTGCATGCCTATACATTTTCAGTAACACTGTGTCTCAAACTAGTTATATTTATTCTAAGCTCAAATTCAAAAGCTGCTGAAAGTAACATCAAGCAAGTTTGGAAAGGCTGTGGAGAAGTGGGAAGGAGAAGATGCAGTGCCTGCAGGAAGGACAGCGTTTGGCTGTAAACTACTTCTGTGCTTAACATCAGAGCTGCTCCAGGCTGGAGAAGAGTTTTGTTCAAAACCAGGTACAAACCTCAACCTGTGGCCTTTCTTCTAATTCCTGCAGGTGGATCTGGGTGCCCCGGCTATACCTGCACGGCTCCTGAGTTCCATTGCCAAGCGACAGCCTCTGGTGATTGCTCGACTGGCGCACTTTCTGGCTACTTAGAGTCTGGTACAAAACTGGACACCAAACAGCAGCTGAGAGCCCTCAGAGACACAAGCATTTGTAAGGGTAATGTAAAGCACTGGCTCATCACAGTCACAATCAGGCCTCGCTTGAGGAGCTAATGCTAATGCTGAACTATACAAAAGTATAGTTAGAAAAAAATATATCATTTTAACCAGTGCAGCTCAGAAGAAACCCAGCTTGTTTTGTGGGGAACCCATTCTCCTGGAGACAGCAATGGAAGGCCTCCAGGGAGCAGCATGAAAGTGTGCTGCCCCTACAAAGAGCAGAGAACGAGACTTTGCTTTATGGACAGACCGCATCTTACATGCGGAACTGTAGTGTTTCTGTTTCCAAGGAGCTTCAAAGATCAGCATTCCTTCTACAGGAAAGTTTAGGCAGCAGTGGGAAGATGGCAATGGAAGCAATGCAGGGCATCACAAGCTGGAAACAGTACTTGTATGGCTTGAGACTTGCTACAGGCTCTTGAGTAGAGCTGGAAAGCCACTTCCTAATGTTGAGATAAGTATCAAATGCAGAATTCCTAACAGTGTAGATAAATTATTTAGCTTGGCGAGCTGGCTGTACTTCCCCTTGATGAGGGAAGCTAGAACAGCACGATATCCCCTTATCACACACCTTGGATAGGTTTTTGGTTGACTGCTTGCAGCCAGTGGAAAGTGTTTCAGATTGCCACTACACTATGCAGCATCCGTGGAAACTCCCTCACCTCAGGACAGTTTTACTGCACTGCAGAAATAGGTGCTCTGAAATAAACCAAACTGACAGTTGTAAACAGCAACACTTTGTCATTATTAGGGAGTAGTACTGAGTAATCACCTTGTTTCTAGAATTTAAATCCTGCAAATAGGAGTAGCTCCAGCATTTTCTGCAATGGCTTAGTTTATTGCAGTTCCTTTTTCTTTCCATGCCCAGCTATCTCACTGCAGTGACTACAGACTCTTCCCCTTCAGTTACCTCATAGTATTTTCTGTTGAGCTTAGTTTAACAAATACTGCTGTCAGGTGTTACAAGTTTGTTCATACTCACTCCCTAGTTTGATCACACACTCCTAAAATGAAACAAAACCACAACCAAGTCAAATATCTGAATGACTTCACTTAGTTCTTCAGCACAATGGTAAAGAATCACTTTAAATATCTTACCTAAGCAATAAAAGCTGTTACAGTCCACTTTCTTTAGCTCAAAAAATCCAATATTGTTCAAGAGGCTGTTGCACTTTAAATTTGTCAAGCGCGAGATATGTATTCAACCATCCAGCTCACCCGAGTCAGCATCTGCTACTTTAACACAGTTGTTTTCCCAGCATACAGCACTGTTAGCTGCACATCCCACCCTGAAGTTCAAGAGCCAAGATCTACTTTTACTGTATCTTTGCACAGGTCTAATTTTGGCTCTCAGCTTCTGTTACTTCCTGTTATTAAGTTTTAAAAGAAAATAACTATTTTAAAACCAATACTTAAGAAAATAGCAGTTTTGAGACATACCAGCCCAAGGCTTCCCTCACCCCCAAACTATACCAGGTTTCTAGAATAACAAAATCTTTCACTTAAAACATATGCTTTATCTTTAGGTGGTCATGGTTACAATCTTAACACCACTGTATTCCTGTTCTCTTTTGGTGAGGCTCAGCCTTTTCTTAAAAGGCATGCCACACTGACTCGTGGCACTAGTCACATCAAGTGTCATGCATCTTCCACAGCCCCTCAAAAACCAGGAAGGGAAACCCATCACAAAATTTTCTGCAACTGAGTGAAAAGTCAGATTTCCAGGTTTGCATCCTGCCACCCAGTGCCACCCCCCTTCTGGTGGAACCGAAGAAAGGGCGGGCGAACAAGACAGCAAATAAACAACCTAGAAAAAGAAAACGAGCAGAAGCAGCAGCACAGGGGATTGGCTGTGCCTCCACTGCTGCTTCCACAGATTGATGGAGGAGGTAGGGGAGGTCATCATACGAGCCACAAAAATTTTGCTTAGTGCTTTATACTGTTTGGTTTTTTTCCCTTTTATTTTGGACATGGCACTAGTGGTAAAGCAGTTTCTGTAGGAAAAACATCTAGGGGGACTCCTGTTGATCAACGATGCCAGTGCCTATGAAGGATAATGTCTTATTGTACAGTGCAACAGATGTTTATTTTTATATATATACATAAGAATTTTTTTCTATGTTTACAAATTAAGTTATTTATATAAGCTTGTTTTGAAGTGTTTTTATATTCTATCAAAGCTAAGTTTTATTTTTATCGGTGTTGAATTAATGTATTTTTTTTTTAATACAATCTTCAATTGATACTAAAAAGCCTATTTATATGAATGTTTTCTTTTGCAAATATAACATTTTATGGTACCTGTTAATATACGGCATTGGTTTCTTTGGATGGAAGAAATAAAAATCCAGCAGATACCTAATTTGTTAATCTACAACAGGCTAAAAGAACTTCCTTTACATTACTGCTGAGCAGTAGATGATCGAACCAATTGTGTTGTACCAGCTCCTGCTGCATCTCTGCTCTTAATCAAGATTGCTATTTTCATATCCACAATAAATGGTATTTTCTACACAAGAGAATGTGCCCCACATTATTCTGCTCCAGCTGAGATAGCTACCCATCTATGAACTATGCTGGATGGAGAAACAACATAAAGGCCAGATGGAGATCAAAGCTCTGTGTCTCCTTACCTGCTGAATATGAATTTGCAGCACGAAGATTCAAGAAGCCGGCCACTGCTTAATTTTGGTTTCTCTGATGTGGTGCCTTGTCCAAGCAAAGGTTTTTGGTTTTAGGTTTTTTTTTGTTGTGTTATGAAACCAGCTGAAGCTTTACCCTGAGTCCAGTTATACAACACCTCTGTCCTGCACATCCAGAAGGAAGTTAATATAAAGCCATTTTTCCTCATTGTCTTTAGAGAGTTTGAGTTTGCAGTAGGAAGCCTGGCAGAAGGATGGTCACAAGCTCCGCCCCAGCGCAGTGTGAGCTCTCCCCTCCTTGTGGCAGTGTTGGCACCACAGCCAGAGGCAGCGCACAGGACCGGGCACAAAGCTTGAAGCACTTGCACAGAGGAGTCGACCAGTCCAGTGGGACTGCAGAGGTTCACACGTCCTCAGGAGAGCAGTCCCACTAGACTAGCCCTAGGCAGAAACCAGTGCACTCTACAAGTGTTCCTAAGGTTTAGGGACAAGGTTGGGTATCTGGCTTTATACCAGCCCAGGCTGAGGACAAGGGCATGCCCATCGCTCATGAATTAAGGCATAAGAACATGAAAACAGAGGTGTTCCTTACCTGCCGGTTCCCACCGAAGCACCAACGGCCTCCTGCCCATAGGGCACAATTCTGCTCTCCAGTAGAAGTAAACTGCTCCTGGGGCTTCCAAATAAAAATTTCCAAGCATGTTGGATTAGAAGTATGTTGATTTCATGAGAATAGCTGTGGCCATGGCAGCAATGCAAACAGTTTTAGACTAACCAAATAAAGTCAGATCCAGATCTGAGAGCACCACTTTAACCATTATGGGTTCCAGCTTCTTTCCCCTTTCACCACCCCTTGGTATCACAAAATGAAGGTCCATTTCCGTATAAGCAAAGCAGCAGAAGGCAAGACAAAAGTGATTAATAAACTTTCTCTGCCCCATGCTTTGTGGCAAGGCATCTTTTTGTACTTCATCTCAGTCCAAAGAGACTACGTATCAACAGCTTCAACACAAAAGAGGGCACTTAATTATGTTTATTATGATAAACAACAGCTCCAAATGAGATTTGCAGCAAAATGTCACACAATACTCAGCCTCAGGGAGCAGGTACGGTGAGACACGGTGTACCTGCAATTTTGATTCATATTGCTATGTCCTTGCTGCAAACACAGCAGCTTGACCTCTAGGGTCCTTTTGCTTCAAGCACATCAGAAAACCCCCTAAAATGGGGCATGCAGCTGGAATCCTTCACTGCAGTGCTTGGTACCCAAGTCAGGAAAAAAAATCTCAGTACAGTTCAGACACTGATGTTCCTCTATGATCTCTCTCTCTCGCTGTAGCAGATCTACTTTAACAGAAGCCACAGTTCTACCTAGTTAGGTCTGTGTTATTTTCTGAAATCACTGACACCAGGGTGTTACCTTTTCTCACCTTATACAAGGAAGAGGTAAGTTCATTAGCCAGCTTAAAAACCCTGGGCTTTCCTCTGTCCAGCTGTTGTTCTTAGTTAACACAGTATTTGCTTTCTGAAGAAAAACCAGAACAAAACAACTAACCCAAACCACAACCCCCTGCATGAATAGGATATGCTCAGACAAAAGGAGATGATATCCTTGCTGCTACAGGTGAGCGTGTGGGGACAATCCCACGAGAGCGCTAATGAGCACCTAATCATCCTCTGCTAGCCACCCGCAGGCCCCACCACAAACTCCAGTTTAAGGAAACACTAGTGGGGGACAAGAGAAGGTCACACCCTTGGTGATGATCTATCTGCAAGGGCAGAAAACACCCACTGTCCTCCACAAAAAAGGATTCCTTTCCAAACCAGCTCTCCAGGGGAGGTCACAGTGTTTATTCTACTATTTCATCTGCTCTTCCAGGCTGTAGTTTGCTTGTTGCAGCATTTCCTGTCTGATAAAACCCAAACTCAAGGCAGGAAGGATTATAAAAAACAGTGAATAGCAGGCAGATGTTATTTATGTTCACATACTATAAAAGTGTCTTAAAATACCGTCTTCAGTAAAAAATATAAACAGATATTTTTCTCCCTTATTTCTATTAAAAACCCTGGGAAATTACAAGTTCTGTTTCCAACAAGAGATGGAAAAACACTTCAGCATCTACATCCTTTAAGAATAATGCCGTCAATGTTCTGCTGTATATATTTAATATGGTTTAACTTTTAAAATGAGTCTTAAAAAAATTAAAAATCAAACCTTTGAAATTGAGCTTACAACAAAAAATAAATATAGGCTCATCTCCATGTCATACAGGTTCACCTTTTCCCTCCCCTGACAGTTCAGTCTTTGTTAAAACAGCATGAGGGAGCAGGAGAGGGAGCCACCAGGAAACCATCTCTCTCATCACAACGTAACTTCCCCACTTGAACTGATTCCTGGCTTTGGTCAGAGCCTGTTGCTGCACAAGTACAGAAAGTGTCTATGAGTCTAAACAGCTGCTCTGAGCCACGATCAAGGTGCTTAAAGGACTTTTGACTTGGAGATCCATTTGCTGATTTAAATCCTTCAGCATAGTCACCACGGCAAAATGTCCATGAACAGAAAGATCAGTGCAGGTTTTGCACAAAGTGACCTCTTATCTGCAGAATGCTCCCAGCAAAGAGCTCACATTGCATTCAGGAACACTCTAAATTCCACGTGCAGCTTCATTAGTAATTTTTGTCCACAGAGTCCACCTCCACTAACTTTGTGCTGTCACAGTACCTGGCGATTGTCTGGTCAGCTCACAAGGGTTAGTCCTGGGCTCTTCTATATGATGTTCTGATATAAATACTCTGGACAGCATTTCCAGTTCCTTTGAGAACTCCTGTAACACACAGACACAAACTGGAGAAACCGTATTAACAAATAACAACTGAGGCTTACTTAATCTTTTCTAGCAAGGAACTTTACAAAGTTAAATGTCTTGGTGATGGTTTTCCAGTGCAGAAATCTAGACAAGCTACAAAACTGATGGCAGAGATGAGTGTCTGTAGGTCTATGGGTTCAGCCTCCTCTTTAATCCCCACTCACTTCTCAGAAGAATCACTGCCACCGTTCAAATGGTTAAACATCTCTGATGTGCAAGCGCTCACCAACCTTGAAATACTGTTTGTTTTCAGCAAGGGAGTTTGGCCATTTTCTACATTTTGACTCCTCTCACTTTCCAGTGATAGGTGGCAGAGAGGCTTAAATGCAAGTCTGGTCAGTTAAGACCCTTCACAACATGTCGTTTTCAGCTGGAACACAACAAACACTTTTGGGCTAGAACTGAGAGCAGGTACCAACTGAGCCAGCTGGTCACCAAACGGGTTTACAAAGCTTTTATGTTTCCACTGCATGGGCAATGCTGGGATGCACACACAGGCAGAACTATAAGCACTGATTGCTTATGTAGCTTTACTTTCTATTTCACTTACTGTTCACACACATCCAATTACTTACTGAGGGCCAAGGGAGCTCTCCAAGGCTACGCAAGCAGCTCTCTATTTCACTAGCTCTCATGAGGTTGTGTTCTACAAGACCGTGAAGCATTAAAAGGAACAAGTCCCACTGCAGAAGAGGAAAAAAAAAATAAATACAATCAACAACTCAAATAGAAATGTTTTTTGTGTCATTTTTTGTCCCTACAGAATTCACATTTTTCTTCTTGGATCAGATGTGAAGAAAAGCAGTGAAAGGAGAAAGCACACGATTTCTCTGAATGTGGTGGTGAAGGATACCAAAGAACACCGGCCAAAAGGAGTGAACAAAATTCCTTCACTTTATATATTGTAGTATCCCACTGTAAAGTCTCAAAATTTATAATGCTCAGTTTCCAAACACACCAACTCTTTCATGCTTGTGTGTTCAAGAACAGCTTGAAAAATTCTTTTCTTACCTTCTGAAATAATCTCATTTTACCCTGCAACTACATAGGGCAATTTTCAGCTTCATAGTTGGAGAGCTTACAACACTGATACGCAGACAAAAATGAGTGCTGACAGAAGACACACACAGGCAAACAATTACAGTCACACGCATTCAGTCCTCAACCTCTGAGGCCAAGTGGGCCATTTTGCCATTTGTTCCTAAATGAAACTGTGCCTTCCCAACAGTGCCCCAGCCAGGTGTCAGACTCTGACGGGCAGTATGCAGCCCTCTTTTCCTCTACCCCAGCAGAAACACCACCATCTAAGAGTCGACCAAGACCCACTGGTCTCACTCACACAAGCGATCAGTTAACAGTGTGGGCGGGTAGAACTCTCCCAGGAATGTACCAGACTAGAGTGGGTAACTATCAGCTCAGATCACAATAAGCTTTACCTCTCGCTGCTTAAGTTCTGCAAGATAACCAATGTTCTTCTTGCTGAACATCAGCTGCACAGGAACAGGGGTCCCGAAGTCCTCCTTCCAGACAGAAAGCAGCATTTTTAGAAGGCCATAGATGGGATTATTCTTTACACGCAGCCTCTCGGAGCACTTCTCTGGGGACTCGATTGCAAGACTGAGTGGAACACGATCTGAAACTGTAAGAAAAGGAGGAAAGGTCAACTTCTACAGCTGCATTATTTTCCTCTTATAGCCACCATCTTGGTCTAACAATGCATTTTGCATTGCTGGTAGCTAAATGATCAATGACCTAGAAACACTTTAGTTCAGTGTAACCCAGCGAACCTAAGAGGACTGGAGTTTAGAAACATGCAAAATTATGAACTTCAAAACTACACAAACAAGTATTACATAGGAGGAGATTTATACTACTCAGATAAAGAGTATCATTCAGTTAGCATACAGCCCCAAGACAACTGACTAAATAATTAATGTTTAATAAGAAGACCTAGGTATCACTCCAAAGGAATGGAGTCAGGAAAACAACATTTAAATCTATAACCATATTATCTGTTTGTAGTTTTGACTATAGGCAGTTGCATGACTCTCTGCAAGTGAAAGTAAAGCTGAACATTATTTACTGCAGCTGAACACATACAGAGGGAAGGTAGCAAATCTTCCTTGTTACAGCCTAATGGAATGAGGCAGATCTACACTGCTGCCCCCAGGAACAGTTATTTTACAATATCCAGATGTGAACTGCTTTTTGAAAACATGAATCACGTACTAAACTTCTTAAGAAGGTTCTAAACCCAGGGAATTAGAAGGTTGTCCAGGAAGAAAAACACCTGCATACAGATCACTAGGTCCTGCTGAGAAAGACACAGTATTCAACACATTAGAGCAAAAAGAGGGGAAAAAACCAAACTGAAAACACTCAGAGAAGTCACAATACACAGAAAAGAAATTAATTCCATTCTCTCCAAAAAGAGCCATAAAAATATAACTTAAGGGAAAAGGCCCTTACTTTTATGGGGAAAAATCCATTTCATCCACAACTTTTCAGAGGCAGAAATACTGGAAAGTATATCACATAATTAAGTGAAGTTATGCACCAGGTCTGAAGGATTGTTAGTTGCAGTACATTGTTGTTTTTTGGAAGGGAATAGAAGCAACCATCCAAATGAACCAAAAAAAAAAAAATTAAGTTTGCAGTCTCAATGACACCAAAGAGAATCAAAGACCTACAAGCTCTAAATCCTGAAGTCTCTGACCCCAAGGATTTAAGAGAACTGTAATAACAGATTTCAGTCTTAAATAGCTTATCATGGCTGACTTACCCAGCAAAGAAGCCAACTCAACTGTGCACTTTGCCAGCTGTTGTTCTGATGTGGGACACATGAACTGGAAAACATAAAAATATGTTGGATGTTTGTCCTCATACTGCAGACTGGACAGAACAAGGGATAAAAATACCAGAGAAGAGCAGGCAATTTACAGCAAGAAGCACAGAGCTGTCATCAGGAGGCCATTAAAGACAGAAAGACAAGATCATACAGGAAAAGGGGAGCTACAAAGGCTAATTTTAAGTAACAAGCAGAACTACACAGTATTAAAAAAAAAAAATGCAGTGCAACTTTGCCATAGTTGAGCTCAGACCAAAACCACTCAACTGAACTCAACTGCGAGACAAGGCAAACCACGACACTTACAGGTATAAAGAAAGATCAAAGTGGTCCAAGGTTTGTTGGGTTTGGGTTTTTTTTTTTGTTACTTTTTTTCTTTTGTTGTTGCTTTTTTGCTACTTCTACCTTTCTGCATCGAAGTGTCTGACTCAATCTTCCTAGCAAGCACTCCAGCCAGATGTGGTCAACCACTTCACCCTCATCCCGTGGGCCCACAGAAACACAGAGCACGTCCTTGATAAAAAAGACAGCAGTCATTCACCTATTAGTAGCCTGCACTTCTACAAAGATCTTTGGACTTCTGACAGTGCAGTTCACAGAGAGCCCTCGATAAAAAAAAAAAGAAGTTGAAACATTAAGCTAGTATCCTGCTCTTTTTCCAAGACAGATTAAAGCTCCATTTTTCACAACCTCCCATAGATCTGATTTTCCACCATAGTTTCCACTTCAAAGCCTACAAGGGCAACCACTTCATCCTTTTTAAATGTAACTAGCTCTGAGAGATCTAGATAAATCTGATAGATTTATCAGAAATATCTAAATGGAGGCCAGGAGGCTCTCCATAAAAAGAGTAAGTCTACAAATCCTTGATGCGCTGACTCTTCAGCATACGGTTCTGCATACCACTACCACACCGTGGTTTCTATGCTGCTTGTATCAAAAAGGTCACTGCCATTCTACTGGAAATCCTGTATTGAGCTAATGCTCGTGACTGGGAACAACGATCTACAGACAGCAAGCAGGGCCATGTAAAAACCGTAAGACCTCTCCATCATGCTTCCCAAAGATTCCTCACAGCCAGTTCCTCAGAACCAGAACATCCCCTTATGAAAAAAAAAAAATTAAAAAAATAAAGCACCAACCCCCCTCCCAGCGATGTGAAAAACAGAAGGGGAGTTAGGGCAGCCAGGAAGTGAACACTCTGTACCTTGATCTCGTTGATGACCTGGGAAGGGAATGGAGCACAGTGCTGACAGCCTGGAGGGCAGTCCCTTCTCAGCTCCAGAGCATCCTCACCAGGCAAGGAAAGTCCTGGGACTTTCAGCATTCTGTTGAAGGTTGCCTTCACTTCTCTTTTGATGAGTGCTACAAAGAACAAGGAACAAATCCTGTCTACTTCAGCTTTTCTCTCCAGCAAAGCAGACAACTGTTTCCAAACACTACCCTCATTAGCCTCTCATTCTGAGGGTCAGTAGGAAGCTGAATCAGCACAATCATACCAATTCAACAGCTGTGCCCATGAAAGCCATGTATTTTCTACCACAGTAAGTTTTGACCAGCATCCAAAACACTAAATTCCTGCTGCTGGAAATTCCTCCCCAGATTCTTGGCACAACCTCCTGAAACAATGGGTTTTCAGAGCTTCTGAAGAGTTGCCAGAGCACTGTGACAGAGCAGAAGGACTACAGTTGCCTTCAGCCTGCTGAAAACACACCCAGTCCAAGAGGTGTTTGTTTTACAGAAGATTTCAGAAGCACTTTGTACACAGGGACCATAAGGTTGCTTGAGAGAGCAGCTGTCTGTAACATATGTTTGAAGTGCTATGGACAACTTCAGCCTAGGTGACATTTTCAGAAGAAGCTTTCCACAGCATTCATTCTCTGCATCCTATGAGCCTCCTCCATAACTAAAAATCACTTACATGGGCCAAGCCTGAAAAATCCTGAAGCAGGTTCTTGGAGCTATAAATCATTCCTCTTATTCCTAAACAAGGAGGGACAGAGCAACTGCATGCTTCCCACTAAAAGAAAAATGAGTAGGACCAAGTACTTTATAACACTGGAATAAATTCTACCCCTTGATCTCAAAAAGAGAGTACAATAAACAGGTTAGAAGGCCCCGTTCAGGGTAGGGAGACTCACCTGCAATGTTGGCAGAAAGCCAGCCACAGGCCTTCTCAGTGGCCAGTTCCACTGCAATGTCTTCTGCACTACTTAAAACCTTCACAGGGAGGATAACAAGCGACAGAAGATTTACTACCAGCCACAGCACTACAATCAGTGACAAGTCAGAAGGAAGTCTAGAGGAAAAAAGATTAATTTTGGCATGCAACAGAGCACCACTGCCCCTGTGGAAACTTCATCAACCCCATACAAACCCCATCTGCTCTTGGGAAGTTGATGCTAAAACAAAAGCATCAACCTTACTAAAGCGATTCATATACCATTCTAGTCTCAACAGTTCACTATTGGCTAGACTATCATTTTAGCCAGAATGTCCAAGGCAGTCTGGCAGAGGTGACCCTCCTTACATGAGGGCATCAACTGATTCCATTATCCTACACTACTAAGGGATAAGTGAAGCAGCAGTGGGAAAATGGTAATGGTCCAGACTTAAAGTCGAGGCCTTTAGTAAGTTTTAGTGAAAATACATACTGCTGAAGAAGTTTCTTCTGGCAGTAACACCCTTACTGCCTCAGGACCTTTCTTTTTGCAAAATCTGCAAGAAAAAGAAAACATGCCACAGGATTAGCTGAAGTTCTTGGACAACACGCAGAGGTCAATTACTGTAGCAATTTCACACACTTTCTTAACAGTCAAAACCAGTTGGAAGACTACAGTGAAATAAGTTCAGCAAAAGAACCAGAGAAGGAAAGAGCAATTACAAGCCACCAAGGTGCAACAGTGTTTTCCAAAGAGGAGAGACAATAGCTGCAGTGGATGTCTGTCTGGAGCTGGATTCAGAGGGGGACACAGCACCTTTACTCCTTCCTACAAATACAGCACTAACTGGCTGGAGGCGCAGCAGACAGTACCCTAAGAAGAGCAGAGGTCAGGGTTTATAATTACCAGAACCAGGCCAAGCTGAATGAGGCTTAGAGATTCCACAGTAAGAAAAGAAGACACAAGTTTAAATAACTTTTCCTCCTTACTCTCTGCCTTTGATGAGCGCCTGCGCCCCTTCCTCATACAGATGAGCGCACACCTCTTCAAGCAGCTTGTCGTGATTAGCAGCTTCCTCCTTCACTTTATCTTGCAACATGACTTCAGCCTTTTGAACCAACTCTGCTACCAGTGTAGCTCTGAAAAAAAATCCCAAGAACAATCAGACAGACTGAAATCAAGACAAGGAACAGTGCACACTAACTGCAACCAGCTGTTCTCCGCGATTATAGGGGATATCTATCTCAAACACACAGGGAAAAAGTTCTTTACTGGGTGGGTGATGGAGCCCTGGAACAGGCTGCCCAGAGAGGCTGTGAAGTCTCCTTCTCTGGAGACTTTCAAAACAGACCTTAAAACATTCCTGAGCAACCTGTTCTTGGCAACCCTGTTTTGGCAGGGCAGTTGGAATAGATCTTCAGAGGTCCCTTCCAACTCCTACCTGTCTGTGAAACCACTCTGCTAAAAAAGAATTAATCACACTGTATTTAGTACTGCACCATCTCCTTCGTTGTTTTGTAAGGAAGAAAGCAGCAATGAAAACATCAAAATAGTAATAAGACTTCAGAGTCAAAAGGTTTTAGTTTTAGTAGAAACATTAATGATTATAGGTGTCTCTTCTACCCTTACACTCTCAATGGACAGTGGTGACAAGTTCAAAGATGTCAACAGCACTCTACTACAACTAGCATTCCTTGTGGGCTGATACTGTTTAATGCCTTCAACAAGTTGGACAACAGGACAGTGCAAATTCTCAGCAAGCTCATGAGTGAAATACCGGAGGACAGGGCTGCTATTAAGGACTGTGGAAAGGTGGAGAAATGGGCTGAAAATGGGGTGGTGACTGGCCACCTGTACAGGCTAGAGTCTACTGGCTAGGGAGCAGCTCAGTAGACAACCTAGATGAGATAGCTATATCCAAAGAAGGCCAGCCTTATACTGGGCCATTATCAGCAACAGCACAGCCAGGAAGACAAGGGAAATTACTGCTTCCCTTGCCACTGTGAAGCTGCACCTGGATTACTGTTGTCCAGCTTTAGGACTCCAGTACAACAAAGCCATTGACAATCTGAGTGACTACAGAAAGAAAAAAAAAAGTCCTTAAGACAGCTGGGATGCTGGAGCACATAACCTACAAGGAGACTGGGGGAGCAGGTTTCACTGAGCTTAGAGAAGAGGAACAGATGAAGGGAGAAGGAAGGGTTATGGAGAAGACAGAACAAGACTTCCAAGAGGTGTGCAGCTACAGGTTGACAGGCAACACGCACAAGCTGAAACAAGGGAAATTCTGATGGGATATAAGGGAACATTTTTCACACAGCCTGGGAAAATTAAGCATTGGAACATGGTACTAAGAGGCTGATGAATCCCTGTCCTTAAGAAACTTTCACGAGTTAACTGGCAAAAGTGCCAAGTGACCTGATCTAACTTCAAAGCTGGCCCTGCTTTAAGCAGGAGTTTGGATCATATGATCTCCAGAGGTCCCTTTGGACCTGAGATTTTCGTATCATTAGCAAGAACATACTGAAAGGGATATAAAGTCTCAAAATGCTGCACTGTGTTCACATTCCAAGCAACTCAGAGTGATATAACCTCTCTGCATCCTTTCAGAAATTCCCCTCTATGATGGAAATAAGGTGTTGCTGGACCCCACTGTCACACCCTTATACAGCCTTGGTGTTCTGTTATACAGCATACTCTGAGGAGTGCTTTCTTCCACCCAAACACATATTTTTAAAGGATCAACTCTTTGTCTCATTAGTGCAAAGTTACTTCTTAAGTCACAGATCAGCAGCACTTACTTGATGTGTTTAACACAGTTGGATCCCACCCTCTCTGCCACAAATTCAACTGTTCTCCGTAGGGAGGGAGGCTGGTTATGGAAGAAGGCCTGCTCCAGTTCTACCTGTTCAAGAGAAAAGTGCTACAATTATTAGAGAGTTTCACTCAGATTCTCCCCTCTTCAACACAGTAACAGAGGGAACTACCATCTGGAACTGTGCTACAAGGCACACCAATTGGCCTACACTAGAACTTTGTTACTGTAGCATTCAGCACCCTATTTCCTATAGCCATTTAACCCAAAGTTCATTATCAGAGTTTATGAAGCTACAAAAGCAAATGCCCAGCAGAGGAAAGAATGGCAGAGTTCTTTCTGACAGCATCTACTAGCTGCGAGTCACCACAAAGGGTTTGATTTTGGAGAGAAATGACCCCCTCTTAATTACAGGCTGGTAATCCTGAAGGTTCCTACACAGTTCATTCTTTGGATGGAAAGCTTGGCTACAATCCAACCAAAACAGAGTATGAGAAAACATACCAACACTTTATTGGCAGACAGAGAAATAGGCTAGTTGTTCTTACTGCAAGAATATTTACTGAAGTTATCTGGATTTCACCACTCACATAGTACCCCCTTGATGTAATAGAAGAATATAGAGTAAGGATACTCGACTGTTAAATGCAATGTTCCCTGCTGCCTGGGCCCTTTCTTTCCTTTCCCTGGCATTAGGATACCACTACACACCCTACCCTCACAGAAGCAATTTCTCCTGCCCTGCTTCCCCTTGTGACTCCCTCATTTCATTACCTGCAGTTTCCTCTGTGTGACAGAAGCCTTGGGTGCCAAGGACTCTGCAGCTGTGGGAGTGATCTTCCTTATAAAGCCACCATTTTTTGCTCCACTACCAGACACAAAAGAGGCAAGCAGTTTCCGCAGCTCACCTGTACAGAAAAACACACAAAAGCAGTAATCACCTCCATAAACAAGGGAGCAAACCAAAACTCAGGAGAGAGACTTTCACATTGTCCATCCTGTTTCCAGAGCGGATTCTCTCAGCTTTCTGTGAAAGCTGAGGTTTCAGAAAAGCAGAGGGGCAGCCCACCCATTTAACTGGCAGGGCACAGCAAGGCAGGCAAAGCTCTGAAGATAAAAGAGGAGGCTTCCAGATAGCTCCCTCACACACAGGACTTCTTTGGAAGAATCAGAGAGCAGCATTTCTATGCATCCCTTTTTAGGGCAGCAAGAAGGAACTGTAAAGTCTAAAAGGACCAGAAGGCAAGCAGATTTGCACACAATTTCAACAAGGTCAGGAGAAAAGATCAGGGGAAAACCTTGAAGGCACGGTCAATTCCTAGAAGCTTTTGTGATGCAGGTTTAACATACAGTTTTCCTAACAACTTAGTCCCAAGAAGCACAGCAACATCCCCCCATCTGGGATTCCATTGTCTACAGAGAGATATTTCACCAGTGGCAGTCAGATCCCAGGAAAAATGTATCTCAAACAATAACCAGATAAAGCACCAGGGCACAGAAGGGCTCTTCCCCTCTGCCTGGCAGCAAAAATACACTCAAGGATCAAGGTGTTCCTCACAGTACAAGCATCTTTCCCCACACCTAGGATGGAAAAGTTGTAAACTTACTCCTTATAATGCTTCCTTCCATTTTGTGAAGGGTGGGTTGCCCTGTTTCTGTACATTCAAGCTCTGTAGATCAACTATCCTGACTGTGTGGCCTCCCTCCCCCCATCTTCACCAGATACTGTTCACAAGCTGCAGGAGCTTCTGCAATACAGCTTTTTAATCAAGGTTGACTCACACACAACTGAGACCTGAAGTTGTGAGGAGAGGGTAAGAAAGATGATGTGAGGAGTCACAGTACCAAAGGACAAATATAAATAAAAATAAAAAATATAAATAAAATATATATACTGATATACTTTATTTATCTAGAAAATTTAAAATACTTACCAAGATAGGGACAGCAGGTATAAAGTAACTGCTGATCCACCAAGGGCACAGAGTCCTGGTGAGAAAAGGAAGGAAATGCTGAAAGGGCACAGCAGGAAAGAAACAATCTTCAGCAAGTGAGAAATCCCATGCACATGGTCACAGACAGGTGCCTTTCCATGAAAACAATAAAAATAACTGGATTCCAACATGAATATTGCAGCCCAAGTGTTCAGTTCAGCACTGAAACACACAATGAGCAGCTCTACATTTAGTTTGTGTAGCTCAGCCTTTGCAGCTGATCACTGTGAAAGCCCAGCTGAAAGCTGATGGTCACAGAAGGGAACCAGGACCATTTAACAGCTGCTACTTGTTAAAGAGCAACCTGCCCAGGGAGGAAAACGAGGCACATCTGCTATGCATTACACCTCCACAGCACCTTCACCCAGACCAACTGGGACACCACACTGTGGAGTAATGGCACCCCAGTACTACACAGGGCAGCCAGAGGCATGGGAGGAAAAACAACTTCAGATGCCATCCCTGTGGGCAGGGCATACTACTCTCACTTGGGGAAAAAAAAACATATAAACAGTTGATCTCCGCATCTTCTGCCACTGAAAAGATAGTAGAAAAAAGAACTTTCTAATTAGAACATGATACACATATATATCTAAGCAAACATTCTGCTTATTTTCCAAGGAATAGTATGTATTGTCTTGCATGTCTGGGAGTCATCGGAAATATCACACATCCCATAAAACCACTTTTTTTTCTGCTTGCTCATACTATTTTCAGTTTAGCTACCCTTTATCATGCAATTGGAAAAACATGTCACTCCAAAGACAGCAACCTTGCTCAGAGTCCCATCTTGTTTCTGCTGGCTTCACCACTACTATTACCTGTTTCTGGGAAGAGCTACAGTTGCATCAGCACATCTTTCACTGTAATAATCTGTGAGCAGGAAAACAGCATCTGCTTCTCCAGCAGAAGCTGACACCTGTTCTGCAAGCCACTGCAGCAGGTGAGATGGCTCCCATCTGACAAAAGCCCCAGAGCTGTAGCACACAGTTTAGGAGCCCGGATGCAAATGAAGCACTTGTACAAACTGAGGCATCGTATTCATTGGCCTCTGTATGCCCAGTGCAGCTGCACTGAAGCCGAGTTCCTGATAAAATCTTAACGCTCCTGTGAGTGTGGTAGGACATGCTACTGGACTCACCAGAGCCTGAGCAGATGTCACGGTATCCATCATCAAACCCTCCTGCCTGACATCAGTCATAAAAAACAACTCTTCAGGGACTGATGGAACCTGAAACAGAAACCCCAGCAGTTATAACCCTAACAACAGTCAGTAACTTACACCATTTCTGATAAAGAGGACAGTAAAATCTCACCTGCCTGTCACTCACAAAAAAACAGTCACTAAGGATCCTCTCTGCCCTAAGGAGAATCACTCCATATAATTAAAGATTTAGTCTGACTGCAGTAACATAAGCCACCTTCCTTCCCCTCACTATAGCTTTAACCTTTCCAACAGGTTGCTGCTGAGCAGTAACCTCGCTTCCAACTAGATGCACAAAAGGATTTTAAAAGTTCATCCCACACCATTCCTTTAGTAGACAAAAATTCCCCAGTAATTCAAGGATGCCAGCTTGCACTCCATCTTTGTGACAAGAGCTTCCAGTTCTAACAGGAATCAGCTCTCAATTGGCTTACAAGGGCAGAATGTTTCATCAACAACTGGAATTCACTCTGGAAAAAAAGTTGCTTCACACAATTCCACTAAAGGAAACTAGTTCTCCACTAGAATACAGAGGCTTCTTTAAACCCCACACTAGTATAAGAAACACAAAAAAACCAACAAACTATTGGTTTGCAATGTTTTAACTCATTTCAATACTATTTTCTATTGACATCTGTGCCCTGCTTATTCTTCAGGAAAGAGCTGCGTGTACACAAGAGACTCCTACCTGAAAAAGCCAACCCAGAACTGCAAGGATCAGCAGCTTGTTCAGGTAACTCATCTCATTATCTTCAGAAAGGACCATTAACCTGCCACGTAGCAAAGGCAGGAAGAGAGTGTTAGATTTCAGTAGTTCAGTTTTTATTAAGGAAAAAAAAATAATCCCAAACCATTCACTTTCTAATTTGTTTCTAATTTGTTACTATAGACATATTCCTTACTTAGCTGCTTAAGGAGCAGAGAGCAAGCCCTACTTTTTTGTACATAAGCATCTGAATAACATACTGGGTTTAGTTTACATGGGAAAAGTTAGTGTTTAAAATGTGCTTCAAATTTTTCTCATGTGTATAAGAAAGAAATTAGAGCATTATTTAGACATGGGAGACCTTGTAGGTTTAAGGTTCAAATTCAGGGTTTAAAATTCACAGCTGCAGCTGTAGAACGAGTGAACAGGGATTTAAAGAATTTTGTGTATTTAGTGAAAAAACACTTATTTACAGCAAATATTAATCTCAGAGTTTAGGATGTGCTCCCTTTGCGTCACAATTCTCCTAGTTTTAGATTCTTACTAAATTATTTTTTTTTTGTAGTGCATATTAGGAGCATTTTTTATCTTACATAAAACTGCATTCTCAAACACCAGGCACCTCAACTAAGCAAGCAAACCCTCATAGTAAAGTTTTTAACAAATATCCTTTCCCAGGCTCTTACCTGTATACCTGCAGTAAGAGACAAAACACTTTCCTGTAGTAATCAAGGAAAGGGGCAATATGATCCACAAGGGAAAGGTACTCCACAATCCAAGGGATAGTGAGGATAGAACGCTGATCCCGAATCGATCGTCTCAGAAGCTTCAACACATCCAGTACAGGCAGAGTCTTAATGGACAACAGAAGTTAAAGCAGAACCTTGAAGTTACCTTCTGATACTTAAACAAAAACTTTGTATCTTGACTTTTCTTTCTAAGACTTCATCTTCTGTAGAAATAAGAGATGACTTGCCAGATAATGAAGACATTTCATAGCACACAAGCAGAGGTAAAAAGCACACCGTGATGGCAATCAGAGGTCCCACCAGGACTTTCCACAGTAAGGCTATAAGCCTGACTATGTATGGGTGCAGTCAAGGTTTAACTCCTGCCTCCTTGTTTTCAGCATGACACACTGCTGGGAAACAGGTGTGAAACCAGCAAACATTCTTGGTAGCTGGATATTGCACTATAAATGCAAGTCTTACCTAGGTCAGAGTTCTGGTATGACAGACCCAGATTAGCAGAAATAACAGAAGACCAAGTGCTTCACCATCAGGACAATAGTCTCTCTATCTCACACAAACTCTTCTTCCCTTCATTCACAATCCCATGATATGCAGTAGAGGCACAGAAGAGCAAAACATCATTCCAGGAGCCACTGGCTCACTTTGAAAGGGCATAACTGCCTACCCATAATCCCCTCCTCGGATAAGCAAACCTGCCTGTCAAGCAAAAAGCAACGTTACAGTTCTTAGAAGAGTTTGGTTTCTTACTTGGTTTCTTAACATGACTGCAGAGTCTTGCAAGTCTCTAGTTGGTTGCTCCACAGTGCGATATGGCAAGAAAACAAGAAACCCCAGGAACTTGGCAAGAAGTCGTAGGCTTAACAGGACCACAGTGAAACGTTTCTTCTCATCCTGAAATTAAAAAATAAAAAATAAAAAATGCAAGCTGTGGCAATGCGACCCTAAATTAGCAAAGCATCTACCTACACTAAACTTTCCTTCATGTAAAAAGGCCACATAGATTCATCACTGCTTTTAATAAAACTAAGTTTCCACAATACATATTTATCAAGTATATTAAATTGCTTCTACCTCCACCATGAAAAAAAAATAATTCAAGGGCTTTCTAAACCAAGCAGATCCTCAATCACATTTTCATATTAACAACTTGGGAGTCAATGAGAGTCACAATCAAGACAGTAATTCCTTTGGGTACTGGGATAGCTCAGTGAAATTCCTGACAGATACGTTTGCAAAAACCCACAAGCTTACCTGCTCATCCATATCTGCTTCCCCATCACTGTGCTCATGTTCCACCAGTGTAAGGCCATTCAGTTCGAGTATCTTCAGGCACAGACTATCCATCAGGTGCTGATTGAACTGGTAACTTCAGCAAAAGATGATGATGAGTCAGACTGGGCTGAAAACAGCAGTAAAACCTCAACTAATGCACTGCAAAATTTCAAGCTTGTCTCATGAGTTGTATCAAGCATCAGCAGACATCCAGTGTAATAGACTGACAGACAAGAAAGCAACAGACAAAACTAGTGCTGGCTGATCCCTTTTCCATTCAAAACCAGGAACCTGGCTTCATTCTGCAACTCCTTAGCTTCCACCACACAAGAAACTCTTGGCCAGTCCAGTGACCTTGCTAGGCAGCACTGCACGCCTTGGCACTGGGAAATGCTGATGGCCTGTGACAGAACACTGCAGTTTTATAGAAGGAAAATTATTACCATGTAGTCTAACCTAATGTAGCACACCAACAAACAAACACATTCTATGCCCCAGACAGAATCTGCTTATTAACACGTTCACCACATGTGCTGGCCAAGAACACTAACTGTGGTATTATTCAGCTTAAAAACATTTCTGATCTGGTCTGCCTAGGCTACACCATGCCTCAAGGATCTCCAGACTACTCCCCGCAGCAAGAGCAACACACTGGTGTTCCCCACTCGCCCACACATCATGAAAGAAGCATCAGCCACAGGCAGCCAACCTTCCCGCACTGAGGATGAAGTCCCTGAAGAACTGCTGGCACCCTGGGAACGAAGGAGGTGGACAAGGTCCTCTGATGCTCTGAGGAACAACAAATCTTTCCTGCAGCCTCTTCAGACGGCTCAGATTATCAGAACCCAGCATATTAAGGACATCCTGGTCTGGAGTGTCTCCCCAGCTTGCGCCACCACCAACAGGACCTTTACACATCTTCAGGAGACAGAAAGAGTAATGACATGGAAAATTTGTCCTAAAGCATCATTTCACTTCATCTCTCAATCTCACATAATCTCCCTTCCTCACAAGACTGTGTTTTCAGAGTAATTTAAGTTAAATAAAGTTTAAAAATTAATGCTCCCTTCCCCCAGGCATATAGATACTACTCAAGACTCAGAAGCACAGAACTGCAGAACTGTTTATGCTGGAAGGGATATCTTGGATCATCTAATCCAATCCTCTTGTTCAATTAGGGTCAGTTACAGCAGGTTGGCCAGGACCATGCATAATTAGCTTTTAAAAATCTCCACAGCTTGGGACTTCAGAACCCCTCTGGGAAACCTGTTTCAGTGTTTGACCACCCTCACAGTAATTCCATCCGATCTTGTGATTGGATGTAACTTCTCTTTTCTCAATTTGTGTCCATTGCCTCATGTCCTGTCAGTGAACACTAACGAGAAGAATCTGTCTCCCTCTTCTTCATCCTCTCCCATCAGGTATTTGTGCACAGCACTAAGATAATATGGAGCCTTTTCTTCTCCACACTGAACAGTTTCAGCTCTCTCAGGTTCTCCTCATATGAAGAATGCTCCGATGTGCTGGACTCACTCTAGTAAGTCTGTATGTTTCTCATACTGTGGAGGCTAAAACTGGACATAGTACTCCAGATATAACCTAACCGATGCCCAGTAAAAGGAAGATATGACTGCATACACTTACCACTAAGTCAGGATACTTTTAATGAGAAGGATGAAACTAAAAAGCAACATTTAACTATGTATATCAAGTAAACAATTACTAGGCTACATTTATTCCAGAGCATCCTCCCCTCGCAGAAGAACATCCTGCTACAATTCCAAGCCTTGAAATTACCATGCCTCAACACAAACCACCAGTTCTTTTCTGCATGTGTATTGCACACAAGATTCTGCAAATCATTTTCTAGTCAGACACACTGTATTCATTGAAGACTCCCAGTTACCAGTTTAAATCTTTGGTTACCCTTGGGAGAACCTTCAGTCTGCGTTAAGGCAGCACAGGTATAAAGGAGAAATACAATACCTAGGACTAATGAAAATCTGATGATGCAACAAAGTCCATCTCACCTCCTTCCCACAATCTCTGGAGGACTTTTCAACATTCCAACAGCTTGAAACTTCCTGGCAGTGTATATGGCCTAATACTCAAGGTGGGGGGTTGTGTCTGCTTTGCACCAAAAGGAACCCACCAATAAGCCAGCCATTTATAGAGAATACAGTGAATATCTATTCTCCAATCAGTAGCATCTTTTCTTCCTTCATTCCTTCAGCTACAATGAAGTCAGATGATGCTTGAAACTGGCCAAAAAACCCTGTAAACTACAACAGCAATACTATGTCAAAAGAAGTTGTTGCAGTGTTGTACAGAACAACCAGAGACTCTTTGTACTCCTATTGCTACTGAACATAGCTGGGAATATCTGCATGTGATATATGTCAAAATACATCCTTAACATTTCTAAAAATTGTAACTGTTCTGAAATTTACAGCTCATGACATACATGCTTATTGTACCGTATCCCTGATTTTCAGAGTCCATCGCTAACGTATCATTTATTTGTGTTTCTGGAAAAGGAAGGAAATTCCCATCCTGAAAAGCTGGCTCTCCCAAAAAGGTTTCAATAGGAAAATCTCAAAGAAACTTGCACGACACAGCTTGTTTTTTCAGGCTGAAGGATCAAATCAGTTTTGATGAACATCTTCATTAGCAAACAAGTTATTTACCTGGATAAGCTGTTTCTGAAAGAGCCTGGCAAAATGGCTGTGGTTGCAGGTTGCAGATAGATGAGCCATCATGGCCCTGGGAAGGAAAACATCACAAAATGCTGACTGGATCTCTGTGGTGTTCTAACTTCAAACTATACCAAAAGCATCAAATAACTGTTTTTAAGAAAGTGATCTTCAAAGGCCACTGCAAAAAGAAACATCTTTATAATCAGGTCACCCAAGCACTGAGCCCCGTCTGCTGACCATGGAAACAAAAATGAGCACCTGCAGAGCAAACACAACTCTAGCAATAAAAGGACTCTCTTCCTTTCCTGCAATAATGCTATTATTTAGGAATAAAATTAACTCATTCAGCTCCCACTCTCCCCTGTGCAGGGCAGCGAGTTGAGAGTTCACACATCTTCAAGTAAACAGCAATAGCAGTACTTCTGATGCCCAAAGAGAAGGAAAATGTCTTTGTTTAAATGTCAGCCATGTTTTGCTCCTGTGGTGAAAAGTGACCTTCATACATGCAACCTGAGTAAGCTAGTGGCTAAGACTAACACAGAAACCCACAAGGCAACTGCTTTCAAAACCACAACCGTTTCTTGATAAAGCAATAAATGAATAAAAGGGTTTTCTTTCCACAGAAAGAGCCCCACGTGTCTTGTTTTCAGAACCAATACACCCCGTGAAATAATTAGAAGAGCTTCTGAACATTTCACACACTTGTCCACACTTAAGAGAAGTGGGGCACTGGAAACAGGAAATGCACACACAAGTGTATAAAATGACATTGTTCAGACCACAACATACTGGTTGTGAGAGTGTCTTTTTCTGTGATTATGAATAAGGAAAGAGCTACACCAAGACTGATCATATTAAGCCCTTGCCACTTATGCCTGTTTTTTTTAAGATAACAGTTGATACTTTTCAGTATAGAAGCAAGTTTACATTGGACAGTCCCTTCCAAGAAGCACAGCTCCCTACAGATTAGTGCAGAAGACCATTAAGGAGAATTTAGGATGCCAAGTTATGCTGCACCAGCAATTCAGCTACATTAGAGAGCCAGCTGAAGTTGCACAAGACTCCTACCTGATCTTGTTGCCCAGAGCTCTTTCAAATTCCCAGCCACTTTTTTCATGGTTATCCTCCCATTCACGCAGCAGTTCATAAAATATATCCCTGTGAATCAAGACATTTAAGGGTATGAATTCCTACTGTTCAAAATCGGAAGTGACGAGTATTCAATTGCTCCTAAATTCCCCAGCAAGAATCTACCTCAGATTAAATAACTCAAGCCTCTAAGCATTCAGATACCTTTGCAAAACTCATTAATGTTAGTGGCACTTCAGCGAGTTTCCATTTCCATGTCTTTGACAGCAAGTGCTTAAGCTTGTTATGCCCAAGCTTTGACGGAATGACCAAAACACCCATTACCAGACATGCTGAAGACTGAGAGGCAGGAAAGAATAAGCCACATGAAATAACACCTATGAGAAGAGAAAAAAGGACCAGGACAACTTGCCATTCTCCCCTCAGCAGGTTGCTGCAAGCATGGAGGGAGGTGGCAGGAAGAATAAAAGCATACCAGATTTATATGCAGAAGCAATCCAGCAGGGTGCCACACTGTACTGCCATTTACCAGAAGTCTCAATAACTCCTGAAGAATTAGGCTGTTCTTCTCTAAAGACATTAAACATTTAGCTCCTGCAGTCAATATGGACAAAGACTTTTT
>VWZY01009951.1:112704-197557 GCA_013399075.1 Chloroceryle aenea | reverse complement strand
CCCACCCCGTATCGCGGGAGCCCCGTGAGCTGCTGCTTCGGCCCCCGGGGGAGGAACGGCGATGAGCGGCTGCTGTGTCGAGCTCCCCGCTCACTTCGTGTGCACCGCGGGCTGCGGGTACCAGTCCCGCTCGAAAATGCCCGCTTTGGATAACTGCCTTCTCTGCTTCGAAGGGCACAGTGTACACAGACACACGCGGAGCTGGGAGATTTCGTGCTGTGGGTCCTAACAGCGCATCAAAGCAGCACCTAGGAATAAACCCTGTCTCGCAGTAGGTGCCTGTATGCGGCACCGGGCGCTGCCGCCCGTCTCCAGCTGCACCTCTGTAGCACTTCCCCCGTGAGCGCAGCCAGACGCGGTTCGGGCAGGGCAGAGCGTTGCGAGTGTGTAACTTCCTACGGGGAACAGAGGCATCGCATTGGTGCGCTGAAATGGTCACCTTCCCTACCAAGGGATTTCTTGCAATTGCAGTGTTTCAGCAATGCCGTTACTGGTTACCACGTGCACGGTAGAGCATAAAATGAGCTTGCTGTGAACTTTGTCTCTTGGAATGTAAAACTGGTTTTCAGTGGTGGGGCTGGTAAAGGATTTGTCATATGTAAACGTGGTTAACTGGCTTGTGCCTCTTCTTGCTTATAGAGGTAATATGTGTTGTAAAACCATCAAAGATAATGCAGGACAAGTCGTAGAGTTTTGGTTCAGGGATTCATGTTAGTGCATGGTGGATAAGAACACCTTTCACTGATTACCAAAGTCATCAAGTTTTCACTCATTCTCCTTTGCTTCTTCTCTTTCCCATCTCCTCTAGGGTTTAATGATGATCCTGGCCCGTCTCATCAATCCAGTCTTGAGAAGATGAACCTCAAAGAAGAAATAGTAGTGAAGGTGGTAGAGACAGAAGAAAGCTCTGAGGATATGGCAGTTGTTCCACCTAGCCAAGAACAGCTATCTTTTCTGGGGACATCGGGCAGTGGCTCCTGTGGGAAAGTAAAAGCCAAAACAAAAGGCAGGTCCCAGGCAGACCAAAATGAAATAACGGAAGAGGACCTACTGCAGATTCAGCAGGCCCAGATGCAGGTGATCCAGTCTGGCTTTGACAGTGTCAACCACAATCTTCGGCTGCTGCAGCAAGGCATGCAAGATCTGAGTAACAGCCTCAGTGTCATGGCGCATACTCTTGTTGCTATCAAAAATGTTTACGTGAAAAACAACACTGGCCCAACCACATATGCCACTGCATCTACTCAGACCACGGCTGGGTACCTGAGTCCGGGTTCCCCCCAGGTCTCTCCTGCTGAGGACAGAAGTAGAGCACAGGTGGCTGGAAGCAGCAGCAGAAGTAGCAGCTGCAGCTCCAGCTCCATGTCACAAGATGCAGGTCCTTCCGAGTTTCCTAGGCCCCCCATGAGAACCATTAAGAAAGAACATCCAAATGGCTGCTACTACTTCTGCTTTGCAGATGTGTGAAAACTTGAATATAAAGTGACTGTGGTGTTAGGTGCTGTTATACGTTCTGCTCCGGCCTGTGAGTTCAAGGGAGCAAAGTGGACTTGCCTCCTGCATTTTTCCCAGTGGGAAACATTTCATTAGAGGTGGCATTAAACACTAATTACCCAACTCCTGTTTGTTAACCCTGTCTCAGTTAGCTAACAATTTTCTTCTGTTTCCTTTATTCTCTTACTCTCTTAAAAAAAACACCAACCAGGTTTATTTTGACTAAGAGGCTTGTCTGTATCATCCTTTGTTTAATGGGGCCCTTTGAAAAATAAAAGGCATGAGAGTGGGGTAAAAAAGTAACTTTATGGTTACTGAGCAGGAGTTGTCTTATACAAGTTTCTTAGTTTAGGATTAAACAAACCTCAGAGTTGATTTGGTTTGCCCTTTTTTTTTTAAAGTACTTTTTTCTAATTATTGTAATGTCAGGGGTGTTTGCTTGGTTGGTGTTGGTTGTTTTTTTAAAGTTTGAGCTGTGCAAGGTATCACAGCAAGAGTTTGATGGACCTGCCTACTCAGGGAATGGTTTAGGACTGTGCGGTTGATTCATGAATATGCTCCTCAGAATGTAAGCCCCAGTGTTCCACTTGACTATTGTTCATTTCCAGCTTGTCAACTGCACCTTCCTCTGAGAGATGTTTTGCTTTACTGCACTAGCAGAGTAGGCTCTCTTGCCCCATGATTAAAATAGAGAAATACAGCAAAAAATAGTAATTGATGAGTGATGCCTGCTTTTGACACGGAATAAATTTTCCCCATGTGAATTTATAAGCAGGCTGGATCATCACCAGATTTTGCAAGCCTTCTGGAATCAATGCCACAGCATTTGAAATGGATCAAAAAAAACCTTTCTGTATTGTTTTACATGAAACAGAAGTGAGATTTGCTGTTTAACAAGCTAGAGGAGGCAGGGGCTGACTTTGCTCCAGTCAGAAGAAATGCTCCTGCATGATTTCTGAAGGTTTCATCTTCACCTCTTGGAGACATGAGTCAAATCTTCCTTTCTCTTAACTATATGTCCAAGGAAGAAGAAAGACAAAGAAGAACTGGAGCAAAAAGTAACCTGTTAAGGGTCAACTCTGACACAAGCACAAAGGAATCATTTTATCCTAAAGTGGTACCTGCAATTTTATCCAATGACCTGAAAAATCATGCAGGTCCTCTTCTTAGGCATTTATCACCAGTATTACAGTTGTACAGATAAATTTGACCTACAGCAATGACTAACTGCCTCTAGTTTTAGTCATTTTGCACAAGCTTTCCTGCCACAAGCGTTTAGCAAATACAAATGACACAGAGAATGACAACCCACTTGTCCTTCTCTTAGCAGGATAAGAACATGTAATCATAGGGTAAGAGAAGTAATTTTTTGCAGTCAGCTTTGACAGAGCACTGTAACATATGAAAATGTACTTTTCAATACTTTTACTTGTGCCCTTACACTTGTGGTGTACTGATCACACACACATACACCTCAAAACCTGACAGCAGCTGCCTAATAAGAGGTGAACATGGGATAGTCATGTTATTATCAAGCATTTCCCTTCAGTATCATAGATGGAGTAAAATATGCAAATAACTCACAAAATTCAAACATGTACAGTACATTTTAAATGGGGATTAATGCCTTAAAGAGGAGGTTCTCATTTCCAGGTTTACCTTAGCAAAAGGAGATGGTGTTGGTGACAGGTATCACCACCTTATTCATAAAATCCTGGTTTTAAAAAATGAGGAGCTAATCCTTACGATTTTTGAGTATGTTATTAAAAGCTTTTAGAAGCATTACTTCTTCCCCATCAGTAGAGATGGGCTCTCTCGAGCTGCAACTGAAGGCAGCATCTTTCATTTGTATTTTGTTCTCACGGACAAAGAAGCCAGTTAATGCTACCATGACATTCCAGGTAGATTAGCCAAATGTGACGTACAATTTACATGGTCCTTTGGGACAGCAGTTTGAGGTCATCCAGGTTGCAACAGCCAGTTCTTACCTGTCTTTCAATGTTTCAGTTCTTTCTTCCATTGTTAATAGTTGGATTTCACTTACTACAGGATTTCTAGGGAGAGCTGACTTGTGTGCACTGCGTAGCTTGCTCACGTTGGTGTACAAATTTACGTGAGAGGCAGATAGACTGCAAGTGCAGAGAAGCACAGTGAAATCTTAAGAGCAGAGTGAGCAGACTGTATCTCCTGTATGAATGAAGGTAACAAGCCAGGCCAATGCTAAAAGACACCTCATCAGTTAAGACAACTGAGACCTCAGCACTCATCTGCCACTGGATCTTTGTTCCAATCTTGCTTCTTTCCTGCAGTCTGTCAGTTGTACCACTTATGTATGCTGGAGCCAGATCAAAACCACTTTTCCATTTCTGGTATGATCCAGATTTCAATAATATTTTAATCAAGAAAAATGCTGAGCTACCTGTCGCCAGTGCAGTACACAAATTTGTTGTTTTCATCTTCAGAGTAATACAGCTGGCTTGTGATTTCTTTATGCACCCTTTGTGATCGAACCATCATTCCCTTTGGACCATCAAAAGCACACGCTGTCCAGAAGCATGCCATTAAATTTCTGGCTGCTCTTAACAGAAAATGAAACATTGCTTTCTTGGAATGTTACCGAGTAAATGAATTCCCAATTTTGTTTCCTGTCATGCAAAGCAATTTGGGCTATTTATGGAAATGACAAGAGCTAGTGAGCTGGTCACGAAGCTTAATGCAAATAATGACAATGATTTGAACAGAGGCAGAACTGGCTTTTAACTTGCCTTACATACAAGGTGTAACAGTGATAATGCTGAGAAAGAGATCCGGGGAATCTTCTCCAATTCTTCTGTACCTCCCAAAGAACTTCATTCTGCTGTGCAAAAAAGCAGGCAGCATTTTCCACAGCTTACAAGGGCTAAGACATTCAGGCACATAAACCACAAATATAAGTTGTGGTGATCACATACTCCGCTTTTACCTAACTTTACTAGAAAGAAAAATAAAATAACCTTGCAGGAAAACTAGAGCAACCAGTAGCTTAACACTGCATTTCCACATCCCACAGACTGCCCCGAGTCAGTAACAAATCCCGTTCATGCATTTCTCTGCCATCTGCCACTGAAGCGTATTGTAAAGAGGATGACAGGGCTCCTCAAGAAGCTGTAAGAGCTCAGTCACTACATCCAGATAGCTGATCATCTCCAAAGAAACTAATTATGGTGCCCTCTGACTAAATAAGAGTTTACAGTTTTGAACGGGAAAAAAAAATAGCAGCATCAGGCTTTTCAGAACAAAGCTAGAATCCACCATATTCTTACTAAAACAGCTCTGACCTGGCTGTGGCAATCATTTATTGTTTAGCTGGATGCAGACAGTATGGGTAAGAGCAAGTAGAAAGGGAGGTTTCTGAGGAGGCTGATTGATTTTTTCTATTCTTATTAATACATAAGAACCTACTAAAACAGTAAAACTTCCATTGATCCAATCATTCCAACTTGCAATATGAACACCTGACTCGTGATGCAGCAGTACCAACAGACACTTGCTTTCTCCTTCGTAACAGAAAAAAAAAAATCACTGTCAAAGCACTTTCTCCATTTGAAGCACAGAGTTACGATAGTAAATAATATTGAAAAAAACCTGAACTGAAGCTTTATAAATTATGACATCATTATATAAACACAATTGAGAATTGGAAGTTTTGCATGCTGAATGATTATTTTATTTAGAACCAGTTTATAAAAATAAAATACAAAATAATTTGAAAACAAAACTTAAAACATTGTACAAAGCCTTGATATGGTACAAATGAGAAAATAAATAATTACAGCTTTATGTACAAATGACCATTACAAGGGCATTAACTCTATGTTCTTGGGTGCCTGAGCAAACTTAAAAGGAAAAGAATGGCTTCAAAGACTTCTAAGGAGGGAAAGAGAACTGCAATTAGCGAGCAAGAAAATTTGAAGGACTCAACATTTGTCTTTCTCAGTGATAACAAACAATCTTGAAACTACTTTCCACTTAATCACGTTGCAGATTTTACTGCTGAGTACATAATTTCTTATGGGTTGACAACATTGTATTTTTAATTAATATGCAGATTTCATTCATTGGGATATTGCTCAGAGATTTAGAATAGCAGCCATTGTTTGGCAGCTTCAAAAAGTCAGTATTTGTCTGAAGGCATTGCTGGTGATTTCCTTAATTGCCTAGTTTGGATATTCATAGGAAGGCATTTGAAATTTGACATCTGTTAGCACATGCCCTGCAACTTGTCTCTGGGCTGACTCCTCAGGAAGTTAGAAGTTGGGAAAGAAGTTCAAATCTTGCTTTCTGGACAAGGAAAGTAAAGAGGATGCAGGAAAGGCTGCTAGGCAACCAGTCCAGATCTCCAGTCAGAGTAAAAAGATGTGAAATAGCAAAAAAATATCCCACCTTACCTTGTGTCAAACCTTCATGACCTTGCCTACCGTGCAGCAGGTGGGGGGTTTCAAAGGATTTGAAGCCAGGCAGACCAAACTAATTACACTGTATGTTTTGAAGCAAGCCGGCCTGCTGTTATTGTAGCTCCTTTATATAAAAGTTAGGTACAAAGACCAATTGATCTCAAAAGGAAACAAACATCTGTAACTCAAATCCATTCCAGATGAATTCCCACAGACAGTCTGTGGATGATTGGGACCTCATATAGGGGACTGTTTTGGAAGAAACAGCTTTGTACACTTGGCCAAAGCTGTCTGTTTTTTCTGTTTTCCTACAGAAAAAGCAGAGTTCAAAAGGCATGTCATCTCATAATAATAACTAAAAAATAAGCATTTTCCAATTTAAAATATAGCAACTGCAAATATTATATTTATAGGGTGAGTTTATTCTTTCAGTCCCTGAACAGGGAAAAAACTTCAGCAAAACAAGAACCTATACTGATTTTAATGGAAGTTTCTCCTGGACAAGAACAGCAAGAATTCCCAAGGATCTAAACTGTTAATGTAGAAGAGAAACAGAAACAAAATCCATAAATGACACATGCTAACATTTGGATTTGTTACCATCACTGCTAAGAAAGAAGGTGTTACCAACACTGGAGAGTAAATGCAGTTCAGACTTCATAGGCTGGAGTAAATGCCAAGTTAATATATTGGACTTCAAAACGATAAACTCCTATGCATTTTTCCTTGTAAAAAAAAAGAAAAAAGAAGAAAAAGAAAAAAAAAACCCACAAACAACAATAACCAAAACCCAGCAACACACTTCAAGGGTTGATACTTAAAAGGCTGATTATTTAAAACCACAGGAAATGAATGATAAAACTTCTCAGCATTTGACAGTATCTTGCGATAATTCCAGACAATTATGACACAAATCTAGGCTGACTTTTATATAATTTCTCTTTTACAAATGTTACATGTAGGGAAAAGAAAGAAAGCCTTCAAGCAGACAGCTGAGGTATTCTTGTGTGAGGTGCGTGTTTCTGTGATTTGCATGGATTAGCTAAGAAATGTCTGGCCTATGCATTGCATGGAGTCAAAACATTGAACCTCGCTTCCTTTTACCAGCGTTACTGGTCACTGAAAATTGCAGTAATTGCAACCAATAATATTGGAGCCAAAAGCAAAAGAGCAAACAAACCCTTTCAGTTCACTTCCTACTTGATTAGCTAGAAGAAGTACAATTTTAAAAGTATGCACCATTCCACAAGTTTCAAAATTAGGAACGAGCATCCAAAGCTTTTACTAGTTGAAGAAAGAAATTGTGGGTAATGGTCAAGGCTTTTGTTTATATAGCTGACAGTTCTCTGACCATTCCTTACAGTGGATAAGCATAAAAAGAATGCACCACAGGGAATCACGGCGTTCACCTAAGACACCTAAGCAGCCCCTTGCTCCCTGGAACTGACAACACAGGCATGGCTCTCGTCACCTCAAGGCATCAAGGTCAGGCTTGATGGGACTCTGAGCAACCTGATCTGGTTGAAGATGTCCCTGCTCACTGCAGGGGGGTTGGACTGGATGACCTTTAAGGGTCCCTTCCAACCCAAACCATTCTATGATTCTGTGATCAATCCTGCATGAAAAAATTACAATCATTAGAGGCCTATAAGGAGAAAGTAATTTGACTTTGAGCTCTCTTTTATTCTCCTATTCCTTTTTAGAAGATTTCCCACTCATTTAACACATATATATGTACATATAAAATCTGGAGGCACATATTCCTACTTTGCCATGAAACCCTGTTAAGAAATTGTAATAATCACCTTCTTACCAGAATTTATGCCTCTTAGTGTTCCACAAAAATATCCAATTAATTATAGAAAACTTCTGTTTACAGAAAAGAGTCTGTACTAGATCTGGTTTTGTCTGCATTCTCATCAAAGAGAAAAAGAAAATATATTTTTAGAAGCATTATAGCCAACCATTGCATAAATGTTACTGCAATAAGAAGTAATGAGACTTACAGGAGTTTTGCTCAAGTAGGACTATAGAATCAGGCCTTGTAATATGGAAAAGACACAGCATCAGAATTAGGGCATAGCAAAGTTAGAGTAGATAAAGAGGAGATCAGAGCAAATCAAAGTGAAACAGGCCTCGGCTCACTCTGGCAAATGAATTCCAGTAAACAGGATGCAATAGCTTAGATTGTTCCTATCTATATGTATATACACACGTATGTGTGTATGTATATATGTTTCTATATAATATACAGTATCTATATAAGTGTATATATATACACTTATACACAAATGGGCATTTATATATATAAAATCAAAACTGTGTTTTCCCAGCTATAGTTAATACCGTAATATTACAAATTGTAAATGTTAGAGCTCTTGCAAGTCTTTTTCACGTGAAAAATATTTCAGGCTATTTTTAAATATATAGGACCAGATCCTCCCCTTTACATCAAGACTGTTGAGGTACGTGAGAAAGCTCAATCACAAGCACGCTTACTTCAAGGCAAGAGTATGTCCAGATCACCCAAGCCAGGATGTGGCTGGTGGCTACAACAAATGCCCTGTGTCACTCCCCAGGGGTCTGCCTCCTCAATATGTGTATGTATGTAACTAGCAGTTAAGACCTTACCTTGATTCTGCCTTTAAGCAGTGAAATCTTCTATGCTTACCAATCCTGTTTAAGTAGTAGATAGGTGTCTAGCATTGCACAGCTTGCCTATGTTGATCTACTGTATCACACCTTCTATTACTTTTAACAGGGTTTTATTTAAGTAGTAATTGGCATTTGAATTAATAATGAGATTTTTTAATGTTAATATAGATTTATGAGGTTGCAACTTAAGATTGATTATACCATGCAATACTGCAGCACAAAAGTCTGTGTGAAATGTTTAGTCTTTTCAAGCTCTATTTTAGTTTAAAGGCTTCATGCCTCAAATTCTCTTTAAAAAAAAAAAAAATAGTTCCAAAGTGCTGGCCACAGCACAGGTAACACCATAAAGAGGAAATGAGTGTGCAGCATCTGTATCTGCTACATGTCATGGCTCCACTGCACTGCCCTCCAAAGAAATGGAGGCTTGAAGAGGACAAAGCAACAGCTCCTTGAATTCTATTGTTTCCCAGCTAAAATCTCTGTGTAAGCTGCTGTGTGCTATGCAGAATAACTGTAACCGTTCTGTACAATGGAGAAAAACCTTCCCCATCCCTGAAAATCTGTGCCAGATAACCCTCCGTAAACCATTCAGTCACACTCTGCACGAGGGCCATGCACAGGTACATTGGTGGTTTTTATGCAGAGTCAGTTGAGTATTCAAATACTGAAGCTTACAGAATTCTTGACAATTATACAGGTTAGAAATATTAAGATAATATTTATGTATGAGTTGATCAGCTGACCATTACCTAACTACTTTAACTGAATGCTACATTAGACTATAGTAAGCAATTCTGTAAACTTTTAGGGGTAGGGTATCAAGCAATAAAAAAACCTCCAGAAGAGTGGATAGCTCACGTTAAGTTATTGACAGCCACTCCTCCATTCATATCTTCATGATTTTCTCACTAGATCCTGTTGAATCCAGAGCTAAAAGCAAATGCAGATATAGTCCTTTTAATCTTTTTTCTGCACTGAAAGAAGCTTGGGTCATCAATCACAATCAACCTCTCTCCATTTTGGCATAGTTTACTATTTTTACATTGGCAAGTATTTCAAGTACAAGTGAATTTCTACAGCATTGATTTATTTTACATAATAATGCGTGACAATGGACAAGTCTGAACTTTGACGACAGCATAAAAAAATCCTTAGGTGTTATATTTTTCCTCACCTGTAAAGCAATTACCTGTTTCTGGATCCTGCTACATCAGAGAGAAAATATAAACACTTCAACTTCAGCATTTCAGACAAAGATGCATAAATTTGGTACCTATTAAAACTGGCCATGTTAATGTAGGAATAAACTTACAAGACCACAATAAATGCTATTCGGAAATAAAGGAGGGAGTGGAAAAAATAATCCTAGGCTGCCACACCACCTTATCAAGTAATTCCAGCAGTGTCCACAGCAAAAATATCACAATGGGACCAAATTCTCATTGTGGTGTACCATAAAGAAACATGAGGAAAACAGGAAGGAAAAGATGGAATTTGTTCTTGTCACATTCATCTGTTAGGTATTCATTGACTGTCACTGCTCCTATACAATGAGAATTCATAACAGTTAAGAACTCACATTATGAAATAAAACTGAGTAACCACAAGCCTTATTTGTAATAAAAAATAAATACCTTTGAATCTCTGTTCTTGTTCCATATGCAAATGCCCCCACAAAATTATAAAGAAAAAACAACAAACAAGCTGCAAGACAAAACATTGGCTGGTTGAGAAGTTGGTAGTCCTTCAATCTCATACCCAGGTATAAAGGCTATTAGAATTTGTGCATTCCAGAATTTGGGGGAGGGAAATAGAGGCTGTAGTGCCAAAAGTATTCAGGAGCTAACAGAATGGGAACTGTATTACTGGTGGTCCATAAATTACAAATTAAAAATGAGAACGAATGAGTTTATATAAGCATATACATATATGTGTATATATAAATATTTATATCATATAATTTACCATGAGGACATGCAATTATTGGTATAGCACCTACTATACAATATAATACAAAGGAATAGAACTTTCCAATGGTACAGTTTCTTCAGAAAAAGCAGGTATACCCTACCTATTGCATTCATCTGTAGTGCTTGAAACCTGAATGAAATTAAGGTTCCACACTGTGCTACATTACGTATGGAAACAATATATATATTCATAGTAAGAAAAGAGGAAAAAAAAACCCAAAAAAACAACCACACCAATAAAATCAACATAGTCTCACAAAGCAAGTGAAATTCAGTGCAGCTTCAGGGCAGCTTTAATGCAGCATTAGAATGTGTTAGCTCAGAGACAAAATATTCCCTTTTTAATCCGAAAGGTATTCATTTGGCAGAGGTTAAAAAAAACGCAGAGATGCTGGCTGGAGAGGCATATGCTACAGCAAGCAGATCAGGAACTGACAATGCTCCTACACATCCAGCGACCCCACAACAGGAATAATTAGGGAGAGCTGGCTGCATCTTTCTCAGGCTTGCCTTCTTGTGTGTTACTATTCTGACCCACTATTCTCTTCTGAATATTGCACAAGGTGCTGTACCGTTAGCGTTCCCTACAGAGATCCTGTAGAGCAAAAGAGATTATTAAGTAACTATCAAACAAAGTCAGAGGAATCAGACACCATGGACTTCACTGACAGACAATGAAGCTTGGCTATCAAAAACCATTTGGGAAAAAGAATGACAAAAATCTAACATAAAAACGTATCTCAGATTGCTTTCTGTCTATTCTTTTTTTGATGGCTAATATTCTTACTCTAATTTTGTAAGGCTATTAAGTATACTTCTGTCACCTGTAACCTACCAAGTTCATCAAGCAGACAATCTTCTAATCTCTGTCTCATCTTCCATGGTTTTATAAAAGAAATGACCAAAAAAGCAAATCTTGGTTGGTAATCATCTCTGCACAGTAAGATCAGCAGTTGAAGTGATCCATAACTAATGAACAAAGGTCAGTAATAACAAAGGTTCTTTCTGCAGTTAAAGAAAAAAAATGATACTTCCGTTGTCTAACTTGTTTTCTAACTTACTTTGCAATTTGTAGTAAATCTGCAACATTAAGTGAAGTGCAGACATCTCCTCCTCTCTTTTGTTTCCTAGATGGGAATGCTTTTCCAAATTCTACCAAGCATAGTCTCAAGAACCTCACTATGATTCCCAAAGAAGTGTATGATATGGAACTGAGAATTAGCTTCTTGGAGCCTAATTAGAACTAGAAAAATTTCTAATGAATATAGCTATAAAAACACCTTGGCAAATGTTAGTATTAATTTTTATGTCATTGGGCTCAAGAAGGGGCAAGATATATAACACTTCCTTAAGTAAAAAATCTGTGCCATGGTAGATAAGGGACAAAATGAGCACTGAGTGACTCAGAAATGCGTGCTGCTCAAAACAGAAGAGACATTAAGAAGGTAGAAACACCATCACCTTCTAAACTGTGTGCTTTTTTAAAATGGCAAAGATGTGCCTGAGCAGCACTTATCTCCCACGTGGTGATGTCATTTTGGGAATAACTGTTTCAGGTTTTCTTACATACTCCTTGAGTATGTAACCTTAAACAATTAGGCCAGATCTTCTATCTAGATAAACTAAAACCATAGAAATATATACCTTTTTAAGACACTCGCCTTAGAGATATTTTTTTACTCTCATTGCACCTCTGACTACCTAGTCATTCTTATCCTGGCCTTTACTTTCCCTCTCATGGATCTGCTTGCTGCCTGTTCTTAGGCAATGCCTGGCCACTTATTTACACAGTATGCTTTCTCATGAATAGTCTGTGATGCTTACTTCCTTTTAAAAGCGCAGATTCTTTTTTTTTTTTTATATATACATTTTTTGGATTAGTTTTTTAAATACACAATACACAGACACAACATGCATCAGATTTAGAAGGAGGCATTATACCTGTCAAGGCCAAGTTCCTATCTGCTAAGCTTAGTGGTTGATTTGCTCTTTCCTGTGGGAGTCTTACTGTTTGGGGAATGGTGGAAGGAACTGCCAGATCCTTTAGGACCGTTCTTGCTTGGTTTGTTGCAGCAATGCTCTTGTTGGCAGGATCTCCTAGAAGATGATGAGCCTGAATGACTAGGAGGTGATTTACTTCTCCCAAGATGTGGGGATGAACTCCTCTGATCATGATGGGGTCTCCCAGCCCGGGATGGAGAAGAACTGGCAGTACGGGGTAAAGAAGAGCTCCTAGGGGAGGCACTGGGACTACGTCGGGGGATGACAGGGCTTTTGGGTGGTGTTTTTGGACTATGTGGAGATCCTGGACTCTTACACTGGGTAGAACTCCTTGGTCTTTGAGATCCATTCTGTAGGATTTGAGCCAGACGAGAGATAAGATCTGAGTCCGAGCTGCTGTTCCCTAGGACTCTGTACCTGCGTAACCTTAAGAAGAAATGAAGAAAGATTATTTCTGTTCCCATCTGTTCACAAAAGTTCATATAAATACAGAGTATCACTAGAAACTAGGGATGAGCTTACACCGTTGAACACACATCTGGAGTTGAACATCCCTATAATGTAGAGGTGTTTGGAGTTAGGCTTTGGTTTCTGTGTTGTTCAGATCAACACAGTACTTATATTTGCATAAACTCATTCACATAAGCAGCCTAAGTGTTTACAAGATAACTGAAATTTCCTGGTGGTGATGGAATAAGTGGACTGAAGAGAAGTGCTAATTTCCTCTTCAGTTTCAGGGAGCTACATCTGTTCCTGCACACCATCAATACACATCTATACACAATTTTAAAGGATGACAAAGCAGAGTACAACTTCCTTCAGAGGAGTTTGCACTCCTGTATCAAAATTCTCCTTATCCAGGTAATGTGAAGAAACTGGATCATGGTTATCTGTATACAGAATTGTCAAAGAAGGGCTTCTAGAATTCACACTGCCCTCCTTTGGCTCGTTCTTTTTACTTAGCTGTGATCTGAGTATAGCTAACTCAATACTGATGGCTGGAATCTCCAAACCGGAATAGTTAAAATGTCTACAATAAAAACAGTTCAGTTTTCAAAGGGACTGGACATGATAGATCCTATTGATTTCTCTGAGTCTGTGAATAACCAACAGTTCCAGAAAAGTGACCCCACTTTAAAAAAAAAAAAAAAAGTGTAAAGATTTAGTTACAGATTGACAGGTTTCAAAGTATTGAATATAATCTATTGATGCATAAGATTTAACAGTGAAGCAGGCTCATTCTTGTGTAACAGCCTTTCCTCATCCATTCTCCAATAACATTAAGATTCCTCAGAGAACTGAAGCCCAGAATTTTTTAAAAGTTAGGTAAAAAATGGAACTTGTCCAGGATTACATACTGCAAAGGAACTGCAGTCTAGCTCCAATCCATATGCCGCCTGAAAACCTATTTCTATTTTCTCTGCATTACCTAGCTTCTACCCCAGGTCTAGAAGGTGGTTTTCCTGGTGGTGGCCGAGGAAAGAACTGAGCTGAACTTGTACTGGTGACTTGATCATTGGTTGCCCAGGACACTGGCCTTGGAATCTTGCTTTTTCTGGACTGTGGGCTGCTTGGAGATAAAGAGCTATCTTCCGTCTGCTTGCTGAGATGAGAGTCCAGTGTCAGTCTAGAAAATGAGGATAAGACATCATCCTCAGAAAACTGTACTGGAGCAGCAGCCATTTTTTCCTCCAGTGATTTATCAGAGGCACTTGAGAGGTCACCAAGAAAAGATTTGAGCTGTTTCTTTTCCATAAGTAATCTGACCAAGTCTGTCTGATGGGCCTTTTTTAGAAGGAGCTTTTCCTTTGCTGAAACCGGAGAAGACGACTCTGATGTTGAGTCTATCTCTTGTGCTAAAACTGGGATTCGGCTCTGCCTGAATACAAAAGGAGATTTAACTAAGTCCCTTCTAGATCGATGAGAATTCTCATTTTCTGAAATGCAGTGGAATAACTCTCCATTTCTGGGAGCATTTTTCTCTTTTTTGTCCTCCTGGTGCAAAAAAGTAGTAAGGGCCACTTGGTGGCATTTCAAGTCTTGGATATGGACTTCTTCCTTATTAGAATGAAAACCATTTTCCTGAACTGGTGCTATTTTGCTCGCCTGTCTATTAACATGGGGGTTGGTAAGTCTTGAGGGAGAAAATTCTGATGGTTTAGGTGCTATTGACTTCAGAACCTCATCTTGATTTGGCACCAAAGAGACAGGCCTTGGCTTTGATTCTTCAGTAGCTTCAGTATTCCTTAGAGGTGGTTCTTCTGCAGATTTTGAGTTTCCTAGCAAAGAAGAACTCTGTTCTTTGCTTAACATTTCAATAGCGTCCTCAGAAACCACTGGAAGCATTTCTTCTTCAGCCTTCTCTACAGGAATATTTTCAAGTTCTTTTTCTGCCTGTATCCCACCATGTTGTTCAGATAGGTCTTTTTGGCCACAGTCCAGGATGTCGACACATTCTTTGACACGTCCTTCCCTGTCAAGCACCTCTTGCCTGATATTAAGTACCAAATCTGGTCTGCTGGCACTAGCTGGAAGTGTGTCCTCTGTCACAGCCAAACCTGGCAAACTTTCCTTTGGAGAGGAAAGTTCCACAGTGTGTTCCAGAGACTGAGCATCCTGCTCTCTTTTCTCTATCTGGTGGCCATAATGAAAACTCTCTGAAGCAGACTGTGTGGATGCCACTGAAGGTCTGGGTATTGTTACCTGCATTAGAAAATTAGAGAAAGAAAAGGTAAGAAACTCAGGAATGTTATACACATAACATTCTTTAAATAGCATTTTTGATTCTGTGTCTTCGAGATACATTAATGATTCTTATGAACACCAATTTCAAATAATACCTAACTTCATAATATACATCTAGATAATTAGAAAAAAAAACAAAACTCTATCATCCCAAGACAGAAATGTGTAACAGGTGAAAACAAATACAAACTCAGTGGAAAATGTTGCAGTTACCAAGTAACTTTCCCAGAAATCAGATCCGGCCTAACCAGTAGGCTTTTTTATTTATTTTACGTTAGTTTGAATACTCACAGAGTAAGATGCATATAAACATAAAATCTTTAACAACTACACAACAACATTTTTAAACAAGTACAGAAGACAAAAGAACACAGTGAGTCCAGATTCAGGAATGGACTTAAATTTCAATTTAGGCAGAATTAGATACTTGATTTTTAGCACAACAATTAATAAAAAACTTTATTTACCCAATTAAATACATCCCTACCCATAATACCTACAATTTGTCCAGAAAAACTTTTCTTATTTTAGCTATTACCTTCCCAATAGAAGCTTATGTCTTGTTTTAACTAAGCAACCTGATTAGGACATCTCCTTAACTAGGGTCATGAAGAGATTCTGAAACTAAATATTCACACATTTAAATCCCCCAATGGGTCTATTCCAATAGATTTGCTTAAAGCACTCCTAAAAACTATATATAGAATTGAGTCAGAGTCCCTTTGAAAAAGTTGATTATGATGAATGCTGCCTCTAGTACCCAGCTTAATTGCTAGAGCACATGTCAAGGAAATGGGAAACCTGGATTCATGTGTCTTCCACAAGAGGGACATAAGCCCACTTCCCCCAGTTCCCAGAACAGAGTTGCTTCTCACCTTGCCTATTGAAGTCAGGCCACTGCAGACAGAAATGCAAGAGTCATGAGGTCAGAGGGTGAGAGCGAGCACACAAAAATGTGAGAGGAGTTTTATTTCTATGGCCAAGGGAGGAATGCACCCTCATGTGAAGAGGAGTCCTAGATTCTCACTTACACATAGTGGACTGAGTCATTTGGTATAAACAGTAAAAAAAAAAATAAAAAAAAAACAAGGGACTACTCTTATATCTTTCTCTACATGCTCATCATGTTCAGCTACTTTTTTCCTTGTATTCTTTAGCCTCATTTTTCTGACACGGCTGGAATTTGTAATACTAAACAGAAAGTGGAAGACTGGAGTCTGGACTTGGACATAAAAGACTTTTTTGATGCACTGATAGTAGGAGAGACAACTAGTGGTAGCCTATTTTCAGCACTGGCAGGATTCTGCTGTTACAACAAGAGAGGTTTCACTTGACCTTGTTCAGAATTTATACATGCTGCTGAGCTTAATGGGCTTTTGAAAAAGCTGGTACATTGGTACTACTGGGTGGTAGAAACCAGTATCAGCTGTCAGGACCTGTAACAAATTATGCTGTGTTCTCAGACTTTACAAATACACAACAACTCTCCAACATAAGAAATAGGAACTGACAGGGAAGGAGAAATACTCAGTTTTCCTATAGAAGTATAGTAGCTTTATTGAAACTCTTGCTGATTTATCGTTGGGGTTCTTTTTTGCATTTTCCTCATAGTCCTGTGTAATAAAATTTCCATCATTATGGGTGCACATTCACCTCCATGAAACACCTTCAGCTGATATTATAAGCAGTTCACTAGAACAAAACATGAAACACGAATCACAGGTGTAAAGCTGAATTAAAGACAGGACAATTATTTCTATACTATATTCTGAACCTCTTTAATTTACTTAATGCAGGTTTTGGACCTTAACTTAAAAATGCTGAAATCAAAAAAAAGATTTTCTTCATTTTCTAAGTAGCATTTGCTGCTAGGCTACAGGAAGTGCTGATTTTCACTGGAAGAAAAAAAAAATAAAAAAAGAGCAGAAATGCAAGATAATTTATCTCTTGTTTTTACAAATAGATCTAAACCGTCTGTATCACCTTTCTCAAACTGAAATTTATTGAAATAGGGAAAAAAAACTCAAACAAAACAAAAATATGAAAACACCAAGACCTGCAGAAAGAGACTAGTTCTTGCCTCCTTGATAATTTGCTTACAAGCCTGGACCAGTACAGTCCCTTCATGTTTGCTAAGTTAAAATGGTAATTGAGAAACAAACTGAAGTACTTAGTTTTGGCAAAACAGTCCTCCTCACCTCCTCTTACTCTCCCAGACTGGGTTCTTTCCTCTGAAAGAAACACTACTTCCCTTTAGACTTAGGGAATTCTTTCTTACTTCAAAAGCTTTCTTGGGAGAGAATCGAAGCACATCAGTTCAGATACAGAAAGAACAGAGGAAGTAGAAATTTTTTAAGAACACCTTCCCATGATTAGGACAACTAGTACCTAAATCTTGAGTATTAAACAAAAATAGTTTAGGAAGAGTTCTGCACTTAGACTTAGTTAACAGTTTCAGAAATGGCTTTTTGAATACATACATCACTTTCTTGATTTGTGTTCACTAACAAATGAAAATTTGATCTCAGATGGTCAGTAAACCTCTTACTGTATTTTCACTGGAAGCACAAGAATTAAATTATATCCCTGTTGGTTTTAATGTTTTACTTAAACATGAAATAAATTTAAATGGGTAATCACACAGAAGTGCCTTTCATGAAAGGGTTGCTACAACTTTTTAATTTTAAGAGAATAAAGAGCAAGGCTATTTTTTAGAAAAATCTGGGAATGTGTATGAGGAAACAGAACTTGTATAGAACTGAACCCTGTTAAATCACAGAATCATAGAATGGTTTGGGTTAGAAGGAACCTTAAAGATCATCTAGTTCCAACTGCCTCTACTGTGGACAGGGATACAAATGCTTTCATACGGAAGAACCTGGACATAATCATCTTATTACTGAAGAAATGGAAGAAGCTTTGTGGATCCTCCTAAGGCTCCTTATAGGATTGATTTGGGGTAAAGCATCAACTTCTTTACAAGGTTGGCTGCTACAGGTAGCTTCATGATTCTCACGACACCAGATACCAAGTAAGAAGACTGGAGGAAGTTTTGAATCCTTAAAAACAAATAAAATACATAAATAATCCCATAGACTTAATTATTGCATGAAAAGTCGTCTTGCTTTCTTGTTTGTGAAACCTTGCAAGGCAGAAGTCATAACTGAGGAGTCTGAGACACTGAGACATGTAAAATAATTTAAATAATTTAAATTATATTTTATTCTAATTTAGGGAGACAGAAATCTCAAGGTTTTTCAATATATATCTTGTTACATAACAAATAATATATGGCCTCATGTACAAAATAAATAATAAAACCCATCAACAATCGTAAGCATAAAAAAATCCTCTTATTTTCTTCTGCCACTAATTAAAATCTTAACCTATGAGATTCCTTTGGCTAATCATTTCAATTTTTGTGAAACACTGAACCTGAAGAAGAAATATTAAAATGGGATATGGGAAATTCATCTAAGCAGAAAAATGTGGAGACCAGAATTTAAAATGCTGCCTCTCATCCCACTATGAATCAGTTTATAACACTATCTACCTAATTATTGTAATTCCCATACTTCAACAGAAGTTATGTGATAACAGCAGATCAATGAAAATGGCTGAGACAAGATGTGAAACAATGAATTTGAGGTTTCCCTTTCAGTCACAAATTTCTGAATGAAATTATTACGACCACAGTCTTGAATCCTTTGGCTTTCCATAAATTCTTTCCTAACTCCTTTCTGAATTCTCAAGTTAGCACCTGACCAAGATGAGAAATTAGATTACATTTTCTTCAAGAAACTTTACAAGATGGTGAGTGAGATGTTAAGGAAAAAGAACAAAACAACACCAACAACATAAATATCTTCGACATCATCTATGACACCTGACAAACTTTTATCCCTTTAAACCTTTGACAGGCTGCAATAGCAAGTGATATGATTGGATGAAATCCTCTGTGAATGTTTACAGCAGAGGAGTAAAATACTCAGTTTTGGTTACTAAGTTCTTCCCTCCACTCCTGCCATCTGCTACTTCCGCAACCTTGGTGTCAAGCGCTGTCAGAACTTCAGGCCTCTTAGAAATGTGGTGTACAACAGATCCATTCAGCGAATCCTGTCATTATATGTGACTTCTCCCATTCATAAGCCATTATCATATTACCTGGCACTCTGAAGACACTTTTCCTAATCAGTTTACTCTGCAGAACTTCCTTCCCAACTTAGTAAAGTTTGTCTATCTGTGAGAACAAACCTCATGTATCTTCCCTCTTTCCCCCGCCTCTTTCTTTCATCTGTTGGTAGCTGCATAGCCTACTGGGAATATGACCAATGCTCGTATGAGTCTGCAACTTCTGCAATACCAAACAACCTCCCTGAATGGTCACAGTGTACCAGCTTCCTCTTACTTCATGAGTTTTTCTTTACTTATGTCACTTCATTTCTATTTCCTTGCACAAACATATGCCTTTGTATGAAAGCATAAAAGGTGCATTAGCACATTATCATGTAATTTACTGCTAGTGTCATTCTCACATGAATAAATACATCTTACATCTCTGCAGACAACTCACCTAGCTTACTGTTTCGACTTTCCTTACTTTTCAAAATCCTTCCTTCTACTGTCATTCCTACTGGCTTTTTACAGCCAAATCCTTTGTATCCCTTACATTCCCTTCCCGGATTAAATTCACAGCAGGGGAGAAGATAATTAATTACAGATTTACTTAAATAGATTGGTTATTTCTACACATAAGACTAGTATGAGGATAAACAGGGTAAACATACAGCTGTAATTCATGGTGTTATGGACATAAGACCAGAGATGATTTTTAAGTTTTGATATTGAATCCTTTTCAACAGTGCCATAAATTATATCCCTGCTGGTTTTGACATTTGGTACTGCAAGCATTCCAGGCATTTGTAGGAAGTGGTGGTCCCCAGGGTACCACCTTCCTTTGTTAAAAATTCACATGACAGGGCCTAATCCTAAACTGAAGAGACATAACGTACAAAGGCATACTTATATCCACCTGGAAAGAGAAGCATGTTACTCTCCACAGCTCTTTAAATATATTCTTTCTGCCATTCTAGGATGCTAATCTTTGCATCAATATATTTGGAGGTTGCAAGAAACAGGAAGATGTCTAATTCTAGGTTACTGCTGTGCTGTACTTATGCTTAGGTTGTGCTATTTACACTGTATTTTTGATTCCTTGGTAAGGAAAAAGTATCTTTCATATGCAAACAGCAACACTCTAAAGAAAGTTCCAACAACACATTAAAAGAAAACAAAACAAATTAAGAGTCTTCCTCACTTCTGATCCTCCAGTCAGACAGTGAAAGCACTCATTTGTGTGTTGTAATAAATTATATCCAGTTCTATCCAGTTATAAGATTAGCACTATATTAGCACGTGTTGCCCACAGTTGTGTTATGCTCACAAGGGAGAGGATCTCTGAAGGCTAAAATTTCCATGGATGAGCCAAATGTCCTGGAAGAACCGGAGAAACCATGCAAGTATAGTTTTAATACAAATTCTAATTTCAGGAGAATTGAAATTACCGTATCACACAAAATTTTGGTTTTAAGTTTGATGTCCAGATTAAAATTCTCTTAAATTCTCTCCTTAGAATTGTCAGGATCTGTTTGAAAGTACTATGGGCTTTCTCATGCCCAAAAGTGTGCTACAATCAACAGTAGTTCCAATTCACATAAAGAACTAGCTTAATAGAGAGCCTTTAGGGAAGACAGACCTGGAGACACGAGTCTTATCTATATTAAGGGTCTTTCCTCTTTTCTTACTATTTTTTTTCATATGTTCCCTCCTCTGCACTCAAGGTTTTATAGTTGCAAAGTCTGCAGACACAAAGATGTTATTAGAATCCAGTTCATCTTTTAAAAACAAAATACCTGTAACTTTTGGCAGCCTGTTATGTTACATAGTTTTGCTTCTGTGAACAGCAGTGATGATAAATGTAAAGCACAGCTCCATGAAGTAGTTACAGCACAGATGATTCCATCCACGAACTCACGTGATCTACAGTATAATGAGCTCCTTAAAAGTACTTACAAGGGCACTATAAGTCTATTCTGACTCTGTTCTGGTTGCTAGCCTGGTATTGTTAAGACTAGATATACCAGTAAGGTAGTGTCTCTTCAGTTGGTTTGTGAGCTCTCAACGTATACAAAGCGTGTCCAAAGAAAGGCAACAAAGTTGGTGAAGGGACTAGCAAACAAGTCTTATGAGGAATGGGTGAGGGACCTGGGATTATTTAGCCTGGAGAAAAGGAGGCTGATGAGAGACCTTATTGCTCAACCACCTGAAAGGAGGTTGACCTGGCAGTTCTGGGTTGACAGTTGGACTTGAAAATCTTTAAGGTCTCTTCCAGCCAGAACAATTCTATGATTCTGTACCATATTCTGTGTTCAGAAGCTGCCTGAAAGCAGTCAGAGCAGCTATACATTTGTAGCTAGGTAATAAGTAAACACATCTAGCTGTGATTCACATGGAGCAATACTGTAGAATTATTTTAATAACTAATGGAAACTGAACCAGTTAAAAATTACACAGTGGTAGCTTAGAAATAATAAGAGACCACCACTTAGTGTTTGTACAAATTTTAGTGGTTTCCCTATTTTAAAAAGTTCTCCCTTCCATATGGCACAAATATCTAACCAGGAGAAAACACTAAGATGCTGATAAATTCAAACTCCAAATAAAGAATTTTTTTCCTATAATTCTAGTTGGTCTAGTATCATGTGTGATTTTGATGATAGAAGACAAAAGAATTTAAGAGAGAAATATATCTTAATTAAAGATTTTATGGATGATGTTACAGATATCTGAAATTATATAAAAAATATGTATTACATTAATTAGCTATATCATACCCTAATTACATAAGCAATATTCATTAGTCCTGGGCATTATGCTCTGAATTGTAACCACCTATTTATTTCAAGAAGATTACTGTATGAACTGTCAGTAAGGACACAACTGTTGACACCAGAGTTGATAAGCTTTCCATGGGTAACTCCACAGGCCATTTATCTTTCCTGAAACATTTTTATTTATTCTGTGCTAATGAAATTATGATGCTAAACCAAAATTACTAAATCACATATATTTGGGATAAGATCGGCATAAAAAAAACCAAATCAAAGCAGCAGCAACAACAACAACAAAACAACAGCACCACAACCACCCAAACCTGACCATTTCAAGGACAGACAAGAATAGATGACTCACGGTTATCTATCTTAGGAATCTTAAAAATACTGTGGATTCTAGAAAACATGAACATTTAAAACAGTTAATATATTTTTACAGTTTCTTTTTTTCCTACATGATCAGTGCATGTGGATACTATTACCAAGGCTACTTTATTGTCCCGACCTTTATTACGACCTTTCTGCTGCTCCTGATAGAGAACCCTGCAGAAGGAGAATGGCCAAGAGGGTTCTGTCACTAAAAATGGATGTGTTCTTTACAGGCACAGCAATATTTGAAAGAAATTAAGACCTTCATAAGGATGGCTTGTCCTCAACTGTTAGTTCCTTAATTTACAACTTGGAAAGTTTCCACTGAAAGAACAGCTATTCTAACACACTGTAAAGAAGAATTAAAAATTACAGCAAAGGCAGATGTGAAAAAAGCACTCCTGAAGAATTTTTCTAATTGAAAAAAAGGACTCTACTAAAGCCTTAAAGACAGCATTTAGATTGCCTCTAGCTGCTTGGATAAAAGCAACAAATAAAACTTTTTACTTATTTGCATTAGAAAGAGAGTGTGTAGATGAAAATTGTTCAAGAAACATCATTATCAGTATAAAATCCAGTTACATTAAAGAATGGGAGTAACCTGTGAACTTAAGTGCATCTTCCAGACATCCTCAGTTTTCTTCCCAAAAACTGCTTCCTGATACTCCTCATCCTATGCATTTTTCTATGAAAAACTGACATATTCCAGAGAAGCTTATTAACGAAGAAAATAATGACACTATAGCACACAGTGTCATTAATGACACCGTGACATAATGACACAATAATCATAGGTAGATTGCCTTTCAAGAACCTAACAGTGACAACTGAAAACACTAAGAATTCTAAACCTGAGCTTGCCTTTGAATCTGGTCATAAGCCCTATGAAACACCTAATTTCATAGCAACTTAATTATCAGGTTAAAGTTTATTGAAAAATTAACAGTTATGAACAGTTACCCTGTCACGAAGGAGATGGTATAACTTCAGCACATTTTCCTGACTTAACAAAATTACATCTGCTGTGCATGCAACAGTTCTGGTAGCTACGAGCAGGACTAACTCCTTGAAATTCCCACCCTAATTAAAAACAATGCTGTATTAGCAGCCTCTTGGGAAAAACCCAACTTAAACCTCACGCTGACTCGACATAAGTTCCATCAGGATAGGACACAGGAGGGACATAGCAATTCTGCATACCCTGAAATCACAACCCTTTTTGACACAACTGATTTTAACCACAGCAGCAATAAAAAAACACACTCGCTGAACAATGGAAAGCTTTCCCCTTTTCCTTCCAGGACACATGTATTTGATAATGTACCATCTACTGAAACTGAAATTCTAAAGATGATTTGGGACAAATATATTCCATTCCTGATATTTTTAATGACTGGGTACAATACTAAACCAGCCTTTTAACTAGCTGAGTTCTAAAGTAATCCAAATGCACATGACAACTTCCAGTTAATGCCACTGACAAATTATTTAAAATAAAACAGGAACATCTTGGTTTTGTTTGTTTTTTTAAAAGAGACTGTTAAACATGAAAACCAATGTATATGTTCATCTCTTGCTATTGCAGATTAGCGACACCTGCCAAAATTAGTTCATAAAAAATGGCAAAATTTACAACATTTACGTGCACTCCTGGCTCATAAACCTAAAACATTCAAAATAAAGTGACAGTTATAAGGGATGTGCATTCTTTCCCTAAATACCCCTTGAACATGTTGAGAAGTCTTACCTTATTCTTCCATAGGTCCCTGAATTCCAGTGAGATGCTTAAAAATTAAGGTAAATTTTTCAACTCAGATCAGTATAATATTTCTCATCTTGGATATGAATATGATGGTTTGCATTTCCATAGCATCTTGTGTGGGAAAATTTCAGAGCATTTTGTAACTAATAATATAACTATTTAACTACAAAATAACACTTAAAATGTTCCAGTAAGGTAGGAATTTGATAAAATTAAGACATAAGAGAAATTATTTGTGTAAGTACCAACTAATTCCAATTCCTTGACCTGAAAGACACACATTATCCTTTCCTAACACAATGAATAACCACATTGTCATTAAATTAAAGTTAGCCTCCTTGTAGATGTCTCATTAAGCACATCAAAAAATGAAAATATGCCAAAATGATGCACAAAACTGGAATCCAACTTTGTTATGGGCTGAATCTTACTGTGTATAGGAAACAGTTTAGAAGCATTCTAGATGGCTGCCATGGCTAGATGAGGTGTTCACTGCCTTACCGAAGAACTAGAGCTGAGAAAACTGTAAAGATCAAAACCTGAGGTCACTGATTTTGATGTTTCTCAAGACACAGCTACACATTTAGCACAATGTCTACCTAAGTAATCTCTTCATGTAGATTAGAGCCCTGGCCAGTAGTTGCTGCACTCATGTCACCTTTTTCATTGACCTCACAGAACACTCTATATAGTCCTCTAATGAGCAGAGTTCAGAGAACTGATCTGGCTGAAAAAATTCACATAAAGATAGAAAAAGGTTATGTTTCAAGAGGATTTGCTGTACAATTTGACCAAGCTATAGAGAAAAGGGATGTTAATAGCACTCTGGCCCCACTCTTCAGGTTCAAGAACAGCCAAAGAATTCACTCTGCTTTTTGTCAGCTGTAATGCTGCCAAACTCTTTCTTTATGCTGCAAGTTGAGTAACTAATGAGAGTTGAAGCAAAATACTCCAATTGTATTCCATAACATACGTATGGCAAGAGAGAAGTTCTCTTAATTGACCAAATTAAGGTAGACCTACAGCTTATGCCTTCTCTGTACTGGTGAGCAGGTTATATATAGAAATTTCATGACCTACTTTATCTGATGTCAAACTAGAGGAACATGGGTTACAGTTCCTAAACACTCATCAAGAATCAGGAAAGAAAATTCCTTTGTTTCATTTCAGGAACAACTGTATTACTTTTTTTTTTTTTTTTAATATGTGAATCTAAATTCAACAGCACAGATCCCTGGGCACTTCAATTCATGAACCAAATTGCAAACAGCAGGAAATAAATGAAAATATATTCAGTACCAAACATTTATACAGAATAATATAGAATGACATTAAAATTCTTTTTAATATTTACCTAGATTAAATCTTTAGGTTATTATCATACATATTAATCTTTCATGCATGCTGCTGGAACTTCTAGCTTGCTAAGTACCTAACATGACTGCACTGCAGAAAAGAGAAGAGCTTGCAAGAGTATTTCAGTTCTTTAGTGAGGCATAAAGGCCTTCATGGTGAGAATGAACTAAAGAATCATGTGCTTGTAGTTTCCATAGCAAATGAAAAACTGGAGGTTAAATTCCCAACAGAGTCAGAAATTTCAAAATCACAACTTGAAAAAGAACACAGCAGTCACGGCCTTACTGGGTAAAATGAAAGAGGCCAAGAATGATACACAAAATCCTTACTCCACTCGGTAGCAGCACCTGGCACAATACCAATTCTTTTTCATATGACAAGGAATTACAGCACTTGCAGCCCCTGCAGCTGTATTCATTTGTTGAGTACTAAAGAAGACAGAGAGAAGCCAGAGAAGACCCTCTGTGCTAACCTACTTTCTTTGAGTATTTTGAGCAGCTTGCTAAATATACCTACAATTTATTCTGATTGGAAAATTTAAATCACAGATACACAAGAAAAAAAAAAGGGTCATTTTGCATCCTGGGATACAAACCTTTCCTGAAATATGTTGAGTTAATTTCTCCTAAATCCACTTCCCTAGTCAGAATGCCAGTCATCATGAACATCATGAAGAATGTGTTATTTTGGTATCCCAGCAAGTTCACAGTAATGAACACCAGACAGCTACCAGTTGTCTGTTTCCATTTACTGAGGGCAGAACCATTTTTGTTGTATTCAGTCAAAAAGCAACCAGTTGCAGGAAAAATACCACTTCTTTTTGAATTAACTTATGTCAGCATTGCAGAAGTACACGAGATACTCTGCCTTGTTATCACTCCCTATTGATCCTATGGAAGTTTGAAAGAAGCTAATGTGGATGGATTACTTTTACTATCAGTACTTCTGTGCATGCTTCGCTGAAAAAAAAATAAAAGTCTTTCACATAGAAATATACTGAAAAATACATTGGAAATAAAAGGCAATGCAAAATATAAAACTGATGAAATATTAATGGTAAAATGATGATGATATGTTACAGTTTTATGCATTAATGCTATGTCATAATGCTTTACCCATCAATGCAAACTTTTGCTGCTTAGAGAATCTCGGTATTTTTGTGACTAATACACAAATTATGGTTAGCTTCAATTAAAGTTCTAAACTTTAGTCTTGTTCATATTGAATGAACCTGGAAATACATAACTATGAGAAGTCCCCTTTCTCTAGTGACATTTTCCATTAGCTATGACCCCTTTTAATTGCCATCTTTGCTTTTTACACTGCAAGCAGTAGAACAATTCATTATTTGTTCATCCCCAAAGTATCAATTTGACTACCTCTAAATCCTTTTTTCTCATATTATAATCCTGTAAGGTAGTCCAAATTTCAGTATGTGTTCCCAATTCAAAATCAACCTGGCACTGACTGCAGGAACACATAAAACCCCAGATATTTTAATTTCAGTTTTGAGAGAAGCAAACACATGGTTTTCTAGATTTTATAATCTTACCTTTTTCAAGAGCAAATCCCTCTGAAGAAGTGAATCTATCTTCCAGAACATAAAGAGGTGCTTGGTGCTCCAGATCATAATCTCAATAACAGCTCTTTAAATATTCCCCTCTCTGATTTCACCTTTTCTAAGTGGGATGACATATCTTCCTCACAGAGTATTTCTGACTCTATTCCTGAACAAGATCCAGTCTTGTTCCCTAACCTGATCTTTCAGAATATTTTTTAGCATGTTGTGTATAGCAGTATGACTAGCATATGCCTACTATCAGATTGTGAAGAGCAACTGAAAATGTCAAACTTTGCAGGTGACTGCCACAACGCAGTCACTTTTATGAAGACAAGGCTTATTCACCTGCTGAAGCTGTGCTTTTGAGATGCGAATGACAGGGGGGAACTTGTTGCCACAGGGAATGACAGGAAGCTGCCTACGGCCAGTTGAACGGGAGGAAGAGGAGTGGCTCTCAGCTGACTGACTCCTTGGTAAACCAGCCTCTTTCAGAGGGTCCGAGTGGAAGGCTAGATAGGCTATAGGGCTCATGGTGCGGAGGATGGGACTTGAAATTCTTGGAGTGGAGAAATGCAGCATATGAGATGAGTTGAGCTGTGAGAACAACATGGCAGGGAAGAAAATAAGGTTTAAAAAAATCAGTATTTTAATAATTCTTGTTTATGTCTTGCCTATATCCATTTTCTTAGAAGACCATATTCACAACTCCCTCACAGGGTATCATTTCAAAGGTATCGTAAGTCTAGTCTTCACATTTTCCATTCAAAAACAGTATCAAAATCAAAAGCAAATACCCTTTCTCTAGCTGCTCCTACCTTCAGTCAGTCCCTTAGTAACAATCTAGGACAGGTTTAATACACTAACACAGTCTATTCCAAGGACACTGCATACACAAACCAGTTGACTGTCGAATGATCCTTGCAAACATTTACCACATCTGTGCAAAGCACTGCTTTCTGAGATGACTGTATTTTTAGCATATATGCTCACTGCAAGCTGTACAAATGTGACTGCACAACTACAGCTACAGCACTATATATTAAGAACTGTAGCTGACAGGATTAATCAGTAAGATTAGTACTAAACAATTTTGATGCAATTTCTCAAATATTGAACTAGAAGGATACATTGGCCTGGAAAATCCACAAACAGCTTCATCTTAAACTACATCACTCAAGCATTTAGGGGCAAAGAAAGAAAAAGAAAAAGGGGGAACAGGAACTATGAAGTCACAGTGTTCCACACTAACAATTTGAGCAAAAGTACATTTTCAAATTGCTTATTCATTCTAATAAACCTATAGCTTTGACATCCAACTGGGAACACCTGATTCTTTGCAAGACCTTTTCCAGTGCTGAATAAATATCTGATGTTGACACATCTAAATAGCTGGAAACGAGACTGCTACACACAGTTTGCAGTTCATTGGTCCAAGTATATTTAGACAAAACCATGAGGAGTAAAGATACAGAAAATTTAGAAAATCATCTTCATGAGGCTTTCATATTTTGTACCATGGTACTTGCAATTCTAACCTGTATGCCTTGGAAACAGACAGGACTTATTAAGCATTTCCATTTCCATTTCCAAGGAAAAGGTATTTTCAATTCTGTCAATCCTAAAGCTTCAGTTCTCATAATACATAGCTGCCCCTCCACTGGAAAAAAAAGTAATTGTAGTGTCTCACAAAAGAAGCAACTGAGGCTAGAGGGTACATGAAAATTAAACATCTTAGAACTCAGAAATAAATGGAAATTTAAGAGCAAGTTTTTGATAAAACATAATAGTACCTCAAAGTACAAAATACTAATTTCAGTAATATTTCTAAATAATAAAAATATTCATAGTCAAACCTCCTCTATAACTGTGCCTATATATATATATATGCTATTAGGTTGTCAACAAAGTGTGACCACAATAAGCTTAATTTAAAATGAAGATGAAAATGGAATTAGCTGTTACATATTCTATTACTTAACTCCCATTATTATTTCTTTGTTGATATAACTACTTGGCAAATTAATGTTGCAAACTGTTGTGCATGCACTTTATAGAGTTCACTGCAACTCAATTCAAACATAGGAATTTAATGAGGCCGTGGTTTAATAGCACAGCAAGTCCAGCTTTGGGCTCTAGCATCTGATCACAGAAAAGAAATACTAGAGCCATGTGATGAAAAGTGCTGCTCCAGTATAAATTCACCATTAGTCTAGAGAAGTTCAAAATCTTTTGACAGATTAACTTAATACCAGCAGGTACTACAGCAAATCAGGTACCGTCTGTCCTCCTGCAGCCAATGTCAACACAGAGCCCTTATGAAAGTATAAAGCCAGCATCTATACCCTAGCAGGCACTGAGTAGTTCAACAGAAATGTGACTATTTTGTGAGTTCAGGTTTCCTTCCTGAATCACTATAACCTTCACTCCTATCAGATGCTGATGCTGTGTGAAACAAGTCAGAAATTATATTATCATCAATTACAGGAAGCCCATGTGCACACAATTTCAGGAACAACATTTATCTACAAATGCAGACCTGCAGTTTCTTTCCTTCAGAAGAAAATAAAATCAAAGGTTTAGTTTCTCACACATACTACTTACTACTTAAATAGTGAGCAATAAAGCCCTAAAAGAAATAAAGAATAATCATCAAACTAAAAATTAAAACAAACAAACAAAAAACCCATAAAGTATGAAAATCTGTTTTATTCATTCACCTTTGAAATAATTGCTTGCATATTTAACAAACCTATCAGAATAAGCTCAAAGGACATAATATATCATACTTTCTCGTAAGCAATAGCAAAGCAGGTCACTAGGCATGCTCCATATGGGAGGTATATTCAAAAGCACAGTGACCATGAATGATGACATGTCGTAGAGTTTCAAGCTGTCTGAAATGAGTAAACTGTGTTTCAGAAATTAAATTAAGCTATTATACCACTATAATTTCAGCATCTATTTTTAGCCCCTTAGTAACACATGACTCTGTGTTACTAATTTGACTTATGGTCTTAAACTTACATATTTGGATCCAAGTCTGCTCTTAGTAACTGGTGCAATATAATTAAATCAGCATAAAAGTAAAATATGACACACTGCCTGCTAGTTGAATTGCCAGGTCACCAGGACTCTGGCACAGAGAGAACTACTGTTGAAGAGAGTACTACTGAACAGAGAACTACTGTATGAAGAGGAATATACATATACATATGCTGCCTCCCTGTGAATTGACCTCTATAAGAACAGCTGGGTTCTGGCGTCCACCTCAGGAATATTTAAGTATCTTTTAGGAGGTTGAATACCATCAACAAAGGACAGAAAGAAGTCATTCCCAAAGATTTTCCTGGCCTTTGTTTGGCTTTCAAGGGCCAATGAAGTAGATGGAAGACTACTGCAAATTACCATCCCAGTTGCCATAGACACACTACTGCACAGACACGCTCTGTTCCCAGTTGCTAAATCAGATAAATAATTTCTATTCTCTTTATTCCCAGTTCAGTTTACACTTTCAATTCCATGATTCACCCTTGAAACAGCAAGTTCCTTCCTGCCATTCATCTTGCCCTCAAAGCATTGCTTGCCCTTCCAGGATAATATAGGCCATATTGACTTTTTCCATTTTTGAGGTCATGACAAATATCCCTTACCTGCTTGTAAAGCCAAACTAACATATAATCTCACTCCAGTGTCTACTTCAACCAGTGTTTCTTCCAGTACACTTTACAATTAACTGATCTCACTTATAACTATTTCTGCTCCCATGCTCAGAAGCTTCCTCCTTTGCATATAAAGATATTGTTCATTACTTGCCCTGTAGTACATGATATTTATATCACCTCTTCTTTCAATTTTAAGTAAAATAGCTATTTCCCTCAAAAAATCCAAGTTTGTATAAAGTGGAATAGTGCTTATAAAATTGTAAGCTGGTTTTAATGACTTTCAAAATAACAACACCTGATAATTAGTATTTTGTACAAGACTAATTGTTGCTCTTTCTTGTCTGTTTTACTAAAACACAAAAATTTAATAACTTAACCGAGCAATCCAAATTAAGATTTCATCTTCACAAGTATCAAGAAGTCTTTCATGCAACTAATGTTTCAACTTAAGCTTCAAAAGCCTTCTGTTGCTTAACACAGTTCTGTATTTTGAATCCTGCAAAAATCAATGTTCTATGAACTACATAATTCACAAAGTATGATATCTAAATATAATCTTGTATAAAAGATAGTCCTGTATTTTCCATGAGAACCTATGTGCATTTGAAATTTTACTGTACAGCTATCGTTAGTTACAATGAGTAGTTCATTTTCACCATATAGGATATTCCACACCTTATAAAAAATAGGTGGTTGGTGTCAAGTTTTTTTTCTTATGAGCTGGCTCTAGCTTTCCCAAAAAGTGGTGATAAGCAAGAGAGAGATACAGACAGGTTTCTTGGCTCAAAGAAGCTTGAAAGATTTGCCCTTTATATCATAAATGACACAATATCTACTGAGACAAGGGGAGAAATAAAACCAGGAGCTGATTCCCAGTCACCTAACCATTAATCTCACTTTCTCCTTCAGTAAAGCCAAAGAAAGTCTTTCTTTAGACTCACTGACAGAGGAGAAAAAAAGTGTTCAAAAACTGCAAATGAAAATCCTTTAGAAAATATGGAGAAACACAAAAGGAAGAGGATGCAATGTAAGCAAAGCAACCTGTCTTAGTGGCAACAAAACTCTGGGCACAAAGCAGTAGTTATGAAAGTGTCTTGGAAGCAAGAAGAAGCAACCATTTACAAAAGCCAACAAATTGTCTGTATAAGACCCATCAGAAATTTAAGAAGAAACAGGAAGAAACAAAGGGAATCCCAAAAGAAAAGACTACACCAGTGATGGTGAGAGCAAGGAACTTTGTTTCCTTAATTTCAGCCATTTAGGCTTTCATGAAATACATGAAACATTGTAGCACAGTATTTTACATAGTCATAGCAACTTCATGTTTCTGTTCTGCAAGTATAATAAAAATATATTTGCATGTGTATCTCTCATTGTTTAGGAATCACCACATAAGGATATGGACCTTCTATGTGTATATATCTATATAATTATTTTATCTTTTTTATCGAGGCCAGTTCTGTGGATCATACCTTCACAACTAACAGCTACTTTCATTGTAGAACATAAACACAGACATTAACAGAACACAGAAGATCATTCCTCAAGAGTCAAGTTCCCTATCTGTTGAAATTAGGAATTTCTGCTACGCTATTGTATTTTAGTCACTGTCTTTTCCTTTCCTAACTCCTCATGTATTTCTGAATGAAGAGAGGTTCAACAAAACAGCAGCCATTTCTCTTACCGGAGTGAGTGCTCCTTCTGCTTGCGCCTCCATAGGGCTTGTAGGAGTGGCTGCAAGAAGCTGTCCAGCAGCTCCGGAGAGAAGGTCCAGTTTATCTGTAAGCTGTTCAGAAGCAGCAGGATGACACTCCATGGTGAGAACAAAATCCACCCCTGAGGTTTGGTTTTTGGCATGGACACTGTTTCCTGCCCAACCACCCTGTCCAGGTTGTTCTTCTGGAGGTGACTCCTCTAGAACTTGTAGTACCTCCGGTTCCTCATCTGAGGGACTTCCAGTCATTTTGTGCCCTAAAGCCTCATTTGTCCTGAAGTCTTGCAAGTCCCGTTCCTTATCTATTATCACCCATTCCTTAGAATCAACCTCCTGCCTGCAGGAGCTTAAGTTCACAGCTACAAATCCGTTGCTAATAACACCATCAACATGTTCTGGGTAACTAGCTGACACAGGCTTTGAAGCATCTGGAAGATATTCTTCATCATAGTGCCAAACATGGTCTATCCGGGCAGCCACAGGAGCAGGAATGGATGTTTTTGGAGAAAGAGGAGGAACAGCAGCAACCGGAGTCTCTGTCGCAGTATTCAAGTCTTTCTGCATCTTCCCCAAACTGAAAAAAAAAGAAGTTAGTATCTGAATTAGTTAAGAATTAATTAAACCATGTAAGCTACAGTTTTGATTTTTTTCAGTAGAGGAAAACTAGATTTATATAAAAAAATTGTTGACATATTTTGGAATAAACTACAGTGGATGAAAGATCCACAATTTGAGAAGATATTTCTGATGTCAAATAAAAATGGGAGGACAGTCTTAGAAATCTGTACATATTCTAAGTGTAATTGCAGTGTATCTTATTGTAAATATAATTACCAGAAGAGAAAACAGTGAGTGGATACCAGCTCCTTCTCCCCTTATTCTTTCTACACATCAGGAAATTGACTGAATGTGGTCTTGTAAATCTTTCTCTTCTCCACCATTAAATTCCATTTTAAGACTTCTGGCTTCTATCAAGACTTTTTTACATTGGTGCAACACCTCTGGGCATAACTAAACCTGCTGCATGCAGGTAGATTTCTGACTTCGTAACTCCACTTCTGCCCTTCTCATGTCATGTAACCCAATCCCATGTTAACTCTACTGAGCATCTGATGTCATCACTCTAATTTAGGACAAATTGTGCTGACTATCAAGAGTATCCCACTGAAGAGAAAGGTAATAAACATCAGGGTTACACCAGCAGGTCTTGAAATAAAAAAAAATCTCAAGCGTGGCAGTCTGATTTTAATTCCATACTAGCACTAATCTTTTTTTAGAGAAGCTGCCAAGTGGTGAAGTCCATTAATTGAGCAATATTCTGAACATAGAAAATACTTTGCTGTAGCTTGCATAAAGCAGAACTCAGCAGCTCCATTCCTGGTTTTCAAACTGCAGAAGAAAGATTGCAGTATCTAAACTACATATCCTGAAAAGATAAAAGCATAAGAAGAACAAAATAATTTCTTTACCAGGTCTCAAGAAATTTATCTGTGTCTGGCTTTGACTCCAATGTCAGACGCTTCTCCAGGTCAAAGCTGTGAATTGAACGTAACTTTCGCACCAGTGGGACATCTCTGTCTAGCTGGGTGGTCTCTGAGCGAACACGAATTGGAGAACCAAGGCTTGGTGCATTAAGCATTCCATTCACTGGCCCATGGCTGTTTTCTTCCTCTGTGGCAGCCTGTGCAGTAAGTAAAATAAAAATGTTACTTGCTAGGGGCAGCTAAACAGAGGAAGACAAGATACTCTATGGTAAATGTAGTATATATAGCACATGTTCCAAAGGCCTTGAACACCTCTCCTATGAGGACAGGCTGAGAGAACTGGGGTGGTTCAGCCTGGAGAAGACTCTAGGGAAACCTTCTGCGGCCTTCCTGTATCTCAAGTGGGTCTATGAGAAAGTTGAGGAGGGACTTTTAACAAGGGCTTGTAGTGATAGGACAAGGGTTAATGACTTCAAACTAGCAGGGGGTAGACAGTGATGCTCCATCACTGGATGTATTCAAGGCCAGGCTGGATGGGGCTTTGAGCAACCTGGTCTAGTGGTCGGTGACTCTGCCCATGGCAGAGGGGTTGGAACTAGATGATCTTGAAGGTCCCTTCCAACCCAAACCACTCTATGATTCTAGCAATACCACCCAGATTTTTAGCCTGTGATAAGCCTATTGGAATGGTCCTTAAGTTCATTACAAAGTTGAGGTAGTTTAGATATACTCTTCAGCATGCACCTGCAACAGACAAAATACTAGTAATACACTAGTTCTGAGTAGGCCTGAGAACAGGAGGCTCAAAAACCCAGTAATACACTTAAATTTACTTTGATATTTCACACCCATCTCTGAAATTTTCTTCAGTAATAGTATGGAACTTGGCAGCAGTCTATACTTTTGAAAATATGCAAGATGCATTATTCTTTTACACAGTACATTTTTTCCTAGTAAACAAGAAGTAACCACCTTAAAATTAGGGAGCTCTCCTAGCTAAAGAGAGATCCAGATCTCTCTTTAAAACAGATTTAAACCAGATCCCTCTTCATGTTCAAAGTATTTTTTATCAAGAACAGAGCTATATTTGTGTACATTTGTACTAAATGTTATGATTGTGAGCAAGGGAAACAGGAATCACTTCTCAGAGACCACTTTTCAAAACTAAGCAGCATTCTCTTACATGAATAAACTGGAAAGAATCTCAAATTATCAGCAATCCACTATTCATAAAGACCTGTTAAAGTGAACAAGCTTGTCTGCTGGCTCTGGTATGTAAACTGCTGTAATAAAATGTGTTAGCTCTACCATAAAGCTTGTTTTCTTAGACTACTCTGTCTAATCAGTATCATAAGTCTGTGTTATGATTTATATCTTATGTGCACTACAAGGACAAGAAAACTGTTCAAAGCCTGTTTTCACAATGCAGATTTCTAAGTACCTTACAGATCCCAAGTTTTATTTTGTTCCTGTTTGCATCCATTTCTTCCCAAACATCTTTTTCCTGAGGACGCTGATGTCCAGGGGATCCAAGTAGTTTCTCTGGTGAGACTCCAACTGGAATACCATTCTCTCCATCACTGAGCTGTTCATCAGGAAAGACTTCATCTGTGTTTTCTCGCAGCAAATCTCCTGGGATAGGAGTGGCATTGGCAATTCTAAAAAAGGAGTCGGGGAAAAAAAAGAAATCTTAGAAAGGGTAAACAAATTGAGACTCTAATGTGTTTCTTGAAATTCTTTTCTACTCTAAATCATTTTATACTCAAAAGAAAGAAATAAACAAGAAATTACAAGCCAAATCATGTTTCTGTAGAAAACCAAATCTTGGAAATTATTTAATATAACCCCCCCCCTATTTCTTGGCTTTCACTATTTATGTGTATTAAATTTAGTCATATAACAAAAGGTGTCAATAAAAACCAATCACTTAAAAGCTGTTCTTTCAAAATGTTTACAAACCAACTTCTGAGAAAATTTGTTAGAAATTGTGTCCAAGCTCAACTTTGTTTCTGACTCTTATTTTTCTCTCAAAAGAAAAAGTAATGGCTACTTTCATAGCATCATTTCCTTTTCATCAAAATTTGGCAGAATAACAATACACTGTGTGAGGAAGAGTATCAGCAAACTAAATGCAGTTTTATCAAAGTGCTTTTTTGGTCCAATTATTGATAATCAAAGCATAAGCATAGCACTTACAAGACATTATATTTTAATTAAAGTTTTGCAGTCCCCTTGGCATGGGGCTAAACAGGGCTAAGGCTTAGCTCAGTATCTGACACTAAAGCAATGCTATTCCTAAAAAAGGAATGATCAATTAGAAGTCAATCCTCTACAGTCACCATAATTGTTTACTGCAGCCAAGACTACCAATAACTCCAGTGTGATGCTTAGCTTGATAATGGGACTGAATCATATGCAAAATCCCTGCCATCTTCAGTGTGTTCAATAGTGTGCACCATACACCTGTGTAATATTAACAACAGTTAGTGTCTCCACTAACGTTTATTTTAACACCTTTTTTTCTATTACGTTCACATACTCTGAATTCAATACATTCTATGTGAAATCCTTGCATTTTTCAGCCTGACTGCCATGAGAAAACTCATGTCGCAACTTTCATGACTCTTAAGATAAAAAGTTGATCTATTCAAGGCCTAGAAGAGGCACAAAATCTTCCTCCTCACTCATAAACACCTCTTATATTCTCCAATCCCCTGGCATGAGTCTGGATATTATTAAACATCACATCTCATCTAACTTAATTACAAAAGGTATCAGAAATGACAGTAACTATTATTTCAAACACGACCAAACTATTTCCAAATTTCCTATACCAGTCCATTCATTTTCTAGTTATAAGAGAATTGAAGATAGTATATTCCAAGCTTACAGAAAAGGATTTATTTCCAGGTAATTAAATTCAGGACACACCATTTAGTTTCACAAAATATGATGTAGCAAAAGATGGCCTAATAAATTTACATCCAACTTCCTGAGCTATTTTTTGCTGCTCTAAATTTAGGACTGCAGTGCTCATCTTCCAGGATAGCATAAACAGGAACCCTAGAAAGGTTAAATAGTTCAAATGCTCCCAAACCTCCACTCTTCTATTTATTCAACAACCCATAGGAAAAAAAACCTAAATTATGGAGCTAATTTCTCTTTTTAAGTGACCACAATGTGTATACATACCCAATTGCAGCCGGAGTAAGACGAGTGTGTAACTGAGGTGTGGTTGAAGTTGTTGTCGTTGTCAGAGAACCATCAGTTCCACTCTTCTCCCAGTCAAAAGGGTCACTTTCAATAACACCAAATGTCTTCATGCTGTTGTCAAACACAGACATGAGAAGCTAAAAATAAAGAAAAAAGTTAGTAAGCTTCATTTTTATCTAAGAGACCGAGCAATTAAGAAATATCCTCCTGTAATATTTCAACATCTCTTCTTTAAGATTTTGACTGACAACAATTAAAAAAAAAAGGCACATGGTTCTTTATATTAAACATTTCTCATTTTCCAACCTTTCAAAGTCAAGATACGCAAAATTCTGGTTTATTAAAAGAACAAAACAAAAAAAAAAACAACAACAAAACACATCTTTGCTTTTATCAGTAAAGAAAGGTAAAGATACACCACAGGTTTCCATAAAAGACAGACAAACACAGAAGCATGACTGCATTGCTGCAGGTAGGGAAGGATTTGCTCATTCATGTATTACTATTATTTAGAAGCACATATTATTTGCTTTAGCTAATGTTGACATTCATCCCACAGAAATGTCACACTGGAAGCTTTCCACCCTCATTTTATGCTATGAAAAAGCATCTAGAACAATTTATGTCCATGACAGAGAAATTGCATCTACTTTTCCTCTCCCTGTGACGAAACTGCCTCATTCTAGTCCCTGGTGGGAATGCTGGGTCCATATCACATCATGTCTTACTCTGTAACCTTTTTTTTTTCCTTCCTAAAAGCTAAAACTCCAGTTTTCATTCTTTCTTCCAGTCTCAGATGCTGATTTTTTTTTCCTCTGGCTTCCTTTAAAAACACATACCATTTGGCAACTTAAAGTGTTAGAGAAGTTTGGATTTTTTATTATTTTTTTTTAATAAAGTGCTCTTATCCATTTTGTCCTTACCCTCAAGACTGGTGTGCCATCCATACCAGTCATTTCTGAAACCCCACTGAAATGAACAAAGCCGTAGCTCACTTTCTGTCCCACACGTACTCTCCGTTACTTTCCTCTTCCTGTAAACCATATGCAGCCTCTCTGAAGTAATTTTTCAACTCATTCGCCTTTAAATATTTTCTACAGTTTCTGCTATAATGTAAATACAAACTCAAATGCTTAAAGATGTCAGGAGGTTGGGACAATGTGTTCATAAATACCCAAATAAAATACATGTATCTGATATTGTCAAATCGAACATGGATTCTGGGCCTATCATGAGCTTTTTAGACTGTAATCTCTTCAAAGCAGGCATCTTGACCATGTACATGTTCGGTGCCTAACCATAAATAGAAACAAAGAATGATATGTATTGAAGGAATGAGTATCACTGCTACAACAAATACTAGCTAAGAGAGAGCAGAGCTTAAATGACCATGGAAAGTAAAGCACTTTCTCACTGCTCTAAATAAAACCACCCTACTCTGGACTAAAGCACATGAGCAAGACTGTGTTAGAAGGCTCAGGCTGCAACTACACTACTGAAAATGCTCCATGACCAACCAGATGACTGTTGATGACAGGGCTGTCTTTTATCATGGAGAAACTCTTGTTCTGATATCATGTTAATCCCCGAGTACATGTGCTGTGTTAGATACAAGCAGACCACAGAAAAAGGTTTTGGAAAAATATGCCTGAGTATATGTTTTAGCATTCAGGATATATAATGTTAATAAAACGTATTTACCAGTCTACAATCAATGCTTTTCTAAGCAACACTAATTTTTGTAATCACCAGTTTTTACCATAGAAGACAAAAATAATTCTGATTCATCTTTATAACTTGGCACACAACACACTCAAAACTTTCTTAATCAATATTCCTCACATAATTGTAAACTACAGGATAAATTCCATGGAAATTAGTAATAGAAAAGGAAAAAGGTATTTGTTTTTCAGGGACACTGAACATTTTTTTTGCTTTTGTACGAAGATTTTTTTTATATTCAATTTTTTCACAAATACCGGTTGTGTTTTTTTTGTTTGTTTTGTTTTTTTTTCAATATGCAGAAGGCTACCAGTACATTTAGAGAAATTCTCTTACTACCAGGAAATTAGTTATCCCTTGAGATTTTCAGTTCCTACTTCAAATCTCATATACCTTGATTTCTTTGTTACTCTTATCAAGTAAAGCTCAGGAATCATTCTTATGGAAGTTACAATTCCAGCATTCGTCAGAAGCATTTATGTAGTCAATTGTACCAATTCGGTTTGCACACCAGCAGAAAAGCATTCCTTCTGGTTTTACCAAATTAGTGAATTACTGAACAAATTCACAGAAGCAGGCAGGTAATACAAGTGGGAAGCCAACAGGAATGTGTGCTTCTGGGAGCCAGAGGGAAGGCACACAAGACAAGTTGTCCTGGTGTGGTGTTACATCAATTCAACATCTCCCACAGCATTTGAGACTGGAAAAAACTCTCAGCCTCTTTTCCTGCTTTTCCTGAGCATTCTTCTGCTGCTTTCCACACACTGGTATAGAACAAAGTTCTGTCTTTTAGTTGTATTTATAGTTAAATCATGGGTCAAAGCTGAGCGAATAAGACACATATTTCACAGCATCTCCTCCTGGCATCTATCACCTTATCAATGACCTGAAGCTGTCCGTTTCAGCAGGCAATACTTAAACAAAGAAAAATGACTAGTTTTCTCATGATCTCTGTAGGCAGTAACTCAGTCTTAAAAACCCACCACAGGTGCCTGTTGTGCTCTAGCTGTATCTATTGTAGGTGCTGAGGTCCAGATTTTGGAAAACTGCCACAGTGACTACCGCTGAGAAAACAAATCTGATGGATTTAACTTAAGGAGCACTCACTAGAGGCTACAATAGTATGATAGCACCTGATCCTAACAGAATTGTAATAGCAAAGAACTGTCAATTGTATTTAGAAACTTAACTGCCTTAATCTTCCCAAATGGAAAAAAATGACATCTTTGAACCACACAGCTTCTGTGGCGCTCCATGGTCATTCAAATAACTTTGTGGTGGCATGGTCCATAATCACTACCAAGACTACACAGTGAAATCAGAGGAGATTGAAGATGAAACAGCATAAAATTCTGCTATTTAAAAATGAGAAAGACAAAATAATGAAATGTTTACCTGGTAATCAGGCTTTGTGAAGTAATCTAAATTAGAAATGTGATCTAGAAAGACACTGAATTCTTGAGGAAGATGTTTCAACATAAGTCTGTGTTCATATCTTTCTTTAATGGAGCCCACTTGCTCCTAGAAGTAAATAACACAACAAACGTTAACACACCTTCATTCTCTGCTGCAACATATTCACCTTGTATCTCACAGCATTCAACACTTCTGGCCAGAAAAGTGGGTAACTGCTTTACACTGAACAGTACCGAGGAAGACCATACTACATCAGATAGCAAGGTTCTGTCATTGCCCTCAGTACACATACAAAATAATGCACAAACTTCAAATTCAGTATGAAAAGCCATTTAATTTTCTGCTGTGTTTGAATGCTGCTTGATATCAAGGACTGTCATTAGACACTCCAACCCTTCTAAAAAAGCATATTTTTATATTCAGATGATGCAGCAGATGCTGCATCATCTGAAGTTCAAGTAACTTTTTAGTGTGTATTTGGTCATCACAGTATATTGCATAAGATTAGTAAATCCTGTTTAGTGTAAGATGAGCAAATGAAAAACAAAGAAGAGGTGCTAACTATATACTACATTGCCATCTACAAAAGCATAAACACACTTCTGCCTTCTAAAACATTTGCAGGCTAGCAGCATAACCCACTTCCTGCTCAGAACAGTTTGTGAAAACTTAACTGCTTTTTATACAATGACACTAGCATGAGAACTAACACCAGAAAGCGCTGGATAATGTAATACTAAAATTAATCAGTGATTCTTACAGGAATCTATCACAGCATTCACTCGCAATGCAGAAGTAAAGCTTTCTTGTGCATTTCACTTCTAGGTTTACCTTATCTTTTATTTTTCTCCAAGGCAATTGTCCAACCACAAATTCCACCAACATGTAGAACAGGGACCAGAGGTCATCATGCCGACCCATTTCCTGTGAAAAAGAAATACTATTTTAATGCATCTTACAAGTACCTACATGGCAAAAGGGAATATTGACTGTACTGGAGATTTAAATTATTATCTATCAAAATTAATATAATCAATGTTGCAAAACAAGTTCACATAATTAAATCCCAGCAACTATTTTAAGGGGAAACATACAAGAAAATTTCCACAGAAGATACAGAGAAACAAAACAGAAGTTGAAGTTTGTTAAAATAACATTGTAAATCTCTATGCTGGAAGAGCTGTTAATTGGTATTTCTGTAAGAAAACTGTATCTATATCTATAAGATAGGTAAGATATAGATTAAGATACTCACTCTGTTTCTGTGAGCATTGATTGATGCGTATCGTACTGTTCCTCGAAAACCAGCGACAGCTCGTGGCTGTCAAAGAACAGAAAAAGATTCTCATTGTCAGAAATAAACTCTGTGACTACTTAATTTGGCATCTACAAGGTGAGTACGGAGCCAGAGCAAGTATCACTAGAGATGGTTTTGTTTTGTTTTTTTTTAATTTCAATTACTATGCTTCTACAAATTCTCAGTAAACACCCAAGCAGGCGCCATGAAGTGACATACGTCATAGTGTTTAAACCATGCATTTATGTCAGGTTTTCTTTTCCACAGGCATCAAGTCCTGTTTACCTCATCTTCCCCAAAAGCTATATGGCAGAACTATTCCTCTTTTTTTTCTTCAATAAATAAATAATTTCTTGATTTTAACTATTACAAGTTCGAGTTTTTAAATTCTGAGAGGTTCTAAACCATGATTTCTTCCACTTTGCTAAAATACACCAATAACACGTGGTACAAAGAGAAAACAAGCCATCTATTGAATGTGTGAGCAGTTATTTTCCAAACTAGCAAACCAACTCCAAAAGCAGGGACAGCCACAGGTAAGTTTCAAAGATGTGGCTGAGCAATAAATAGCAATGACTGCACTACAGGCACCAATTAAAAATGTTTAATTTCTGAATACCAACATTATCCCCCTGACACTTGACGTTGTATGATCATAAATCAGCTGCTGCTTTATAATCCCATAATATATTTTCCCATCCTTCTTTCCTTCAAATAAAATGTTACAAAAGGATATATATATTTGATAGTAGTCATAATTACTACTTTTAAAAAATAAATCAAACCATGGCATTTTCACTGTGCCTAACACAGATATCCAATCCATGGTACCCCCATAATTAATCATCCTCTACAGAGAGAACAGCCAGAACTGCTACATTTGCTCTCTTTTACAGAGTCTTATCTTCTGTTTCTTCTAATGCTGAAAGTGAGAAGCTTGAACTCTTTCTCACCTCTGACTTGTACTTCAAGGGGTTATTAGCGATCTGTCCACCCGTGCCAGGCTCATGACAATTCTTAACATTGTAAAAAATTTTGCACAATGTACTGAAAATTCTGGCTCGATATACACAGAAAGATAACCCCACTACAACATTATTACCCTATTAAGAGAAAACACTTCAACCTCTCCCCACCTACATATATACAGGTATAATTTCTTCTTATCCACCAAAAGATACTACACCAAGAGCTATAATTTAAGTCACTCAGGAGCTGCCATTACTGTCAATAACCCTTTCAATTAAACCCAGCAAGATTATGCAGCAATGTCTTTAAAAAGGATTCAACAGCCCATATAATCAGTGTCTGCTAGAGTGGTACAATGAGAGCTGAACCAGTGTTAGTTAAGGTGGAGAACAATTTCCAGGGTGCTCTTAACATAAACAGATTCTCAGATGATATTCCATAAATCTTGGTTTTTGAAACTTATCAGAAATTTTGAATGGTGTTTGGAACACATTTTCTACTCAGGCAGAACAATTGAGTCTTAATTCTTTTTTTTCATATTCCATACTAAGCATTATCCTGAAATGAAACTTAACACTGTAGTTGCAGAAATTTCACAGTACAATGCAATTATAAAAAGACTAGCTCAAAATGCTTTGGATCTTCTCAATTTCAGAAGAAACTACATTTTTCAAAAAAAGGATTCGATTGGGAAACCATCCAAGTAAGAATATGTAGCATCACTGCCAAGACAATGTACAGGTGAATTTCCAAAAAGATGAAGTATGATGAACTGCACTCCTTCATAAGGGCACTGAGAGCTTACATTGTAACACCTGAAAATACAAATTCAGTAAATCCTAAGAGTATAGAGTTTCAGTAGATGAAACCAGACGCTTACTGTCTTCAGCCTGTGGTTTGAATGTTAAAAAGGAAGGACTATTTCATTTTTTTTCTTTGGAGAAGAATGAAAAATATGAAAACTGGAATGAAATGAAGCTTTTATTCCTAGGGCAACAACTTCAATTTCTACTTGATAACTAGCACAAAACCACTTCAGTTGCTTGACAAGAAAATAAGAAAAAAAAAAAAAAAAGACGGAGAAATGGCATATGGAATCTAAATGATCCCATCCAGTTTACAAAAGCTAACAATCTGACCTATTCCAGTTCTGTCCTCAGGGAGAAGTGTTCATATGAGAAATTTAATTGTGTACCAACTCAATTGTTTTTAAACAATAAAGTCACTGCCATCCTTAGATATTCCTATGACATTATTTGCCCTAAAATGATTTCAATTATCTGAGAATCACCTGTCTGGGATATTAAAAAAAAAAACCAAAACCAAACATTAATATTGTCTCTACATATTGGCTTATCATGAAATGACTTCAGAATTCTTTACTCCATCAAGGACATCTAAATCCTTTTACAATCACATCTCAAAGTGTAGTTTATATAAATCTGAACTTAAGACCCTACACAACTCTGTCTTACATTTTAAGGCAATGAAATGCCTTTTAGTAATGCAGCTGGTCAATATTTAACAGTGGCATTACAATTGCACACACAATAATATATTAATTCTATCATGTCACTAACACCATGAATGATGTTTCTAGTAGCTCAAAGAGTTTGCCCAACTCAGAACAGAACTTTGAGACTTCTGAGCATTTTCAGTGGCTCATGTAGTAAAAGAGAAATATTACAGGCAATAATAGCAACTACCTGAATGATTCACCACAATTTTTCAAATTAAATTCCCCTTTGCTGATATGATCATGTTAATTTGTTTTTAGACACCTCCAAATTATTCCTGAGTTCACCTGCCACCAACTGAAATAAAACAGAACCTTCCAGAAATATTGTTTATAGTAGTGTCTTCCAGGTGCCTTATCTAGGAAAGCTGCTTGCTCAACAACTGAGCTTCCCTAAAGAAAAGCAGTTTTCCTTCTTGAGAAAAAAGCTTATTAGGTCCATTTTTTCAGTCATTACTGCTGACCTATTAAGACAACCAACGGAATCATGGCATTTTGGAGTATATATTTGCAAAGGGCATTTGTACTGGAAAGATGGCAAATCCTACATTAGAATATTCTGCGAATTCCACTGACAACTTTGATTAAAATGGATCACATCTCTTGTTCCTTTCCTTGACAAATGCCATTATCAACGTTCTCCTGTCTTTTCACTTGAAATTTAGTGTGTTTTTTTTTCTTATCAGTCATAGACCAGGAGCAACCATCACATCCAGGTGCTGTCTCAATGCAAGGATCCATCAACAGTCCCCTCAGCAGTGGATTCTGTTCTCCAGCTCATCCATATTTAACAACTTTATTTAGCTTGCATTCATTCTATTTATTTATGACAACTATCTCTACCATGCATTTCCTTCAGACAGAGTAAGAAAGCTTTTAAAATAGACAACTTTCAAATTGGCAGAGGAACAAATGGGAAATTGGGGAAGAGTTCTTATATTCTGCAGAAAAAAGAATTCCTACAAAAAGGTCTTAAATTCCAGCTATCAAATTAGTGGTAATGTCCATACAGATGACATGATTTAGTTCCTTTATTAGAATAAGGAATATAATTTCTAAGAAAGCTACAGTTCTCCATACTTCTTTTTGACACAAAACATACTTCACTAATCTTCAACAAAATATAACTTGTTTGGATCAGTTTACATTAAAAAGTTTTTTCTAATATAATTAGCCCAAGCAGTGATCTGGAAGTCAGAGTTGATTCAGATTTGATTACTATCTCTAAATTCTTCAACTAGAAGTTAAAATCAATTATTTTGAAGATACATGCCTATGAAGCAGATCTGATTTTGTTACTAACAGGAGCTCCTCAGAAAATTTTGGTGGACACCCTGTCTCCTTTGCATTTGAATACTTTTGTTAATGTTTAGAGTAACAGTTTTGTGACTCTAATGCAAAGCATTATCAGAAAATACAATGCTACATTTCCTGCTAGGACTTCCCAGCCTGGTAAGGTTTAAGATTTTCAATTTCCAGTTTAAAAAAAAAATAAAAATCTAGCAAGTTAGGTCTAATATACTGTAAACTTCCTTAATGTATTTTAAAAGAATGTAGTTTTGAATTTTTACTTATTTGAAATAAATACAGGAAAGTGAAGACATCTGAAATTAAGGACTTGCTAAACAAACCTATGAGGGTGAGAAGCTCTTAATTTTGTTTAAATACCAACTAAAGAATGACCTAAAAATCTAGTCATTGGCAAGTGCAGGAGAAAGGTGGGGAGAGGGAGGACGCAGTCAATGTGGAAACTCCCCCTTCGACCCCAAAAGCCTTATTTATCAAAAATATGACAGTTCCACAGACAAAACAGTCTCCTCAGATACCTTTTAACCTACTAGTTAGATATTCTCTAATAGGAAACCAAACTCAGCTCCAAACTGGGTAAAAAGGATTGTTCTCTTTCATTCATCTTTGCTGAATCCAAATCACCAGACTCAGGGGACTGGTTGTTCGTCTGAATAATTCTTTAGGCTGCCAGTCAGTGAGATTCTTTACTGAACAGAAAAAAAATGGATGTTTTAGATAAAAAGGTTTTATCTGAACATCACCTTCTTACACACCTTCAATGGTGTGTTTCATTAGCTTTGTCAGCTCATCCTGCATACATTTTATACTGTCATCTTTGTGAAACCAATACAATTCAGTTGTTTGTAACTTGAAGTCCCCATAAATAAAAGACCACAAAACACAGTCCTGTGATAATACATAATGACTGAATTTAAGGGTCTTTAAAGAATTATGTCCTCAAATTCATTTTTAAAGGTTAATCTTTTTAAAAGCAGAGACTGGCTTCTTTTTTCTTCTATTTTGCTTTCTTCCTATTAAATTGAATAGTATCTCAAAGAGCAGTTGTGGTTAACACTTTAAAGCAGGAGCCCAAGAGCGGGCTATAGTCCTGAAAATGTTAAGAATGCAAATGTCCTTCAGATTTTGTCCCTCAAGGTTTTCTATTTCTGTACAACAGCTGACATCTTCACTTTTCCATTATCACCATGTGAATAGAGACATGACGGCTGGAGGCTGTATGAAGTTACATTTACATTCAAAAAGAATCATTTATTTTTTGTCTCAAGAAAGAGCAAATGATAGTAATACTTCAGCTATCACTATGACAATGGGAAACAAAGTGGTAGGTAAAATAACCCTCTGATAACACTCTCAAAAAGCAATTAATGCTACACTATGAATCTCACAAATACACTAAATTTGCATCCTGCTAAACGGTATTTCCCTGTACTGATTACTGAGTGTCCCCACAACTAAATTCTAATTACCCTGTTTTTCAGTAATCAGTTCTTATCTACACAATTAATTCAATTATTGGCTTCCTCTCTCCACCAATTTATTCCCCTGCCCCTGTTTCCTCCTTCCTTCTTTTAACAGCCTACATCATCCCCAGCAGTTTTTGTTCTCCTGCCCACACACTTTTTCTCTCTTCCAATCTTTTTCATCATCAAAGGCTCCTCCCAACAATATGCATTTCCTTAAGAAGTTCCATTCTAGAATTTAATCTCCAAGCTGCAATAATTTCATTTCTGGCTGCATCTTAGTACTCTCACCAACGTGTAAAATGTAGTTTCACAAGTTTATACACACACACTACTTCCTGAGTTTCCATATTCTTATCTTACCCCCAGCTACACACGCATTATTGTTCAGGGAACTTTGTGGTCAAAGTATGTTCCAAGCAAACAAAAATATAATGAACAAAGAGACAGGATTCAAATTGCTGAGAACAGCAGCAGAGTTGCAGATTAATTTGTTCAGGTGCCATTTTACAGGTGTTTCTCCACCGTTTAGAACAGACTATACAGAGATTGGCACTTTACTTTTTAAATACTGCATTTGCGTGTTCAGAACAATTTCATTCTAATAAAATAGTTCTAGCTCTTCAATGCACATGAATACATGTACAGAAAAAAAACAACAAAAAAAACAAACAGATCAAGACTACTCGCTGTAAATAGTGAACTGTTTTAAAACTACTCACTTTAAACAGTGAACTGTATTTTAAAGTTAATACATTACCAAATACCTTATCTGAAAGAGTTACACAATTTACTTATTTTCCCATTCCTCTTAAAACAAACATACAATAAATATATAGCTGTGGCAGAATACATACATTTTTTCATTACTCTAAGGAACATAACAGTACTGATACCTACACCTAGAATACGACATTTGCATTCAAGATCTCACTTGAAAAGTTTTTAATTTTTTCAAGTCAGAGTTCAAGTTCTTCAGCTAACAAAACAAGGTTAAGTAAATTGAACAGAAAATATAACATTACATGCACTCTCATTTTTAAACAAGCATGAATGATTCTACAGCCTTCCAAGCAACACTACGACACACATTTATCACCACTTCCTTTCTTACACCCTTAACAATCCTGCAATAAATATTTGTTTCTGACTTTTAAGTTCTAAGCAGGTAATAGTGGCTGATCATACTACCTTCAGTACTTTCTCCAACATGTGCATATATTTTACAAGTATTTACTACTGAGATACAAGGGACACATCTCTTTCTTTTTGAGGTTAGCTCCTCACAGAGTCATTCAGACAGCTTCAAGACAGGACAACTTTGTTCAAATTAATCCATTTCAAAATTAGCAGCTAAAATATTTTACAGTAATTCTTCTGAGAACTATTTGTAGCATTAAAAAGTTTGCAAAGCATTTTTTTCTGCTTTACACTTTGATGTTAATCTATTTTTCTTTCAGTTTGGAAGATTTAGCAACTGAAGCAGACCACCATAGTTAAAGTGATACTTCAATAAGAAAACTGCAACTACAACTTTTCATTTTAAGGCTAATACCTGGAACAAGTGGGAAACTGTCTGTGCTGACTGAATAACTCAAGAAACAATAAAAACCCTGGGTCCTTAAGATGAACAATGAAGGTACTTCCTTTTGCCAGCATGTTGAGACACTGAGGCAGACTAATAAAGCTTGAACATAGATATTTTCATTACATAAAACTGTTTCCTGTAATATACCATCCCATCATTTCCTTAAATGACGTCTGACTCCTCTTTAAAAAGAGGGGTGATGTTTTCCCATAAGGAAAATGCTGAATTTAAAGTTACAGTCCAGATAATGATCACAGAATACCAGAAAAGATTAGTCCTTCTCTAACAGTTGCTTTATTATACTTACAATCAATTCTATCCCTCTATTGACAACAGATTACTACCTAAACAGTCAATGAGCAAAAATAACTTTAAAACTCTGTATTCACTTTGTAGGGAAGAGAATATAAACAGCTACAACCAAAATATTTGGGAAGTTCACTGGAGATGGAACATTTCATTGTTTTCTGAAAAAGAGTTCTGATATCATTTGAGGAAGAAATTACAGACTTCTGCAGAGAGGCTATAAAAGGCTATTTCAGCTGCAATGTGGGAAAAGAAGCTTATGTAAACCAGCAAAAAAGGCAATGACAGAAGTATAAGGGAAACAAGGAATAAGGAAAAATTTGATAGCAGTTTTTACAATTTATTTATTTATTCTTAATTTTTAAAATGGCTGGAACTCCTCTACTCTTTAGCTCCATGTCATCCTTTGTACTGAAGCTTGGGTCAGATGGAATGGACGACCCAAACAACACATCATTTGCTGGATTCCTGAGTGAGTAAATGAGGAAAACCTAACTGAAAATTTAGAAACAGACACTTCATCTGCATCATTTGTGTCCTTCAGATACATAAAAATGAGTGCATCCTGTAGCCACAGTTCATATGAAAACTGCTGATTACTGACTTGGAAAGCATAAGCTTTGTGACTGTTCTGTACTTTTCTTGAAAAAGGGGAATTTGATGGATACAAAAATGTGGGAATAAAGAAGACAGTAATACCTACAGAAGCAATTTCTTTGATTCCATCATATTCCTGGTGAATAAATATAAAATATCTCCTTCAAGTCTTATTTTCTTACTTTCAAAATCAGTCATATTGTCACCTGGCTGCTGCAAACCAAATGAAGATCATTTTCTATAATCTTTTCCGAGGGTGAAAATCACGCTATTGCAAATCCCACTGGAGAAAAAAAAAAGTGAAACAGGCTGCAAGCTGCTTGCTCCTCAATTCTGTAAACAGACAGTTCACATGTAACACTCCAAAAATGCAATAAAAATACAGTAAGTACTACAAGTGTTGAACAACCCCATTGCTCACTTGGGACTCCTCCTCCTGTTCTTTAAATACTAGTTTCTGAGAAGCTCTTTATGTTACACCTGTATTTTTCAATACAATGTTTAGATAGGAGCAGCTACAGCTGAATGCACTCCCCAACAGCAGTGTTTTAGTGGTTCTAAATCACCATGGACCCTGATGGGTCATATGAAGATGACTGACATCTCTGAAAATGACACTGAGATGTCTCAGGATCTGACAAGCACGACAGCAAAACTCTACTCTAGGGGATCCTTTAATGCAGAAGTATGGCTTGAACCCTTCATGGAATTAGTTGGGATGATCTTCAAGGAAGTCTTTCTCATTCTAAGCTCCCTGCCTTGAGCACTCTTTCAGGTAAGAAGTCTAAGTTAACTTCTTGGAAGGAAAATAAACAATAACAAATCCTCCCTCCAAACCTTTCTATAAGAAACAACTAATAAGAGCCAAAGTGAAAATGAAATGTTGAAACTACTTTTTCCAGCAATTCAAAATAAGAATACAGCATCATGTACATGGCGCATGCATAAATAAGACTTCCTTTCATTCACATATGGTTTCCTGAAGATTATCTTTTCCATATGCAATACTATTTCCATCTTTGTGTAGTTTTGCACAGACTGGAACTAAATTCTGCTTTTTGCCATTAAGCACACCTTCCATTTAAACCTTAAATCATAATTACTGTTCTAACAGATGGTATTTGAAGGTTTAAGAGTCAAACAGAGATTTCAACTCCTACAGAAAATAATGATACTTTTCCAGTTTTGTTTCCACACAGAGATCTGAAAGCAAACAGTGAGGGTTTGGGTATATACAGAAATCTCCATGCCAAGATAAGGAACTGTGAAATAAAGAATGAAGTTCCCTTCTTTAAAAATCCAGAATTAGGTAATGGAAGCAAGTCACCATCTTTACTATTACTTATCTTTACTGAGAATTAAATATAAAAGGTTGTGGGCAGAGATCCTTAAGAGCCTTAAAAATTGAAGTAGCTTGTTTGATGTGCTTTAGAGGGGTAACAATCAAAACAAGTCACAGAAATTGTGTCCATAGTAGTACCCTGATTTTGGTGTTCATCAAGTCAAAACTTGTATTCATCATACCACAAAAAGGATATTGTAACAGTCAGGTCAGGGGATGTTGAGTCTACTCAAGAACTTCAGGTTGGTGAATTAGAAAATACAAAGACATGTGAATGTATGCACATATTATACTGACATCACTTGTCAGGATACATACAGAAGCTGCATGCAAAGACCTACCAAGTCAAAACTGTCAGCCTTGGTGACAAGAAAGTGGTATCACATACAGTGATGAGGAACAGAAGTAGCACTGAATGGTTGGCACAGGATAAAGAAGACTAAGAGCACACTGAGTTTGAGTTAATTGTAAGACATTCACAGACATGCTAGAGGCAGGTGATACAGTTTTTGTTTGAACATAAGGAAAGAGTACAGGAACAAGAACATCATGAATGTGACTCATGTGCTTAGAGATAAAAAAATGTGCTTATGAATGAGCCTATCTGAAGATCAAGGGGAAAAGGAGCAAACACAAAAGTAGAGAGTGATATGGTGAAGAAAGAAGACTTAAAATTAAATCATGAAAGAAGCTGGAGCCAGAGGAAAGTCAGATAAAGGAAGACTGTCACCAAAGATAGAGAGGCAGAAAGTATGTGGATGCAGGTTTAAGACTTCTGTTAATGGAAAATGGAGAAAACTGAGATAAGGAGAGAAATCTTACACAAATCACAGAAGACAGAAGCTTGTAATGTTGAGAAGAAAAACCAGCATAGGAAAAGAAGATCAAGACTTGGTATGCTGTTACCACATGGGTGTGTAAGAAGCTATAAATTACTTCTGATGGCGTTAATTACAGAAATTTTAAAATTCTGGATGCTAACATCTCCCAGTAAAGAGAAGCTACACATTTTCTTTCAATTGTAGACTAACCTACCCATGCAATTTTCTTTGCAAGCTTGATTAGATTAATGACTACATATTTTTTAACAAATAAGATAATTTCAACTTACTAGTATATAAGCCACTATTAGTTTCAAGGCAGACTGAACCAGAACACCTTTATTTGTTGTGAAATTTGTAATAAACACTGCTTAGGGGAAACAACAGCAGAAGAAATAATCAGTGACATAAACCTTATTTTATTTCACAGTAAATCATAAATTAAAATACATTATTATTCTAGTTAATGTGTCAAATGTCTCATTTTAAAACTTCTCTCTAGCACTAAACAAGAATCAAATGAGAATAAAAGTAATTGGTGCTTCCACAAAGGAGAAAAAGAGAGATTACACTCAAGTTGAACTGAATCACAGAATCACAGAATCCTAGGGGTTGGAAGGGACCTCGAAAGATCATCTAGTCCAACCCCCCCTGCCAGAGCAGGGCCACCTAGAGTACAAAAGAAGCAGTACTTAAACACAGGCTTTGTGCAGAATAATCCTGGGAGCAAGTTTTGCTGTAATAACACCTATTCACCCTAGAGAATAATTTAATTTATCATTGAAGATACAGCTTCTTTCAACTTAATTCTGCAGCCATTTCAGAAAGGTAGAAAAGCTTGGCAGCAAGATGAGAAAACAGACTGCAGTGAACACAAGCAAATCCAATGCTACTGTAAATTTTGCCCCCAAAGAGTTTAGCATAACTCATTAAAACCCTGCAATTAAATTAATATGATGTGTGGGAGATTTAGTTCCATAGGCTATGATTTGGAGTATTATAGACAGGAAAGTGCACATGAAGAAACTGATGTTCAGAACTGGACTATACACCACAGAAAAGATGAAGGAGAACCAAGTCCATGCTGCTGATGTGTTTGTGTCATCAATACGTTTTCTGTGATGAAAACAGGCATGTTTGGCAACCACTGTAATAACAGTGGGAAATAAAAAGCAGTTACTACAGATCAGACCAAAAATACGTAGAGTTCTCTAACCTGAACGAATCCCCATTTCTACTTTAAAGCTTAAATATTTTCTATTGGAATACTGCTGGAATATCTACAAAATTTCTCCAGGTTCATTAGCACTGCTGCCTGTGAACTTCATTACCAAGATACCATATATGGCACCTGTAGTAAAACATTGGCCACAGCTTTCCATACAAGATCTTGCATACAGCCACTCGAAACTTTCTGCATATTACCAATTTAAGCTGAAATTTTTCATGTTAGACAATTGTTTTTGTAGCTTCTTGCTTTTCATTCAACAAATCATTCCAAACTACTCTTGAATGCAGCTGAAACAAATGTTTTCTTAGTTTATTAAAGCCCACAATACTTTGTAGAAAGCCTATATCCCCAGTGTGCCTTGGAATGAAAGCAGACAAGGAAGGATTTGTGAGCATACCTTGATGATGTCAAGGAATAGTCTACTAGCCACCCAAAATGGATTATGCCTGAGCTTTTGAAAAACTAAATTTCACACAAACTCAATACAGCCAAGTTTGATTCAGGCATCTAAATTCTTCAGATGTTTTATCTGTTGTGACGCAGAACTCAATCCAGAGCTGCAACAGCCTGAACTTCTTGTTGCTCGCTCCTTCGGAACACTTCCAGGTTTCATTGTGTTGCAAAGAAAAGAAACCAAGAGCAAAGAAAACTTCACCTAGTTTCACTGTACTATTCCAGTGGGCACCAAAACTGCAAGATGAGAAACTAATATAAGAGGAAGCAAAGAAGTATCAGAAGAAAAGATTCAGACTAGAATAAGCACAGGCTTAACAGAAATGCAGATGAGTCCGAATGGATGGTCAAACCTATCAGTAGCCACAGCACATACTTCGTGCCGGAATAAAAGCATGGATTCCTAAGTTTTAAAATTCCTCTTTTTTATAATAGATCTGAAACAGGAACATGTTATCACACTGAAGTCATACAAAAGTGCAGTGATCCTCTATCATAGTAAAACATACCAGAAATAACTGAGTCTAATGTTGGGTAGCTTAATGGTTTGATAAATTCCTCATTTCCTCTTTGCTTCCTGGCCCGATTTCAGAAAACAAAGCAGTCTTCCTCACCAAAAGGACCTCTTCTCAACTTCTTGTTTGAACTTCAGTCAGGTGAATACTACACAAGATTTATACTATAAAAATGATTGTATTAGTTCTTGCAATCACTTTTAATTTCAACATCCCTGCCACTCTAAGTAGCACTTTGTCAAAGAACTACACAACACCTTTCTTCTCTACCAGGCTTGAAGCTAACTCAATTTTTTATCTCTCCCTGTATGAATGTACATGCAAGACAGTTGTGCTAGCCAGTCATTTCTGGAGGGAAATACAGTCACTTTTTAGAAGTTCTTTAAAGTTTAACTGCTTTCAACAATATCCATATAAGCTTCTTCTATCTTACTGAGTTGAATCAACTGATTTATGGCCACCAGGAATTCCTTAATGTTGGAGGACACAGAAAGCTGCCAAAGGACTAAAACCTAATACTGTCATTTCCAGAACTTTCTTCTGATGTTTTTAGAACACACTGTGGAAATTCAAGGACCCTGGGATGATACGTAAAATATCAGTGGGACGGGATTCTTTCTGTGGATGTCAGGTATATAGAAAATTAGGTTTATCATAAAAATCTAATAACCTTAACTAAGGAACAGGTTCTTACCAATAGAGTACTATGGTTTTTGGAGAACATGCTTTTATATTGTTCCAGGTTATTTGCAGTATCTGCTGAAGAAATCTAATGAAGTTTAGAAGAAGGATAGCCTTAAGGAGAAGCACATAGCACATTTAATGAAAATATTAATAAATTATTAATAAGCAAGACCAACAGTATGGTTGCTATCTATAAAAGAGCCATTTCTGACTATTAAGTACAAATAAAACTGTTTGGTTTCCCCCCCCCCGCCCCCCGACACTCTACTAATATGGATTACACTGTCAGAAAATTCTAAACAGATTAAATTCACAAATTACTTCAGTTACATTGTAGGGCACTGCAATGAAAAACAAAAGGCAAGAGCTGAGTTGTTACCAAAAAAAAGAACAGCGGAAATATTAATTTTTCTGTTATCATCTTTTTTTTTTGAAAATAATACAATTGGTATGTGTATATGTATATAAATTACAGAACCTTGAGAATTGTTTTAGCTTTGAAAATACAGGTCAGTTAAAAAACATTACAAGCAGCTAAACATACAAAACATGACAAGACCACAGAGAAACAAACCAAAAAAAAAAGAAAAGAAAAAATTTAAAACTACTTAAAAATGTTTAGCTCACCTTTCCAACAGCAGCAGCCACTCTGTTGGTCTCCCCTGCTCTTTGCTTTCATTGCAGTGTCCATCATTATGGCTGAAGGAATAGAGTACAGCAGAACCCCGCTAATTTACCTTACTAATTCACATAACCTCAGAATTTGCACAAAAAAATTTGCCACTTTCCCAACTTCTTAGGCGAAATAAAATTGAAAACCCTGTAGTGATGGCTTCTACCACTCAAATCACATCACAGTAATAAAATATGCTACTCTATATTGACCAGTATATTGTTCAGTATTACCATGAGAATGTAAACTAAACTAATTTAATGAAGTTTAATAAAGAAAGTAGGTTCCTTTAAAACATCACCATTTACCATGGCAGTGACTCGCTCAATTTTCAAACTTCCAAAGTAACAAAAAGACCACCAGCCAGTGAATTAGGGAGGCTCTACTGTACCTGAAATTGAAATATCCTCACTGATATGCTTTTTATCTACCATTTTCTTCAGACTGCATCACATGGGAACACAGCAACTACACATATCCATGTCCTGTTATGTATTATAATTAGTGTCCTACCACTGTTTTTATTATTTAGACTTCCTCTTGCAGAAGATTATACAGTCAGTTTAGTGTTTGAATTTTTTCACCTACACAGATTTTTAATTTTTTTTTAAAGCAAGATCTAATACCAAGTCAAATTCAGTTCTGGTGTACTACTCTGATATTTAGTGAAAACCCATTTGCCACTTGATTTTCTGAACCAAAAGATAGATTATCTAAAAATATCATAGACTACACACCTCTGCCTCAAGCCAAAAATGACAAACCTGATTCATTCTGGACTGCCAGTCTTTTAATAGAATCAATAAATCATGTGGCATTTCTGATTGGGGATGATGTTTGTCAAGTTTAGATGTTACCAGTTCAAGAGAACTCCCATACTACGCCAGAAAAAAATACATCATATTACCACATTCAATTCATCAAATTGACAACTGTGAAAAAATCTTACTGGTCTGACATCCCCACATGAGTTGGTAAACTGCCGTGCCAAGCCAAAATCCAGCATATAACACTTCCTACAGGTGCTAGGAAAACGTCCCATTGCGAAGTTAGACTAGGAAGAAAAATAAATACAAATTGATATTTACACAAACACATGCCTTTCAGTATATGCAAGTATCAATGCAGTAATATAATCATGGAAAATCCATGTTCTACTTCTCTATCCTTCCCTCCATATTCTGTGTTCTACTTAACTCCCACTGATTTTGAAGAAAACATTGTTAAGAATATTAGACATCCAACTTAAATATCTGAACAGCAGCCTACATGGTCCAAAGGCATTGACATCTTACTTTGTCACTTACAATATAATAATTTCTAGCAAGAATTTTCCAATCATGTCACCCATTCACATATTTTGATTTGGACATTTCAAAAAAACATCACAGTAGGGCCTAAAAAGTTCATCTGAACAAATGCACTAATATCATATACGTAGAATACAAAATCAGGGGTGTAAACTGCCTTTTTCTTTTCATGGCGGGAGGAATAAGCAGGTTTTTAAAACAAAAACAAAAAACACCACACACACACACACCCACCACAAAACACCAACACACAAACCAAAACAACCAAACAGTTAAGAGTTGGAAAGTCAATGAGGACTTATGGAGATAATTCATTCTGAAAAGCTTCAGTAAATTTTCTTATTTGCCTCTCCAGAATAACATTCCATATTAGTCATTTAAAAACAATTCTTCAACACTGCTTCTTCATGATATCTGAACACGTTAGTTGAATCAGTTCAAGTCTCTCCCCATCAAATCCCCTTAAAATGGATTACGTGATATAAAAAAAGATAAAGCTAAAACTAAGTACTGTAAAATGGAATTGAAACTATGCATCAGAGCAAGCTGGAAGCTTAATGCAATTAACTCCAGAAAAACTACTATTCTTTTCCCATTAAGTGAAACAGCAGTCCAGTTCTAAATAAATCTTAAATTCACAGCTGCTTCAATGTCAAAGGTTGAGGGTGAAAACCACCTGAAATCGTTACTTAAAGTGAGTGTGATCAACATTATTTTTAAAAGGAACAGAATTTCAGCATTTCCTATTTCCTCACATAAGGAAAACAATCAACAAGGATTTCAAGTTTTCAGCTCAGCACAAAGCTTGCTTTTAGTATAATCAATAAGTTATATAATAAAAGATAAAATGGACTTTCATTTTCAAGCCAGAAAAATTGCACACTAGAAAGTAACCATGCCTTCTATTGCATGTGTAATTCACAATGTAACTCCTAAAGGGGAAGAAAAATGCTTTCTTTTGTGAATCTAATGTGTTGCCTCACTCTGCTGTTTCTCCTGGCTCAACATTTAATTTTCTGTTCGTTTTCTTTTTTCCATCCCCTAACAGCATTCTCCATTTTCATCATATTTGAGCCCATAGACTCCAAGATACAGTAGATAACAAGATGTCCCCAGTCCATTCTGCCAGCCGTAAAGGATCACATTTTCCATTCAAAACTTGAATTGGTTTCATCATTAAAATCTTGCGCTCCAGCTAACTCCTCCCCAACTACTGCACTTGACATTCACTGCCTCTGTCTCTTTTCCCTGTTAAATGAAGTCTTGGGCATGGGTCAGGAAGAATACAAGTTTTTTATAAAAAGTTGCAAGGAAGATGTGATGAAAACTCCATAATGCCCAGAAACTAATCAAAGGTTTTATGCGAACATCATTCAGCCGACAGGAAATTTATATATGCCAGATATAACCAGCCACATTTTTATCTATTAGAAAATGCAAGATTTTTTTTTTTCTCATTTACAAATTTTGAAAGTTAAGCATTCTAATGGTATTTTTAATATAGAGCAATATTAAAAATAGCTGAAGTAATTTCAGAACTTAAATTCAAATAAAAACAGAAAAATGTAAGAACAACAAAAGCATGATGGTATCAGGAAGGCATTGTCCTCATGACATTTTGACAACATTCATTTCGTTAGAGTTGCACAATAGAACAACTGAATAGTTTTCTCTTACAGTCTTTCCTTGTTTGTTATAAATATCATTTTTTTTAATGGCTATTGAAGACTTAGATACTGTAGGGTGTATTTCTATTTCCTTAGATTTAGTATACTAAGACATTAATTGCCATAATCCAAACTCATTACATCACACCTCATGGGAAATACACGATTACACGATGCTACAGGTAAGAGCTGTTTTGACTACAGAAGTTTTGACTACAGAAAATTGCAAGGTGGCGTAAGTAATGGGCAGCAATGATGACAAGGAGCAAAGTTATTGTTCTTGCAACCCAACATTAATTAATAAAAAAATTCTGCCCTATTTGATGAATACACATTCAGTTCCCTGTCCCTTTTCATTTTAACATGTAGTATAGAACCTATTCTTATTTATGCAGCCATCTAATGACCACGTATCACTTGCCTGTTTTGCTTTAATGTGGGGACTTACCGGTTTTATGTCCCTATGCAGGAATCCTACAGAATGGATACTTTCAATGGATTCCAGAATCTGTTTCCCAAGCCTCAGAGTGGTACTAATGGTGAATGTTCCTCGAGACTGGCTCCGACGCAGGTCTGCCAAGTTCCGACCCTGATCAAATTAAAAACATGTTTTAATTAAAAAATACTAATAGCAAGATTGACAGACAACATAAAGTCTTCCTACTACTTTAGATGTTCATGGTTAACCACAGAATATTATTATGTATCTTCATATTCAAGGAGAACACATCTCACCTAAATGTAATAAGTATGTGTCCCCAAGTACCTCCAACATTAAATTCAGAATCTATTTTCAAAAATATTAATCTTAGTATCTTTCTACTCCTAAATAACATGCACCAAACTAATCCCTATTACAAGAAAAGCACATACACTATTAGTTAATGTTGTATCTCTATCACAAGGCCATTGAGAAGGCCATTGAGAAATGCTCAAAAATTTCTTTACACTCACATCTTTAATGAGAAGTCCATAATTTATTTAATTACAGAGTATATCTTAGATAACACAGTCAGACAGATATAAAAATATACTAAGCAGGAAATATACCACCCCCATGACATCACAGAACTGTTGGCCTGTCAAAATAACAGATGACCAACATAATCAACCAATATTACCTAAAGCACCCTTCTTTGCCCAGCATTCATATTCACCAAGATGATAAAGGACTATAAACCCTTAACTTTAAATACTAATCACCTTTTTTATCCCCTTTCACAGGAACATGTCTTTCAGTGAATCAAATGCTTTCTCTTACACATATAGGTAGTTTTTCATGGCCATTACAAAAGCCAACAAAATGCACAGTCTAATATATTATATTTTAGGCTATCTTCAAGTGAAGACTTCTAAGGAATGCGCATTGTCTCAGAAGACATCAAAGTTCACTCTTTCAAGTCAGGTCTTTGAGGATGCAAACTTTCTCCTTTATGAGAGAATTATGGAAAGGATATCAAAGGATAAAGATACAAGGATATGCCCAATCTAGTTTTGCTCACTCTTATGTGTTCAAGATCTTTGGGGATTATTTAAATAGTCATCCTCTAGAATTTTACAGGTATTTTCATATATGCTTGGCTAATAAACCAGAACACACAAGCAAACTTTCAGCTCTGTTTGATACACTGACCTGCAACTGCATGACCACATAGTTAAATCTATCATTCCTTCCACATCCAATGAATCTACAGACATGATCTTTTCCTGTGAGAAAAAGAAGCAAATTAGCCAGTAACACTGAAATTATGTGCCTTAATCCTCTAAGTATCTAGCAACTTACTGGAAGAGATAGTTGTATTTCTTTAGAGATCCTTAATAAACTAAGGTCCCCCCACCTCCAGTTCAACAGTTGTAAAGCCAGTATCAGTTCTACCCCCAATTCAATGTGTCCCATAAAATACACAGCCCTACCACACCGATCACTCTTCCATAAGGAAATATGCATGACAACATGCCTAAATGTCCACAACTTTGATGCATTTTGAATTCAGAAAAGGTTATTTTCTTGTAAAGCTTGTGCTTTGTTATAGACGATATCCTTAGCCAACATTCCTCTGCTTCTATAAGCTGCTGCCTAAAGAAAGGCTACTACAAAAGAATCGTAGTAAAGAAAAAAACCCTATAGTTTGGTTTAAGCTAGTCTTCTGTCCTAGAAGCCGACTGTGGAGAAGCAGTTGGCTGGTCAAAAATAATATCCCTACCCTGCAGCTGTAGGTCAAAGCATAAGATTCCCCAGGTAACCTGAGAAAAGATCGAGCCAAAAATTGTAGCAGAGAAACAGAAGGGGACTGCAACCCCACTGTCTTTTGGTATCTGTGTTCATCGGCTTGAACTGAAGCTGATGACCCCACTCTATGACAGAACAGGGTTTAAGTCCCTCAGGCCATTTACCTTCCTGACATCACAGAAGCTATAGTGAAGAGAAAGCTGATGGTCATGAGTGGCTGCTAAAGGTGTGTAAAGTTTATGTCACCTAAGGTTTCTTAATGAATTTCTTTATTCTTAATAAAATGTCATAAATATTAAAAAAAGTGATAAAACAATTAAAAATAAAATTTAAAAACCCCACATTGCTGCTTTCAAAACACTGTTACTGCTAGCTGCAGATCTGAGGGGGACTTTTAATTACTGCTGCACTCATAGCAACATTAAAACCCTAAAAGTTAGCCCTACAGCTTCTGAATATAGTCACTTGACAGAAGAGTGGTTGCCTCTTTAGTGCTTCCTCATGAAGCTTTTGCCACATATAATTAAACCAGATAGGCCGATTTAAACAAAGAAAATGGTACAGGATTAAACAAAATAATTTATTTTAAAAGAAATCTCTACAACTTCTGTAAATACGTGCTAAGCTGCAAGTATCACTGCTTGTCCTCCACTACTTCCTTCCACTCATTTTTTTAAGTAAGGCAGTATTACAGACAGTATAATTTTATGAAGAAAAAGGAACTGCAGCAAATTCGTCAAGACAAAATTTGGTATATTCATCGCTGCAGTTTACAGTTAATGAAGTCTCATCTGAAATATTTATGATTCATTTTACAGCTAGTGTGGGCAGGCTGAAGGAACATCTTCAGACGAACATATATTAGTCAGATTTCATCTGACAAATTCAAAAAATGTTTTGGACAGAGAAATACCATATTAACTGGAGCAGCAAGTCCAGTTGTGTGGCAAGTTCTCTGGAAAATAACTTCTAAAAATCTGAGGGAATGGGAAAGGACTGACAGAATTAGGGCCTGCTCCCCTCATTCAAATATAAACCAGCCATCAAAATAATCTCCCTAGGGAAATGGTGGAGTCACCAACATCGGACAGTTAAGATTCCTCTGGCCATCTTATCTAGATTGTGTTTTCCTGAGAAAGGTTGACCAGATGATCCTTGAGATCCCTTCCAACCTAGTACTCTATGACTCTAGAACTAATTGTATGAAATAGCACAATCCTCCACCACTGCAGTGTAGCTATATGCACCCACTACACCTTTACAGATACATTCAGCTCCCTTTCCTTCATCAAGAAAACAGTATTCTCACACCTGTGAGGCACTTGGCCGGGGAACAGGGGCAGAAGATAACAGTAACAGGCTGCAGTGAACAACTGTGCCCTTAAAATCTCCCAGGGAGGCACTGAGGCCTACGTGCCATTCCCCAGGCTGCAGTGTATCACTACTGCCAGCTTTTCAGCCCACAGCAGACACAACCCATCACTAAATTATGCTAGAGAGCTGCAAATGAGAGAGGGAGAAGTCCTTAAGGTTGTGTGAGACAGAAACCAACTGAGTGAGTCTCACTCTCATCGAGTGAGATGTGATAAATCTGTCTTCTCCCATCTGACAGTGGGAACAGATGGCCTAACAACGTGATTAAACAAAACAACCATCTGTTGCAGCAGATTTCTTTTAAAAACAAACAACAAACTAAAAAAAGAACTTAAAGAGTTAAAGAGCATTCTGGCAACAATAACTAGGAGACAGCATCACTGGCAGGAAAGAAAAAACCAACCTGAAGATGCAACTGATGACTAAGCTGTAATAAATAACCTATCAGCGAACATACTCCTCCTCCATAATTAAGAGAAGCCATACAGCTACCCACATATTTAAGCTTGTTTTGCTAAACCAGGGTCTTAAGAGAGCTGCTTTGAAGTTTTTCATTATTCACTGTACTGCATACCTACAAAGTTATGATTCCTCTCAACCTCACAATTAATTAACAGTTTTACTTGTGAAAATTTCTGAAAGCAAAAATAATAAAAAAGAGTATATCCCTGCACTTCTGCCAACAGCTAGTCTCATTTCAGTTTCACAGTTTCTGTGAGATAAGATTCTAATTCAGAAACACTCAAAAGCATGCTTATAACCTTGAGAATGTGCCTAGCTCTAGTAGCGACTGGAAGAGCTGTTTTGCTCGATTGAGACATCCTACACCTGTTTATTTAATTCTTTCCTAAAAGCCTGTTTCTTTATAATTTTCCCAGAAACTGTACGTGATAATAAATTTATTTTTTAAAAAAGAATCAGATCCACACATCATAAGAATTCTGAATGACACTGTCAGCTCACTGTCTCTCATTACATACTATTCACAGATCTAACTTTCCACATATTTGTAAGAAAAAGGATTTTCATGGCAATTAGATTCCCTACTCCGATTATGTCCAAGGTATCTAGAACACTTTGAAAGTAAGGGAACATAAACCCTTTGAGAAAAGTGTAATAATTACACACACATATACCAAAAAGAGAGAGAACAAGATAAAAGTTGGTCTCAGAGGATACACGCTGTTAGAAGGTTGTTATAAAAATATCCTAAAAAAACCTGTTTACATTTTCACCTGCTCTGAATCTCCATGAAAAAAAACTTGTCAAGAGAAATTTCTACATGGTAAATGAAGCATTTAATAAAACATATTCTTCCAGAAGCAATGATAGAGCTGTTTACTCCTCCCATTTTTGTCCATTTTTCTTCATTTTGTCTCTGCTTCAAATTTTTAGCTCTTGTGTACTGAAAACTTGCCAAGGTACAAAAATTAATGGAAATAGCTCCGAGAAGCCAAGATTTTATGCAAAAATTAAACAGTCTCTACCATAATCTTATTTAATAGAACTCCTTTAAGTATGGATAAAAACATATGCACCTAAAAATAAAGTTACATATCTGTGTGAACTATAAATCTCAGTATATGAAAAGGTTGACCCTTGATCCATCTCGCCCTCCTCTAAGTATAGTCACTTCTGTGATCAACCTACAACTTTCCCTCTCTAAAACCAGAGCAGTTACACTATAATGTGGAGCTTACAGAGCAATGACTACACATCACCCCTACTGTTAATATCACAGAATCGACTTTTGCATATTTTTGGGAGTTTGGTTTGTTTGTTTGTTTTAAACTGTGCAAGAGAGAATAATAAGAGATAAAAATTAAGAAATAATAATTAATTGTTTTCTCTTAAGGAAGGTTATCAAAAGAGCTCCTCATACAAAATCAGTGCTTCAGTTATGTAAGAAGTATATTGTTTTCTCAGAAAAATACTGAGAAAAAAAATGAAAGAACTTTATTTGAATTATATATTATTGCAATTATTTGCCTCAGTGAATCTCTTGTTCAGATGTTTCATTATTCTGTTCTTTTCATCTAAACACCACTTCCCATGATTTGGTAGAACCAAAGACTCTTCTGCAGGAAGACCAGGGTTGTTAAAGGAATTACAGTCCCAAAGGAAGACTGATAAGAAAATTATACTTCTGTAAGGGCCCATGGTGATTACTCACAAATCATTTTTTTATTATTCCAGCAAACATTTTCAGTTTCTAAAAATATTTTAAACGTTTTTACTAAGAAAAAAAAAATTTTGCAACATCTTAACTCAAACTTCACTACACTTAAATTCACGGTAGAAAGCTACAAAACACTCAAGTTATGCAGTCAGCTATAAGGCTATGCTTTTACAAATACATTAGCATTGTAGTGCTACTAAATCACTGTAGTATAGTTTGCTTATTACCATTTTCCTTATTACTTTCGCTGTTTCACCTGTACCATTTGAAACACAAATTGTTTCTTCAAAACTCACTATTTTTAAGATAATTTATTTCAAGATCCCTGACAAATGTTTTCTAAATTTATAATTGTTGATAGTGAAATTTACCATCCATCTCTGAACTAGAAAACTCTAAAATTCAAAGAAAACTAATACGCAGTCCCTGACTCTCCTGTCTCAACTATATAATACTAGATGTTTTTGAGAAATTCCTTAAGAAGATATAAACATAGGAACAGTTTGTTAACACTATAACATATGACACGCTTGCCCTCTTAAACCTATAGAGGCCGTCAATTTTTGCTGCAATGTGACCTTTACAGCAGATTAGGCAGCACCATATGCCATGCAGGGTTTTTTTTTATTCAAACTAAGAGTTTGGAAAAACTGGACTCCTAAGAGGGAATCTTCCAGATTCAAAAGAATATTTTTAAAGAAAAAAGTCACCCTTTAAACTTGCTTTTTAGAATCTTATGTTGTGAAAAGCAATGAGGAGAAGTCATTGCATATTTCTCTATATTGATAGTTTCAAAGTATTTAAAGGTACATCAAAAGTGACTATTCACAGATGTGATTCTGAATTGTCAAGAATCTGAACCCTAAAAGTATTTCAGGACTCTACATGACAATATTTTTTTCCCTACAAGTTACAGTATTATGAAACTGGTGTGTTGTTTGAGTGAGGTTTTTTTAGATACGTTTCCCATTTCAACATTAGAAGTATTCTTGGCAATACTTGCAAAGGGAAAGATATACAAATATTCTTATCCTGGATGCTATGTGAAAGACCCATAAATACTCAATGCTACACAGTACAGAGGAAAAGAGACCATCTTGGAAGGAAAAATAAAAAGCTAACAACAACAGTAAAGTCTAGAGCAAAAAAGCTAAGAAGATATGATTGCACAATAAACTACAGTTGAGCATAGTACTTTTATTTTTTGTTGTTCTGTTGTTTTTTTATTTTTCACACCATCCTGCAAAGAAAAGGTGCAATACAGCAAAACTTTCAAGGAACTGAAAGAGCTTCTATTCCACTTTCAGTAATCATTTAGCAATAACCTGCTGAATATGGGGAATATTTATTCAAATTATTACTAAATAGAGATCAAACCAATTTTTTTCAAGAAGATACACTGACTGATGCTTATGACGTATCCAGGGTATGGCCCTACCTTGCAATTTCTTCAACACAGCTACTTCCATTTTCAGCACTTGCTTTGGCTGCTGAGCTGATTCGACCTTCAGTGCAACGTTTTCCCGAGTAAGCAAGTCCAGTGCATCGTAAATTTCTCCAAATCCTCCACCTCCTATTTTCCTCAACTATATGGAGGAAAAAAATTAAATAACAAAAACAGATTTAAAAGGGGGGAGAAGAAAAGAAAGGAAACAAAACATCAGTAGTTCTTTGTACTGTCTGCTATACTGTAAATGCTGTTGTATTACTTACAGGTTTTAAAATAACATCATCACAACCTTCCACATGTAGAAGAGCTACTGAATAATCTACAAAGGTATGGTTGACCACAGTTTGGAAGAGAATCCTAGGAAAGCAAGGTAATCCACCTGATTTCCATCTGCACTAAACCTGTGGTATTTAATACAACAGAAGTGTGCACTAGCATTCCCAGCATGAGTCTGACCAAATTCAGCATACTGAATAAAGTCATTCCTCAAATAATCACATACTACCCAGAGACCTTCAAACATAAATGCACGCTGACATTTTTAAACTATACCATCATTTTCTTTTTTTCAGAAATACACACACTGAATACAAAAAGTGCAAAAGCTCTTGGATTTACTGAAGAGAGACAGCATTTTCTATCGCAGTGACTTACATAGAACAGCTAAAACACAGATGATAAGAAATGGGTAAAATTATCTTTGAATATATATTTTAAGCATTACTCACATTTACTGACAGTTCACCAATACCATTTTTATTAAGACATACTAAAGAAAATTGCATCACTGAAAATTTCATCTCTGTGAGGAAGAAGTAAAAACATTGCTCCTGGAGTATTAATGAGTTCACACTCCATTCAAAGCAAATATTCATAGTTATGTTTTCACCCTGCTTCAAATGTGCACAGGGAATAGGGACTTGTCTGGTTTTCGGTATCAAAAATGTCAATGTTATTTCATGTAATGCTTTCACATGGTGATCTTCCCTATAGCTACCATTCTAAATCTGATAAAAAACAAAAGGAGACAAAAAGAATTTATCCTAAGAAACACACAATACTGTACTTTTACTATATTTTACCTTCAAATAACTGACATGGTTTTCTAAATGTCATTTGAAAACGTAAGAGTTGCTCAGGGTATATGACTACACTGTATTAAATGTCATCTAAACGTTCAGAGGATCTAGACATCAGCAATATGCTGACCTATCTTCAGATTCTGAAAATAAATGTAATGTCTCTTCATCCAGACAATCAGCCATCTGACCAAGAGGGAAAAAAACAATTTTTAAAATAGCCTTGGCCCCTAAAAATAAGGAAGAATCTAACAGATAAAATGCTCATATTGTTTACTTGCATTTCTCAAGTCATATTGCATGAAATATTCATTCTGTATGATTACAACAGTGCTTGATATTTCATCATGCACTCTCTGCCCTGAAGATCTTTTACCATCGCAAGAAACTGCTACTTCAATATTCTTAAGATGAGGAAAATATAGATAATGCTACGTATCTTGGACCATATTACTCACTTCCAGCCAAGTCATTGCCCATTTTAAAGAGGTGCATAGGACAGAGCACACCACATTTTCAGACCTATGTAGCTAACCCACCTAAATATCTGCTTCTAGTGCAAATCTGTTGACTGCAAATTCACACGTTTATGTGCTTCTAACCAGCACACTGTTAGCAAATGCCATCTCCTCTCCTCCACCGGCGGTGTACTTTCTCTGAGTCAGTGTAACATGCAATATCAGCAACACAGGCTTAAGCCTGTTACTCTTCAGCCTACACACCACAAGAACTTAAGTTCAAGTACAGAGCATCACAAATCCTTTGTGCTAAGAAGTTCAGACATGACCTAAGGTACTACTCAGGCAAGAATCTAAGGTTAACTCTGAAGTACTGACAAACTGAGGAATGGAAACCTTTCAAATCTGATCAAAAACTCTGTATAACTTGGTTATATTCAGATATATTTAATATATGCAGAGTGTTACTCCTTACAGAAAAGAAAGAAAGAGCTCTGTCATCCACAGATTGAGAAAAATAGTAAATTTGAACAGGATTATAATGTGTGGGGTTTTGTTGTTTTTCTTTTTCATTATGTGTTTATCTGTGTTATCTCTTGAAGATGTAGTTTCGTGACTAATTTGGCTTTTTAAAAAGTCCGTACTTTTCTGTCCACCTCTTGTTCTGGTAATGCCATTAACTTGTCTGAGCCCTGAGCTATTAACAGGGCTCCAGCAGTTAAGCACAGACATTGATCTGACTGTAGCTTTCAGCAAAAGCATGTACATTGAAAGCATAGTACAAATACAAGCGACACAGTAAGAATGCATGGTGAAAAAGGTGAGACGGAAAAGGAAACAGGTAACACAGCCACACTCTCTCCCCTATACAAACTTACAAGTAGTTTGAGACAACTTCATTTACCAGCTTTCAAAAAAGGCCCGACTGAGAGAGACTGCCTCTGAAAGTGTTATTTTCTCAAAAAAAAACCCAAAAACCCACACCAAAACCAAAAAAAACAAAGCCAACGACCCCACTTGAAACAACAAAACCACCACCACACTAATAAAATAAACCAATCAATTCTTATCCTCAGATAAAGTACACCAGAATCATTAACAGACAATACTGACGTCAGTCAATAATTCCCGGCACAAATGAACCGCTCTCTTATTGTAGAAAAAACAAAACAAAACAAAACAAAACAACACCAAGCATATTCTCCAAGCCCTTTGTCACTGGGTCAAGCACCATGTTCAGCAATGAGCCCCTTGTCCTTGGTCTCCCTTCTGTTGCCAGCGTCCCTCCAACACCCTTTCTCCTTGCTTTTCACATCCCTCACCAGTTTCAACTGCCAGCTGAGCTCTGTCTTTCCTATATATATTCATCCAATGCACAGAGGCAATGTCTCTATATTAATCTTGGGCAGCCCATCCCTGTTTCCACCTTTTGTTTGCTTGTGCTTTGCTTTTCAGTTCAGACAGGAGTTGACTATTCAATCACACCAGCCTCCTGCCACATCTGCTCAAGATCTTTTACCTAGACAAGGACCACACTGCCCTTATTTACACCTGCACCACATTCTCCCTGTTGAGGATTTATTAGCAAGGAATGGACATGTGAGCGATCCAGCCTATTTAGCAGAAGAAGCCTAAGCCTCAGTCAAGGATGCCCGGAGGCGAAAAGAAGGGAGTAAGTGAACGGAGCAGACAACTCCCAAATGATGAGAAGCACATGAGAGATAAGAGACCGCTGGACGCCGCAAACCACCGCTGTAGGCCGCTGTACGCTTTCTGCTTGCTTGCTGCACAATAACCAATTCAGAGTGGGCTTAAACTGCTTNGGATATTGGGACAGTTCCACAAGGAACAATCAGAAATACTATTCATAATTAGGGAGAGGACTCACTGTCACCAAAACTTGAAAGTCCACTGGTTTATACCATCTCATCTTTCTATACAAGGAACTTTTAAGTACTCTACTACTTCAAGAATACTAGCAAAAAAAGCTTCAATACTTCAGCTTCAATGAACAAACTGCCCAGAGAATGATTGTAGAGCTTCCTTCTCTGGTGACTTTCAAAACACACTTGGATGCATTCCTGTGCAACCTCTCTATGTGAGCCTGCTTTAGGTGGAGACTTGGACTAGCTCATCTCCAGTGGTCCCTTCCAACACCTACCAGCCTGTGAAGATAGACCTGAAGGAAACAGGACTGCTGTTGCACATATTTCATAAATATTTTACAAATACTTATACTCCAAAGAGAGACCCTTTAGGTTCTGCTTACGCAAAAGAAAATAGTGGTTTCCTACACTAAAGCTAGTATCAGCTTCCTACATTTTTAAATGAAGGACAGGGTAGTAGATACTTGAAATTATTTTCTCTATGAGTTTGAAATGAATGATGAATCTATATTTTCTATGTCCANATAAAGTGGCATTCACCTGACCATGTTGGTCTATGTGTGATTGTCCGACATGTTTTCCTGCATCTCCCATTTTGTACAGAAGTTCCAAGCTTCTCTTCTTTGCATTCTGCATCTCACACTCTAAACTCCTTGTCTCCATTTCATCTTCCTCTCCTATCTCTTTGTATGCTTAAGTCTACAAGCACAAATATCCAAGACATTTAATCTTGGTATTTTAACTTACACTGCATATTGAATGATGTTCTTAAACCTACCTAAAACCAATTAGCATTGCAATCAAGTCTCTCCCAGTCAGGACTATAATAAATGTTTCAAAGGCAAAGAAGAGTGATGAGAAAAGGCATCAACAGAGGATAAAAGCAAATGCTAATAGATGCAGAAATCAATACAGACGGAGAGTGTCACTGAGGAAAACAGATTTTATAATGTTTTTCTATGCTTACTTTTCAAATCACCCTAAAGAATGTCTAGGTTAAATTTCAATTTAATTAATTGAGCATAGTTTCTAACAATGTTTGTGTTCACAACTTCAAGGTATGTTTTCATGATTATAAAGACCAAGGTCCTGAACAGCTAAAATTCTGAAAATTACATTTTAGTTGCAAATCTCTATGTAACTTCCAGAATGTGTACGTTTTTTTCTTAAATTGGTTACAANAAAACCAAACTGAAATATGGGAGTAATATAAAGCAAAGGTTGTGTAAAAAATAGTGATTCAGTATCTATTCACAGCCTACTAATCACACAGAGATACCAAAAATGCTCTATTATGAAGTGGTGCTTTTATTTGGCTTTTTTGTTTTGCTTTTGTTTTTTAAATCTCAAAAGAAAAATCCACAAGCAAACAAATTCTAAGGTGATCAGGGGAATGGAGAAGGAACTGTGAGAACTCACCCTGTTTTTCCCAGCAAAATTAGTTTCAAATTTATACTACTCCCCTCTAGATGTAAATCGAGGATATGAACACAAAAAGGGAACAGAGCTATTTATGGTAAAGCCAATACTGGCACACAATCAAATGGATAGAAATCAGCCAGGAATAAAATCTATACTGCAACACATAACAAACAAAAGAAAATTCTAACTGGAAGAGCAGCAACATATCATACTGTCTAACAATTTTCAAGAGGGTGCCTGACTGATTTCCAAAATAGACTGACATGACCACTGGCTGACTGGATTCAATAAACTAACATGATTCTTCCAGTTGTGCTCTGAACAGACACTAAGTCACAATTTAAAAACTTTCCTAGGTCCTTACCAGAAAAAAACAATACATCCAACTACTTTTTAAAACAGGGTAAGAGAAAGACCTTTCACCATTTAACACAAGTATTAAGCAAAATACATCTCACGAGAATTTGGAAACAGATTTCAAAGCGCAAACTACCTCGTTTTGAAAACATTTTACAGAAGATAAAGAATTGCAGGAAGGCATACTCACCACCTTCCATCTTTCTTTGACCAAGATTCCCACACTGAGGATGTCAGGCTGCTCCCCTCCTCCGCTCATTGCAACCTCCTGAGGCGATGGAGCTGCTATGCAAGGTCTATGTCAGTAGAAATCATCCAGATCCCAGGAGTGGCTTCCATTTAACCACTGACTGCAAAAACAGAGCACAACATGGGATCTCAATGATTAACAGAATAACGGGAAATACGGAAGAAGTTGTGTTTACCCACCTAGGACCTTAACTAGTTTTTGCATCCCATAGTGACTTATGCTGGAACTCTAGTCAAACAACTTCCAGTACAGAAAGAAATTCAAGTGTATTCTTCCTTATTTTTTTAACCTGCTCTATTTCCAACCTCCAAGCCCTGTTTCAGAATAGTAGTAACGAATATAGACATTTTCAGAGTTATATTCTGCAGGCATTTTCAAATTGCTGTACATTATAATTATTTAAATTTAATTTTAATAACTTTCAAAAAAATACTAAATAATTGTTTAAGTAATTAATAGTAACATATAATAATAAACTTAAAGTAATAGTAACTAAAGAATTTACAACATTGAAAACAGATACTTAAATGGGAATTGTAATTTAATTTCATGCACTGCATGCAGACTATTCTACATTTTAGTATGTGTTTCACGTATCTAGGATTACGTATGATTAAGTATGTCTCAAGTACATTTTTGTTGGTTTATATCAGGGTACAAAAAGCTAAAGGGAAAAAAACCCTTGTCTTTGGTAATTCCATCCATTCATTTTTTTTTATTTTCTGGCTTTAGGCAATCATGTCTAACTTTAATTTTATATAGCAAAATAAAAATTTGTCTTTTGGAGATTAATCCATCCATAATGGCTCCCACTAGCAACTACTACAAACAATTAAAAGCTTATTTCAATTGTCTGAAGCTTTTCTAGAATTGTGCTTATTTGTTACACTGGTATAATAATACAAATGTAACTCTTTGTACAAATTCTCTTAGCCAATCATAAGACTCTTCAAAAGCGTATTTGATTTGGATTTATTTCCGTCAATACCAAAATAGCATAAACTAAAAGTGAAAAATTCTTTTCTCCCTGAATCAACACACAAATGTTATTCAAAATTGGTACAACCATCCTGTATTAAATTAACAGCATGCCCTTCCATGTGGATAAATACCAAGTTTACCATTGGGAGTAAATTATGCATTTTAAAAAACAACCTGCTGCTTAAATAACCTGGCTTTTAAGATAGACGTTTGTTTGACATGACAATAACTGTGAGGTTTTTTCCATATTCTTTCATATTTATTTTTCATATTTCATTTATGCCTTTCTTTCTTCAATGGTAATTTCTGACATGTAAACCAACTCTAAATAAAACAGACCCCTCTGGAGAAAAATTAATCTGGATTAGTTGCAGATCTAAATTTATACCAAATTAGAGTGGATTACAACCCTATTAAAGACTGTTCATTCAGAATACATAGCCTGAATTGGTTTAATTCAAACAAATGAAGGGAAACCAAATTCAGATTGCATATTCCGAGTAACAGCATCCACCTTGCAATCTAATCAAGTTGAACTAAACCAATTTAAACTCTACCAGTCCTGGTGAATTCTGCCCTGCAGATAAGGTCAAAGTTCTAAAGAGAACTATAGTCATTTATGTGAACACCCTTAACATTACTGACCACTGACTGTAACTACTGGCTTTTCTAATGGAATTATCGTAACACACTCAGGAACTAAGTCACAGAGAAAATGAAATGGCACTAATGAAGGGAAAAAGGGCTCTTTCCAAAATTACATGCTTACAGCACATACAGTGATTCTTCTGTTTGCTCAAATTTTTGCTTCCCCTTCCATCACCCCCCTATTACATCAAAGTAGGTGGTGGTTTTTACTTCTGTTCTACAGAAAGGAAAACTAAATGTCCTGTGGCCTCCCCTGTGAAATAATATCAGCCTTTTGCTATTAGGAAATCTATGCTTAATAGGAACCCTGTCTTCAGTGCATTTAAGAAACTATTAAATTAACTGGAATCTACCAAAGTTGCTTTGCACTTCTATATTTTCTACTTTTGAAAAGGAGAAATTAAAGGAACAAAGCAAAGTTTAACAAATCAGAAAATCAGAGCAGAAGTTGTTCAAAGATCCTAGTTCCACCACATTTATCGCCAAGTTCACTTTCTTAGACAGGCTAAGAAGCATGTTCAAATTAAAACATTTCTAGCTTTAGAATTTACAAGGGTGTCTACTTGAAAACCTAAGCTAGAAAACTATCCTACACTTACACCCTGAATATTTTCTAGAAGCTGGGCCCTGAAAACCATCAGTCAGCATGTCAGTAAGAAAACGAAATTTAAGACCTTGACCTAAACTGCCAACTGCACTGGTTGTGAAGAAAATCTTTTTAAAAATTCAACACATAATCAATGCCATTTTAGGCTTTCCTATCTCAAGCTTTTGGGTACCAAAACACTCTTCACCACTTGCAGATTCCAGGTGTGAAAAGCTCCCAGTTGTCTTGGGTGCTGTTGCCAAAGAGTCTAGATTTCCATCTGGCAACTTCTGCACTTAGAGCTATGTTGTTGTTATAAAAGTGCCAATATTTTCTCAGTTTGAAGACAGTTAAAAATATAACATTTAGTTTCAAGACAAGAGTCTTATTTTAAAAATACCTATTTCAAGCTATTTCTACACAATTTTCAGTTTTCAAGAGAATTCAGCATCAAAATGTTACAAAAAACCCACGGAAGGCAAAGCTTATGGAAGGAGTATCTTCTACTAAACCAGCTGACACGGATGGCAAATCTCTACAAGTTCTAGGCACACAAACCTCCCTTTGAGTCCAAAATAGAATGAGAAACTTCAAAATTACATGGAATTTCAAAGCAACTGCATTTAAGTAAGCTTTATGTTTCTTGATTAGACCTAATGAGATAAAAGATACTTGATACCTTGCCACAAAGGGAAGCACCTGGGTATGTCTGTGACAGGGAGAGACTATAGGGTTGTGGCTCCTAGGAGAAACACAGCATGTAATTTATTGCCTACACAAAAGCAGAAAGTTTTGTCAGGGACAATGTGTTGTAAAATAAAAACTCCATTTAATCCATGGTATTTTTGCCATGCTATTTTTCATCTGAGTGAGTTAATTTCCTAATTTGATCTATCACAGAATTGCACAAAGATGTCAGTACAAGAGAAAGAATGGAAGTTAGCTGTGGGGGACAGGGGAAGGCTGGGCTACTTGTGGTGCTTCTAACTCAAACCAGTTGTTAGACTACAACCTTAGGTGTAGAGCCTTTAATACTAATGAGGAAACCTAACCACTGGAGAGGTTAACTTCATTCCAAATATAACTGTATTATTCTCATTTTTTTTGCCACAACTCAGAATGAGTTCCAAATCAAAAAGGAGCTCGTAAAGCCATAATTACGCCAAAATTAATTTAAAACCCCTAGAAGTGTAATTTGGTTGGTTGGTTTTTCTAAAAAAAAGGAGCTGCATTTCTGTGTCTTAGATTGACATAATTGTTATGATATTTACAACACACGTATGTGGAACTAGAAATGGGGTTTTTTTGATTTTATAAGATTTTTTTTACCTGTCACAAAATTTGTCTTTAAAAAAACTAGTTCTCTCCTTACATGAAGTGAAAAATACTTTTAAACATGCAAATGGAAACTCATTTCTGCAATTACCTCAATTATACAGCGTTACCATAATTATTTTTCAAGGTCCTTATTAAACTTTCATTGCAGAAGAGTTAAGTGATAGCTTAGTGTGGTTTTGAACACTGATACAAAGGCAGCTTAAAGTCAAAAAAAAAATAAATTAAATAGCAACACGGTAATAAAACACCAAACTATTTATAGCCTAGATTTATCATCAAAATAAAAATATTTGTTTCCATTTTTTTTTTAAATGCTGGAATAGTCAGTTGTCTTCTTCAGATGCACTTACAATATTAATAGATTACCACCAACATCACTAACTTTATATACCAAGGAATAACATGAATTGATCCTTTAAGACACTCCAAACTACTGCCCTTTCCACTAGTTCTATTTCTATTACTTCACAAATCAGTTTTCTCAATAAGGAAAAGCATAAACACCCAACGCAGGCATACAACACACAACTACAGAAGGTAAGAAGGCTCTGAAATTTCTTCCAAAGCCTATTCAATTTTTGGCAGTAAATATACAGCAATTTATAGAGGAGAAGAGATGCTGCTGAGGACTGTAGAAGAATGGTGCAAAAGCATGTACACAACTAAATGCTACTAACTTCTGAATGCTCAGTCCAATCAAGTAACGTTCAGGGTAAAATCTAAGTATTTAAAGTGGGAATAACACTTAACTTTTTGAAAATAAAAAAAAAAAAAAAAAGCAGAGGAACTTCGGTGAGATGACATAAAAATAATAAGAAAAAAGCCGTATGCACCGATAGCATTAAATGATCAACAAGGCTGACAGGGCTAGACAAGCAGCCCAGCTGGCAGCCCACAAGACTGCCCTTGACTGTGTTGTTCCCGTGCTGCAGCACCACGAATGATGTCATCTGGACCTCACTAACAAAAGCTGAGAATTCCCCTGATATGTCCACTGATGAGGTGCATCACAAAACCACGGTGAGTAAGACCTGACAAATTGCTAAACAGAGCAGGAGGAAAAGAGAGCAATAATCAAATTAATCTAAATAATTATCTAAAATCTAATAATCTAAAAAGAAAGCAATAATGTCTAATCTCTTAGCATCCATATCTTAAGGGCAAATAACTCTGAATCTGCACTGGTATTGGGACAAAGAGGGGCACTGACAGGGCACACAAAGGTGTTCATCTCCTTAAATACCTGAAGAGAGCAGGTCTCCTTTTTGCTTATGTGTGAAACGAGGTCAGTAACTGCACACCAAGCAAGAGCAGTCCCAAAGAGCCTAATGGACAGGAAAACAGAAACTGAGTCCACACGGGGTAGGAGGCCTACCAAACTGTGACAGGCTTTGGCCTCCTCGATGAGGAGGATGCACAACCATCCTGACACACAATCCAGCAACCCCTGAAAGAATTAAGGGGGAAAGATGCACCAACACGTTATAGTTTATGCAGGAGACACCTCCGGGTATGCAAGGAGGATTGTAGTTTCCAGCAGTAGCTTAACAGCCCCAGAGAAGCCAGGTTACAAAGAGAATCTGAAAAACCACAAAACCCCTGTGCTGACCTTCAAGCCAAGACCAACTCAGCACTGTCAATAATATCCCTAGCACCAGTGGGTAGGAGACAGCCACATTAAGTGGGCCCTAATGAACTGCCAAATGACATGAGGGGTGAGGAACAGCTTTGTGCTTGGCTGTGCTGAAGGAAGGTGGCACTAAGGCAGTTAAAATATGCACGCCAAGAAGCTATTACTTTATCTTCATTTTGAGCTGGCTTCAGAGGGGCTCTCCACAGTGCCATTGAGTCTCTCTTGTTCACAGGATATTCCACAAGGATTACACAGGCTTGTTGCAATATTGAATATAATTGTGCAATTGAATATAAAAGTGCAATCCACTAAAACAATGGCAATGGGTAGCTCACCTAGGACTGTCTGATCAGTCCAACCCTACAAAACAGTTACACTGGGAACTTCCTACAAAACAGTTGCACTGGGAACTTCCAAGGTTAGAGTGAACTAAATGGCACGGCCAGAGCATGCACTTGCTTTGTGACCACAGTTGAAGGCTGCTTCCAGCAACAGTGACTGAAACCTGAGCTCCTAACTAAAGGTCCTTCAAGGTTTGAAATGGAAATTTGGCAAAGGCATTTAAAGTTGGGACAAATCCAAAAATATCAACTTAATTTGCAGCAGAAAAAAATAGGTTAGACAGTAGAAAAAGTAGATAGCATGGAGGGCTAATCACAAGAGCAGTCAGGCTGCATTAGATCAAAGATGCACCTAGCCCAGCTTTCTGTAGCTGACTATTACCAGCAGCAGGCATCTAGGGAAGAATACAACGGCACAGAAAGTATGTAAACACACTTTCCCAGAGTATTTTCTGTGAATATAGTGGGCTGGGACACAAAAGAAGTTTCTGAGCCAAGGATAGTATTTAAGATTTTTCCTCTCCTGTGTTCAGCATATCTTTTCTGAGCCTCTGAAAGCTTTCAGCATCCGTAACACTACTGCAAGTAAATCACATCTTAATTCCATGCTGTTGAAAGAGCATATGTTGCATTTGCAATTTACACCACATAAGAGAGAGATTCTGATTCAATTTTTGGCAGCAGCCATGTAAATTGTTAATTCTTCTGAAAGTGAAGATTCATTTCATAAAACAGACTGATATTATGGAGTCCGTAGAAGCACATCATTTTCTGCTAATTCTATTCTACCAACAGACTTGTACAAAAATATCCTCAGCTCTTGTAAACTTCAGAGCAGTCTGACAGAGGATCTCACCCACTCATTCTGTGAATAAGGCGAAATCTGCTCTTTTCAGGTCTAATGTCCCTATTCTGCTTTTCACTTTCCTTGCTTCCCTTTGGTATTAATCTACCATCGCATGGTCACAATGAGAACAATCAGCCATTGGAATAATCTCCCCAGGGAAGTGATGGACACTTAAGATTCAGCTGGACAGAGTGCTGAGCCATCTTATCTAGACCGTGCCTTTCCCGAGAAAGGTTGGACCAGATGATCCTTGAGGTCCCTTCCAATCTGGTATTCTGTGATAAAACAAAAGGCTTGATTACGATATGATTGTTTTTTAAATGCCTCACCTAATACTCACCCACCCAGTGACTTTTCTCAATAGGTCTAAAAACTCCTCAGTCAATGAGGAGTCATGCATACAGAGAACTGAGCTAGCAGCACTTGAAAACATGGTGTGATATAATAGTAATGATCATGAACCTCCAGAGCTGTAAGGATCACAGATGACTTCCACACATTGGTCAGGGGGAAACAGCAAAACTGTTTTATCCATGAGCTCATACATTACTTACAATTTTTTCTATTACTTTATCATACAGATGCCAAAGAAGTCATGCCAAGTGCATCCATGCCAACCCTTGAAAACACAGTTCCATTATCTCTGCTCATACCATGTTACCATGTCGCTGTCAAACAATTTCAGTAAGGTAAAAAACATACTATAGCTGATTGATCACAGGTATTTATTAGACAGAAGATGAGTTCTCCACCCTGTATTTGGCTTCAGAAAAGGCTTGGAAATACCTTTAATCATAACATTCAAATAATTCTGCAGCTTGGATGAAGAGAACCAATACAATAATACACATCCCCCACCCTCAAGGCCATCTTTCTCTTAATAAAGCTGGTGCAGGCATCCAGGGTCACATTTTTAACAATGAAAACTCACACAATGCATTTGAGCTCACTGACAGTCAGGTACAGTAATGCTACAGTTTGAATACAGAGAAAAATTTCATTTAAAAATCGGTTGTTACCTCTGGCAGCAGCAAAAGGTGACAGTGGTTTTTATATAGATGACAGCAGAAAAACTGTATGTCCTTCCACAAATAAGTTACAACATAAAATTGATTAAAAAGAGAAAAAGAATTCCTAGAATACTGTTGCTACTTGACACGATATTGACAACTCAACATTCTTTTCACTTTTTTCAAAATGGTTTTGGTTGTATATATTCCCCAACATAATTTAATAATGAATCTCTGAATTTCAGCTGAATTCTAGTCTTTGCTACCTTTCCCACAGGAAACACATTAGAGAGGAAAATCCTGATTAAATGCAATACCACGCAGGCTTTTTGTTCAATTCTTGCCACTGGATAAACACTTTTTGTTTTCCTAATCACATTCAGCACATAAATACCTATTTTTGGTCTGACACTACCTGCATAAAAGAAAGAATGATACAAAGACTTCCACACATTTGCTAGAGAAGTGATCATATGTTTTTACTGATGCAGAACTTCCTCCTCCAAGAGGACCAGGCTTTTATCACATTATTAAATATTTAAAACCCTACAAGACCCTACAGCACAAGGGAAAAAAATAGGCTAGAATATGCTTTTTAATCCATTTGTTGGTCATTACCACATTGTCAAGTCTGACAAAACGACAACCTGTCCCTGGAAAGCTTGTTGACCTGAGGTGGCTGGTGATGGTAACAAGAGAATAGATTCAAGACTCAGGTGCATTTTCAGAATTTTTACTTAAGCACTGAGGGCAGCAGTATTGAAGTGTAAAGAGTGGTTTTAGCTTGCTTCAGTACAGTATCTAGTAGTAAGAGTTCAATAACTACTAACAGTTGTTCAGTAAAATTTTAAAGCTGAGAAATAAAACCAGTGCAAGAGGCTTCTATCTTACATTTAAGGGGGGGGGGGAAGCAACTTTGGATAGAGCAACAGTCACACTCTCAAAAGAGGAGAGTAGTTCAATCACCTATAGATCACTTTTGTTTGTGTGTGAAATAAAATTGCCATGTATATGGTGATATATATATGAAGCAATCTTGTAAATACAAAACAATTTGGGACCTGGGGGACCTGATTGACAAGTGGCTGAATATGAGTCAGCAGTGTGCCCACGTGGCCAAGAAGGCCAACAGCATCCTGATTTGTATTAGAAACAGTGTGGCCAGCAGGACCAGGGAGGTGACTGTCCCTCTGTACTAGGCACTGGTAAGGTGACACCTCAAGTACTGTGTTCAGTTTTGGGCACCTCAATACAAGAAAGACATCCAGGTGCTGGAGTGGATCCAGAGAAGATCAACTAAGCTGGTGAAAGGCCTGGAGAACAAGGTTTACTAGTTGCTGCTGAGGGAACTGGGGCTACTTAGCCTGAAGAAAGAGAGACTGAGGGGAGACATTATCACTCTACCTGAAAGGACACTGTAGAGAGGTAGGTGCTGGTCTCTCCTCACAAGTAACAAGTGGCGGAAGATGGAATGGCCTCAGGCTGCACCAGGGGAGGTTTAAAGTGGACATTAGGAAAACTTTTTTCACTGAAAGGGTTGTCAGGCATTGGAACAGGTTGCCCAGAAAGGTGGTTGAGTCACCATGCCAGGATGCGTTTAAAAGCTGTCTAGATGTGGTGCTTGGGAGAGATGGCTTAGTGGCGGACTTGGTAGAGTAGGGTTAATGGTTGGACTTAATCTTAGAGGTCTTCTCCAACCTAGATGATTCTGTGATTCTACTTTTTATCTTTTTTTTTTTAATACATCTACAGCTGCCTCCCTCAGGTTCCCTTACTTACTAATAAATTCTTTGCTCTAGCCTGTGCAGCATTGATTCACACTGCATGGAAGAGTGGTCACCCGAAGAAACTCAGGCTCATGCCTGAGAGCCACAGATTCCTCACAGCAGAAAGGCACCCAAACCTCTTGCCAGGAAAGGCCTGAGGAAAAGGAATTAGATGGGAAAAGGGGAGAAGGAGGAAGATGCCAGATGTTCAAAACACCTTCTAGCATAGTAGCACTCCCTTGTCTTGCTTCTCTCCCAGTTCTTGTTACTACTTCCTCATAACTCTTATGAGGCCACCAAAGCTGAGCAGCTTCTGCTCTGCACCAAGACAGAGGTATATCTACATCAAAGCAAAAACAAATGCAGGGCATCAAAAATGTAATATTTTTGATAATACTGCTATATTGACATACTCTGTAATAAATTTAAAGAAGTATGTTATATAATACAAATAAACACAAATCACCCGTGATTTTACATTAAATATACACACATTTGTTTTTATTGTTTAATATACGTGTATATTACATATACACTATTATGTATTCTATGTGAATACGGAATTTTTAAAGTGTATTAATGAGGATTCATGTCTTTAACCATAACCACTTACATAAAATGGCAGCGATTTTGGCAACATAGCTACATATAGATGCAAACAAATATGCCCTGATGCTTACTAAATGGGGTAAGGTATCTGTAGAAGTGAACTACTAAAATATGGATGTTTATGTTTAATAATAGTTGGAAATGCTGCTATCACTAACCATCTTTAAAGCACGTAAGACAGAAAAGCATGGTGTGAGGAAAAAGACACAACACGGGAATTAGTGGGACATGGAGGGAAAAAAAATGAAACTACTATCTGTAGTAAGGTAGAAGTTGCTTATTGACACTATTTTCCAGATTTATCTTTAGAGGGTTCTCTGGAAGCCCGAGCTGAGATGACTAAACAGGTGTTTTGTGAAAATTGTTAAGCTGCAGGCAGATTAATGGTTTTGCCCTTTCCACCCTGTCTCAAATTCACTGTGATGCACAGTAGCTGCTTGTGTTTCACTTTATAGCGAATCTTTATAGAAGTGCATTGAAATAGTTTGTATCCCTTGGTCAAGGATGGTATAGATACATTTGGTGTCATTTGGATGACAAGGAAGGTGCTTCTGATGATGAGTTCAGCACAGCCAGGGGCTGTTAGAAACAGCATAACCAATAAGAGTTATAAATCTATCCCAGAAAAAAAAAAAAAAAATTGTAAGAAATTCAACTCCTTACAATTATTCTCTGTCAAGATAGTCAGTTGAATCAGTGCAGCTCAGAAATCAACGGGCACTAGAAAAGGCACTAGCACTCATCAGTGATCTGGTTAACTTCATACACGAAAACCCAGCCACCCTTCAACTCTTTCATACTCAGAAGCTTCTCATGCACTCCAATGCAAGGCTAAGCAACACACGTGCATTTCTCTGAAAGAAGAATTACCAGATGAAGTTCCTCATCAGTGCAAATAACCTAATTGTCAATAATTGATTAAACCCTTCAGACACAAAGCAACAGCATGAAATAGCATTTGAGCAATGCTTTTCATCACAGAATTCCATCACTATGCTGTACGAGAACAACAGAAAAACATGCCTGCATATAACAATAAACATACATTTGAATTCTTAGCAAGATACAGTTTTCTTAAAAAACACTAAAGACATCTTCAGTCCTTTTCCTCCCTCCTCTCAAATTTATAGAATCATTTAAGTTGGAAAATACCTTTAAGATCACCCTGTACAACCATTAACCTATCAATGCAATTTTTCCTTCTCCACAAAAAAAAAATCCTCGAGATTTTCAAAGATTTGTCTCCATTAATAGAAAAACAAGTTTGAAATATAAGTTATTCAACGTTACAACTCCCACAATGTCTCAAAAATGGGAAAAAAGATACTCAACCAGATCAGGTTGAGGTGTCAAAAGATACTCACCCAGAGGTGAGGTGTCAAAAGGTTATATTTTAGCATTTGAATTTTACTAAGCTAATACAGGAGAAAATAAACTATAAATTTAAACTGCCAAGAATGGCACTTCAATGTCATAAGCAGCTTAAAAAAAATCCGAGTTACCAGATTCTCTCCAAAGAACACCACTTAACATCTAGCACTGAAAGGGAAGGGGAAAAAAATAAAAAAAAGGAAAGAATCCAACTCTAATAACATTGTAAAGCTTAAGTTAAAGGTTGGATGATATTTTCAAAGAAGTAATTTTGAAAGAAGATACAAGATACATATACTAAAAGCCACATTATATTGCATTCAATGTTTCCAACACATATAGGGGAGTTTTACTCTACCATTGTGTCACACAGAATACAGTACAACCATTAAAGCACTGTTCTAGTGCATGGAAAGCAGAAAAATGAAACTGCTCCATTTAGTTGTACTTTCTCGTCCAACTGAAATCATTTTGATTTCATCTTCTTAGAAGTTAACATGTTTAATTCCTATTTAAGTAGCCTAGACAGAAAAAAAGTTGAACAAACAAAAGATTAACCACTTGAATAAGCATCTTTCATCCCAATGACAGACAAGAAATCAAGCTGATACCAAGTAATTCTGAAACACCACGTGACCTGTAGCTCTTGGATTCCTTAACGTACACCTTGCATTTAGTCCATTTTGCAGGTTTTAATTCTTGCCCATCCATACTTTTAACACTTGGCCCATCAGCTGAATCCATGGTGTAACACCCTGCTCCGTGAGATCAGCTGAGCGCAGCTCAGGTTTCTCTGCTGTGAGCAGAGAGCACTTCAACGGAACGAGGGAGAAGGACAGCGGCTGGTCCATGTACAACCACGCATCCCTGTGAGACCACTACGAATCCTGGTGTCTTGTAGTGAAGAGGCAGCTGTTTCTCCTCCCCTCTAGTCAAACGCAAAGGCTTTGTGTAGTGCTTTCTCAGAGCAGGAGAAAGCGCCCAGGTAACACAGAGGAATATACAAAAACTGTCAATCTCCTCTTGTAGAACATCAATTCATTCCCACTAGATAAGCAAGCTTCAGCTAACACAGAAAGCACAGCAATATATTAATATACCATACAGTGAAACTTCACATACTAAGCAAACATTTAACCTTCTGTACAAATATATTCAGAACTGTAGAAGCTGATCATTTAGAAAAGTTTCAAACAGGGAAAACTGCACCCATCTCTCTCTTTTGTCTTACTCAAAAATCTTTCTTGATTTCATCAGTCGCACTGGAAAAACCTCTCTGGAATTTGTGATGTTAGAGGTAACAGAGCCTGCAGCACACAGCAGTAGTACAGCAGCTACACTAAACCTCACCAACATCACAATATTCCATCCACTCAGTTTGCTCTGCTCATTCTAACCCCATCATTTCCAAACTAGGAAGTTTAAAAAGATGCAAAACTTCAAGAGAATAATGGGACGTAAGAAATTTGTCAGAGAAGAACAAAGCATCTGTCAGAGATAATTGATTCTACTTCACATTGGTTTAAACTATCATATCTTGAAACACTACTTTCAAAATAACTTCTTACCAATGAATATAAATACTACTAGAGTCAAAACTTCCTGGATATAATTTTTTGACAAGTCAAATGAATGTTAATAAGCATACTTTTGGTTTAACAAGTTAAGATTAAGTATTAATAATTTCATTAAGCATAAACTGCACTGTAAAACAAAAGAACCATCATCAACAAAGTATTCTGTGCAATTTAACACAGAATAAAAATGTTGGATCCCTGTACCAGTTCACATCACTGAGATAAAGAAAAAAAAATTCCCAAATCAAACAAGAGCAGCAAAATAAGCTGTAATCTTTTGTTTTCTCAGATACAACAGCTAAAATGAACTAACATAATTGCAAGTATAGCATGTATTCAGTACAGGCATAGCATTAACTACATAAAATATATTAAAATTCTACTCATTTTTTCCAGAACTACAACATGGAAACTAATCACTCACTCTAAGGATAAAGTGATTTTAAAATAATTAGATAATTTTCATTTTATGGCTCTCAAACTCCATGTCATTATATATTACTAGTTCTGAATATTTAAACTGAAATTCAACTGGTTCTGTACAAACAGTCTAAAAAACCGATTGCAACCTTTTTTACAACTTATTATCTACAGTGCTTTCCAGCTTAGTTGTAAATAAGGTAGAAGGTTCTGAAAAGGCTGTGCAATAATCAGGGGTCTTTCCTTTGTGTCCATCTCCTCCCTGTCCAGCCATGCCCAGATAATACATCAATACTATTAATATTTGCAAATCCCTGTCCATTCACACCAGCAGTTGTTCCCAACTGCTCTGGCTCACACCAGAGGTTAGAAGCCTCGCACCGATCTTTGTCCTCTCATTGCTTTACCCCTAGAGTGACAACAGAAGTACGAGGATGCAGCTGCAATTCTAAAGATCATCTGTAGACTCTGGAGTAAGGTATTTTAAGGTATTTCCCCATTTCCTTTTTTTTTTTTTTTTTAAAGCTAGAAGTATGCATAATAATGTTGGGGTTTGGGGTGTTCTTTTTCATTTCTTCCGTATGCAGCTTATATGTTTACTATTATCACCTTAGCGGGTGCATTCTCGGCCTAGCCAGGCATATTCATTTATTGATGTAACCGCTGTTAATGGCTCCAGCCCTCAAAGCGCCAGGCGACAGCCAGCCCGATTCCCCAGCCAGCCTTGCCCACATACGCATCCGCTGCACGCACGCCACAATTAACAACTGGAAATATGGGCGAGCTATTTTAAAGCAGGGATGTTTCGCCATCAGAACGCGTAAATCTCTCGACCGTTTGCCTCTTTACAG
>VWZY01009951.1:57791-112085 GCA_013399075.1 Chloroceryle aenea | reverse complement strand
ATCGCCTGTGGCAGGGATCCCAAGGCTGGCCCTCAGCTCTCGCCGATGCAGGGCCCGCTCCTGCGCCGGGGGTGGGGGGAAGAAGGCGCTCTCCGCCTCAGCAACCCGGTCTAAGCCATCCCCGGATCGATCGGCGGAGCTGCTCGCACCTGGAAGAGGGAAGTGCCCCGGGACCGCCAAGACCACTGTCCTGCCTCTGCCGGCAGACGCTGTCCCCCGCGGGCTCCCTGCTGTGGCACTGGGGAGCGCCCAGTCCAGCCCGCCGTTCGGAGGGGAGGCTTCGCTTCTCACCGGGGACTCCTCGCATGCGAGGCTTCCCGGGCTCGTAAGGCCGTGGAGCGGTGAGTGCGGCAGCACGCGTGTGTAGGCCACGGTGTCAACCCAGAGGCAGGATCCGTCTGGCAGAGACCGGCAGCTCGGAGAGACCAGTTCTGGGGGAAGAACAGATTTGCTGCGCTTACAGCAGCTTGTATGAAGTGTGTAAACACAATGCAGGCTTCCCCTCCTGTGAAGTTTTCCTAAAAAAAAAATTTAAAAGAAAAAAAAGCTTTTATTGCCCGACTGTCAGACAGATAATTTAAGCCTTTTCTTCATTCGTCCCAAGGGGATGGTTAGAAAACCATCCTACGACTAAGGTTAGAAAACAGTATCTTCTACTGTTGCTTTTTGAGTAGGATTATCTTAATTCTTCTAGTTTACAAAGAGGGAGCCCAGACTGTTCTGATGCTCAGTGTCAGCCTCGGACAGATCCTTCTTCATTCAGGAAGCGAACCACCTCAAGCAGTGTGCCACCAGCGCTAGTGCTGTGGGTAAGCTGCCGATACGTGTATATTCCTCTAGAGAGAGAATGTCTGTGTGCAGACTGTGCCCTAACAACTGAAGCAGTTAATCAGAAAGCTGGTGCTATGAAGAGATGTTCATTTTGTGCATGGAAATGAATCAGCCTTGACTGAAGTAGGTGGGGATGATGGTTTCCTCCCCCCCTTCTCCTTTTTCACCTTTTCTCTTTTTTTTTTTCTCCCAGTAGTACATCTTTTCCCCAATTGCAAAAAGGAGTTCTGAGTTTTGCTTGCCTTTCATAGACATTTCATAGACATCAGGTGGTAGATATTCTACTGGAAGTGCATATTATTCCAAACCCTTCCTAAAGGCATTGCAAAGGTGACAGTTATTCTAGGATAGGCCTCCTCCTTACGCCTGCTCTTCTTATGCACTAAACAAATATTTTTTTCACATTCCCTCTAAAGTAGACAGTATTTTTCCCCACAAATTATAATCGAGGGTAGATGAATGCCCTAACCACCTTTTTTTTTAAGTAATGACAACAAAACTTGCTGTCTGCTCGGTGTAATGGGGAGCTCATGAATATGAATCCATCTGTGTACTTTATTGTTTTCCAGATCATTGACATATTGCCCGAGGTATACAATTCTTCAGGAAAATGTGCTCATTTGATTAAAGAGAATGGAAAGGCCTTAAGAAACTTGTTTCTCTGGTTTATCTGTTTATAATTGCTAATCCAAGCAGCACAGTTTCTCTCATCATCACCTTGTAACTTTACAAGTTAATTGTCCAATATAACCACATTGTCATGCACAATATCATGTAAATCACATCACGAGTGTCTTAGCACATGAGTGTCTTAGCACACTGTTAAGTCAGCATGGGTACTGCAAACTCGAAAAGACCAAACAGTCCTTCCCTTCATCATCAGCTAGTGATCCATTAGTTTTCAAATTATCGTGGACTCTTCATAAGCAGACAAAACCTGAATGATTCAAGTAACTGTCAAGCAGAGGAAAAAAAACCTAAACTGTGTCTTCTGAAAAGGGAAAATCTGTCTCCACTTAAGCACAGGAGGTCTTTATGGAAAAGATCTAATCTTTTTCAATTCACTGCTCCAGAAATATACCAAGAGGTTCTTCAAGGCTTTCTGTTCTACTATTTTTGGTTCAAAGATGATGGTCAAGTGTAACATAAAAATTCAGTTGTGCTGATATGTGCCTGGCATATGCATGGCAATAAAATTTGCTGATAAGTTTGTATGAAAAATAATTCCCAATCCTGTAAATATGTGCTTATGTGTCTAATACAGCTTCAATATTTAATAGTAAGTATTAAATCACCTAATTAGGCAATAAATAAAACTGGTCTGAATTTCAAAAATATAAAAGCAAGCCCATAAAGGCCAGAGTGACAGCAAACTATTTCTGGCCACAGCTGGACACAGCTCTAGCTTTTATGATTTTTTATTCAAAAAAAGAAGAGAATATAACTGCTCATAAATTCCCAGTATCTTTTTTTCTCTTGTTTGAAGAGCTGGATCAGAACTTCCAGGATTGTCTATGGATGGAACACAACTTTCTAGTGCTTCAATATCTGCTTTCTTATAATGGATATTCATGGGAAAAAACCCAAACCAAAACATGACACCTTTGCTTTCCTGGAAATCTTCTTCCTTGTGGGATAAAAGAGGTGTGAGAATTGTCATCAGTGGTTTTTTGTCTGAAAGGAATGATCTAACGTTTCTTCAAGGAATCACAAAAATTAAAACTCACATGTATGCACAAACATATGCATAGATCTGCTGATGGAGAGGGTGACCTGATTAACTGTGTGCAAGACCTTCTGAACTCTGCTGTTATTTTCTTCATATAAACCTGTATGGGAGTAGATGATTCATCCTGCAAAGTACAGAGTCCTTGGTTTCAAATACTTTCACTGGAACTTCTTTGCCTAGACATCAGATGGTTGGGGTTATTTATTTATTTATCTGTGAGGCAGAAACTCTGAATAATGTTTCTGCTTGATTGACAACGGAAGTAAGAGACAAACCTCCAGAATTTTTTGTGGAGAGTCAGTAGTCAAATGGGTGTCAGAAAAGAGAGGAGAGAGAAAGAAACTATAAAAGGGGTGGATAGACAGTAAGATGGACAGATTTCCTAAGTATTCATTCCCAAGAGATAGAAAATTCATAGGTTTGGTTAGTTAGTAAATGAACATCCATCAAATCCTAGAATTTGTTGATAATTGTGAGTGATGAAGAACATATACATGGAGGTGGAAGCTATGTTCTCACTGAAGAGTAGAAAGGAAAACACATTTTAGAAGCCCATATTTTATACAAAAGTCAATGAGCAAAAAATGTATTGACCAAAGATGGTGTGGCACTTAGAAAGTTTTGTAGATGTTTAAACAGGTGTCCAGTTCATAGTGAATTAAAAATGACAGACCTTGAGACATCTATTTTAGCCCTTTTTTCCAGGGAAGGATCAACTGTCCCTACAACATTCCCAGACAGTATTTGTCAGCATCTTCTAAAAGTATTCTGATGATGGCAATCAAGCTTTTTCATGGGCTGTTTCACTATTGTCACTAAAAGAAAGATTTCACACATTATTTCTTGTCCTAACACAAAAGGAATTCTTTCCCTTCCTCTGTGTAACTACCTTAAAATGACTTGAACACTATTTTCACCTCTTACCATCAGTCTTCTACACAGTAAGAAAACTGAATTCTTTCTTCATAGCTCATGATTTCTAGGCACAGAGCATCAATAAGCATGAAGTCACCACTAAAGGGACAAAGGGATCTTGGATCTTTTTAAGAAGAGCTTTAAGAGAACTGTGTCTAAGTCCTGGTTTTTATCTGTTTGACAGCTTCAGAAACTTTGCAAGTCTCTTATTTTCTTTTTTTTTTTTTTAACTGTCTTTTTTCTTTCTAAAAGAATCTCAGATTTCCTACAAGATGCCCTAAATAATATTGTTCAGTTCAAATGCTGTCTAGAGAGTGAAAAGCAGCATCAACATTGGGTTTAGACGAAGGTGAGAACAAGGAGACTTCCTGATGAGTACAGGAGGTCTACAGGAGGTCTCTTCAAGAAGAAATGTGAGAGTGTGTGTCTGACTACTTTGCTAGGGGCAGAAGGGTCAATTGGCAGAATAGTGCAACCAAAGTATCGATGCAATGAGATATGCAATAGAAAAAGGAAATTTTACCACATTACGTAAGGACAATTATCTTGGCAGCCCTCATAATAAGCATGTAATTCCATTCTGCAAAAAGCTTCCTGATGACTGGCTTGCAGTGATATGATCCATAGTGAATATGGTATGAAGGTGAAGAGCAAGATTGCTGCATAGTCTAATTATGAATGATGTCATCAAAACGGATTCTAGTCTACAGAAAAAAGTTACAGCCAAGCTGGAAGTTTCAGGTTACTAACCAATTTAAAATACAGGTTCACTTTCCAGCTTTACCACAGACTTCTGCTCTGATTTTAAGGTGAATACATTATTTCTGTGCCTTAGTTTTCTGTTTGTAATGACTCACCATGAGTCAGGAGTAGATGACTCAGAGGTCACAGACAGTACAGCCCCTATGGATTGAAACCAGAGCCAGCCTGATAGGTACCTGCATGGTGTTTCACAGAATATACCGGAGCCCCAAGGCCTAGCAGTGCATGTGTGGTGCAGGCCATGCAAGTCTGCTATAATTTCCTTTTTGCCCGAGACTGGCACCAGCAGCTGTATTGTTAAAACCTTTAAACATCTGGAAAATTAAAATTACAATACTTCTCTTTTTTTCTAATTTGTTTAATCTCTGACATTGTTCAGAGAATTAAATGAGATACAATTACAGGATTTGTATTTGCATGGAACACAGCACAGCTGGTCTTCTGGTACAATGGCAGTACAGTGTATACCTGTAGCTGCCAAAATGTGGAATTGCCTTAGTTTGAAATAAGCTTTGTGGCATTCTAATGGACAAAACAAATTCTTTTAAATTACTGTGTATCCCCATTATCTCATGCCTTTGAGCTTTGACGTTCCCTCAGCCAACTCTGCAATTCCGTAAGAATTTCAAATGTTGTGATTTAACTTTGGTATCTTCGTCAAACTAAACCAACCTTCAGCATCTACATACCACTATACTTCTTTCCTAAAAGTTCAAAAATTAACTTGAGAGATGAATATTCTGCAAAGACCCAGTTGCTTCTTTTTGCCTAATAACTTATGCCTTCCAGTATCTACCATGTGGTTCACAATTTTACAAAAGCCAAAAAAACCAGATGGTCTGAAATCCCTTTTTCATACCCTCTCCCCATTAACATGTACCAGTGAGAATCTCTTCCTGAATATGGACTCTCCCTCTAAAGCACTGATATGTTAAAGAAATGTTGTATAATACTGTGTCAGACTTCACGAGTGCCTCCAGTTTTGGTCCATTACTCCAAAATCTCTTATTGTTAGTTATCATTTGCATTAAATACAAGACAAAATAGAAAGACATCCAAATATAAAAATAAAACATTTAATTTTTGGAAACTAGATGTAAAATTAGATTTTGCAGCATGCATCATCCCAACTAGCTATTTAATTAGGCTAATAGCACATCTGCCATTGCTGTGGACTGTATGAATATGTGTATGAATAACACTAAACAGATGCGTAATAGGCCAAGTATTTAGTAAACTTACCTCTTTCAGATCCAAAGGCACAGCACAACAATGTCCACTGTTACCAGGAAAGCATGTGTTTTCTTCCTACACCACTGGGTGGTAGATGGCAGACCTACATGTTCAGCCACTCCTGCTGAACTACAAAGTGCTACTCTTGCCATTTACAGTCTTGGTGTCTGGGCTTCCCAGCAGGTCTGTAAGAAAGTGCATTGTGTTTAGTCATAGACTGCTGTAAGAAAAAACTGATTTCTGAATAAAACTTTTAAGTTTGCAGCCGTAACCACTTCCCTGTATGAAACTGAACAAAATGCAGGTAGCATTGACCTCAAATTGCATTAAGATTCAAGTTATTTCTTACGATATTACAATGATGCATTCCTGAGCTTCCACTAGCTGCTGAGGGACCTATAATCTCTCTTAACACAAATAAAAGGAAGCTTCTTACTTTGCTTTGTAGAGAAAACCTACATACAGCAGCACTGCCACCTTCTGCTTGCGTGCATCCCTGCACGCAAGTACTTGGCGTGTACAGCAAAGCAACAAGCAGGGAATGTGCATTCTTCTGCTAGTAGGCATCTGAGGTGGTAACATTCTCTAATACTCAGGGATATCACACCTCCACCTCTGGACTTCCACAGATGGAAGGGGGGGTGGTTCACACATGAACCACCTGGGCATAGAAAAAGGACTTCAGACATTTGTGGAGGATTTCTAATATATCACACCCAAGAAGAGCAATAGCTCAAAAATCCCAGGCAAATGCGTACATTTGTATACTTGTGCTGTCCGCAAGGAATATGTACCCATTGATGTGCTCTGCAGAGCTGATCTGTACACACATGTACACCTTTGAACAGACCTAACATATTCCTGGTGGTCTTCACGAGTACAGCAAGTCCAAAGCATGAGTGATCCATGTGCACAGGACTAATTCAGCGCAGCTGGGGTATATTTGATCCCATGCAAGCATTTGTGTGGTCCACATGCAGTAGATCCAATAGGTGCCAGATGTATCACATGTGCTCTTGATCTGTAGTCTCCCAGATGTGCTGTATATCAGCACATAAGCAAGACAGAAAGTTGGAAGCCCTACTTCAGATATTTTCTTTAAAAAGGTGAAGGCCCAGTAAATTACATTCTTCTGAGTGGAAGCTGCCAGCAAAAGGCCCATTGAGCCTGTGGGTTCCAGGGACCCCCCACACTTCAAGGAAGTGGCTCAGTATAAGTTTGCCACACAGTACCAGAAAATGCATTGTTGGATAGAGCTTTCAGCATAAACATTAGTTAGGAGTTTGATTGGATCAGAAAAACTGAAAAGGGAGAGAATTTTGCTGTATGACTTTATCCTGTTGGGACATGTAATAAGACAAGAGGAAAGAGCTTCAAGCTTCAAGTTTTACCAGAGGAGANCAAGAGGAAAGAGCTTCAAGTTTTACCAGAGGAGGCTTAAGTTGGATATTAGGAAAAAAATTCTCCACAGAAAAGGTTGTAAAGCCCTAGAACAGGCTGCCCAAGGAGGTGGGTGGAGTCACCATCCCTGGAGGGATTTAAAAGATGGGTAGATGTGGCACTGTGGGACATAGTTTAATGGTGACCTGGCAGTGCTGGGTTGACAGTTGGACGTTGTGATCTTAAAGGTCTCTTCCTTTATGAAGGCATAAAATTAAAGAGGCAATTATGAACCTTCCTCTTCCAAGCAACAATGTACAAAATGACTGGCAAGGAAGCAAGCCTTAATTGTTTTTTCTTCTCAGAATATTGCAGTTAGCTATTCCAGTCTCTGCTTTACTCAAGACTTTGATAGACTGAGTTGCACTGATAACTATTCTTTCACCTTTCCAGAGAGCCCAGATCTCTGGAAGCAAAAACAGTAAAAGAAGTTACTCTAAATCCAGTTTGTTGGTGAGTCTCAGTTCATACTCCATTGCCTGTTTTGTGGGATTTAACCTGGTCGAATAAGAACCTTTAAATAAATCTCTTAACTACGATTAGAGATGAGAGATTAGCACGGGCAGGAGAGCTGAAGTCTTTTTTATCATCTCCATTGGTGAGTCAGTATAAAGATAGAAGAACAACACAGACCTCAGGAAATCAGTACTTCAGCCTTCCTCAGGATGCCTGATCCAGGTATTTTCTGCCTTGTGCTCAGCAAGCTACAAGTTTTGAGATCCTGTTCAATCCTCTGAAGCAGGTTAGTAGCTTCTTTTACAGTTAAGTCACAGAGAGGAGTGTGTGTTTAGCTAAACCAGCAGATTTTACTGAAATCGGTAAGATAAGATGTGGTTGGTTTGTGACAAAATTGCAAGGCAAATTTCTTTGGACAATTTGCCTCTAATAAGTAAATGTTACAAACAATTAAAGAGCTGTGCTTTGTCTTGTTCTATAGAGACAGGCAAATTTGATAGCAAAGGAAGAGGTAGGTGGCAGCGTGGAAGCAAAAAGCTACCGTAGGGAAGTTAGACAAGGAAGACTTGAGAGCAGTATTGATAATATGTGAGAGATCTGCACATTTATTGGGCTGCTTCTGTTGAAATAAATATTTTGCCCTTTATAGAATGAAATCCACCCTGCATTCCCAGAGCTGTGTATATATGTTCCATTAACTCCAGAGTGGCTCAGGTGCAATGGTGAGGACTTTCAGCTGAAAAAATTTTCTTGCTGGTGCTCAAAAAATGCTACTACATGGCAGTATGCCTGTTGTAATAAATAGTAGGCTAATAAATATATTCAATACTTCACTGAACAATTAGGGGAAGAATAACGTTATGGTGTATTTACAAAATTCATTATGATGGGAAGATAATCTTCTCATTATCTAAAATAAATTCAGTAATTTGTCAGCATAGGAAAAAATAACCTCAAGAGAAATAGCAACAAAGAAGCTCGGAACACAGGAACAGGGTGGATAAGTTATTCTTCCATCCCAGACCTGATGCATTCAAAGTTTCACAACAAGCACAGTTGTCCCAGAGATACTTTGTGCAACCCCAGGTCTGTCAGTGACTGCCAATGAGTGGTCACTGTGCTGCAACAACCAGCCATTCCCCCTTTCCTCTGGCAGTATGGCTCATACAAAACAGCAGATCTGATACCGCTGGAGGACTGTGGCATGGGTATGTCTGTTAGATGAATGTGAATATTCCATGAAATCTGATCTTGTAACAATACTAAAATTGCACCAAGGAAACTGGAAATACTATTTAAGAATTATTAGAAGCAAGGACATACTAGGAGAGTTGCTCTAGCACATAAATATTTAATTTTATGCAGCTGAAAGGTGGGGGGGGGAGTGGGTGTTGTATCAGAATAGCTACACAAAACTGAACATATCCTGTTTAGGGAATTCAGCTTCAAATTTCTTACAGATTGAATATGACAGAAAGCCTTAAATTTACATCTTCCAAAATCAACAATGCCTCTTGTAAAGGAAGCACTTTTTACAATTTCTGTTTAAATTTTAAAGCAAAAGATGGCTGGCAAGACAGGTATTCTCAGTGACACTGTACCTATGCGTATGCCTAACAATTGAGAGGCATTTTGCAAATACTGTAGCTGCAAATGTATGTCACAGAAATGAACAGTGAGCGATGCATTCATACACATTGGCCACTGAAGGTGAACTGCATTATCGGCAGCTTGGAAGTTTCACAACAGATTCTTTTTATTGTGAGCTCTGAGACTTGAGTATCTGGGCCAAATAAACTGTTTTGCAACAGCCATCCACAGCTATTTAAGTTCAAGTCATGAACTGCTTAACTGGTGAAGCAATCAAAGATACTGTCTCCGGACTTAGCAGCTGAATTCAGATGGAGGCTTAGCTCGGTGACAGCAGAGTACGAGCTTTTTAAATGAGGTCTGAAGGATACCATAGAAGAATGGTAAGAAGAAGGTGGTGTCATTTTATAAGCAACCATTCTCTGGACTGGTTTGTACAGGAGTGTCTAGCAATAATCAGTATTTCACTATGATAATCAATATGATTATCACAGTATAATCACAATCAATATTCAACCTTAAGTTATAACCAGCCTTAACAATCATTAAAATTATGACACTAATTTTAAAGTCGGAGAGCTGCTGGCCTCGGCATCTTTGGAAATAAGACCAGTAAGGAAAACTACTGTGCACTTTGCATATTCTGTGTATTGTACAAAAGATATACAGAGATGAATAGGTTTGAGGATAATTCATTTCCTCTGTAAATGCAGCAGAAAATAAATGCAATATGAACCAGACTCACAGGCATTTTAATGTTTTAATACTCAAATGCATGAAGCTATCTAACCCTACGCTAATATGAATGGAACAACCTATTCCTCGTCTGTACAAGTGGAATGGATCCCTTCTGACGTACATTCTGGGATACCTTTACCTTTTTAAACTGTACTCTACAACAATCTGCTTACCTGGTGTTAAGCTCCATTGCAGCTGTGGATCTTTAAGTGGGTAGGTGTAGTGCTACTTCTGTGCAACTTGACTGCAGGCGGTTTTCGTGCTGGTTTAGCTGGTGCCAGTTTTATTCAGATGAAGTTAAGAGTCTTAAAAAATTAGCTTAAAAAATAATATATGGGAATAATGCTGCTTTTACTTCTCTATTTCCCCAAATGTACAAGATTATGTTTTACTGTTTATAAAGACCATAGTTTTCATGGAATCAGATGGCTGTATAATCCTAGTAAGTAGTTGTATAGTATAAAAACACTCTAATGAAAATTACTTAATTGGTACAAGATCATGCTGAGAGCAGGTTTTCTAAGAAGGAAAGATACATAGATCTTGCATGCATTGAGGAAAGGCAACCACAAAGCATCGGAAGCACTGAAGAAGGGTAGAAGTTCAGAGTTTGATCCCAAGTTCTACATCCACATAATGTACTCCAAGAGCACATTGTCTCCACCTTTCAAAAGGATTTAGATCTTGGGTGTTAGCAGCTGCTTTCTGTGAAACTGTTTGTGATAGAACTGGAGAGGTGCAAAGAAGTTATTATTAGGGTTGCAGAGAAGCAAGGTTAAAAGTGCTGTGAAAGATGGTGGCTTCCCTTAGATCCACTAATAGCTGGGGACAAGAAGACAGACTTTGAAACCCAGAAGTCTTCCTTCAGCTGTGAATCATGGAAGTATTAGATTTGAAGCTCAAGGAAGCAGTGAGAGAGTTATCTCTGAATATATTTTATGCCCATCATTGTGGTCTCTGGAGAAAAGTATAAAAGAGTCTGTAGATCTCATGGGAAAGTAATTAAAGGACTGTTAATACCATAAGAGTAGTTGTATCAAAACCAAGCTAATATAATATACAAGATATAAATTACAGTAGTTTCCTGTCATTTTTCAAATGGTTCCCCTTCAAATAAATATTGTGGTGTCCCTTGGGCTGCAGAACCTTCTTCAGTCGAGAGAACAGAAGCAGTGCCAGTGGGCAGTGAGGAAGTCAAGGTTATTGCAGAAAGCACAACCAGCAATAAAGCTTAGGATTCTTACTTGAATATGGGGGACTTAGAAAGAAAATCAGTCCAAAGGTGGTATGAGGTGTGATTGTCATAGTTCAGTTGTGAACTGAATGTCACAGATAGCTACAAGGAAAGAACAATCAGCTGCAGGAGCAGAGGTTAACACAGCAAGGAGGATTACCTAAGGATTAGACAGGTCTCATTTAATACATCACGGTACTCCAAAAACTGGTTTTTAATAAAAACTTTCACAAAGAAAGGAAGGGCTAGCAGGTAGAGAAAGACAGAAAGCATCCTAAACTGCTGATTTTTTTTTCTTAAGTTGTGAAGATGTTCTGGGGTTTTTTTGTGTGTTGGTTTTGGTTGGTTGGTTTTTTTGCAGGGCAGGATGTTACTTCACGTAAAAATGGTAGTTCTTTTACACCAGTGGAAAAATGTGATGGCGTAGGTTTTGTTCATCAGTAATATATTCAGGATATAAAACTTTTAAGTTAATAAATTTTTGGTAATATTTTCTAGGAAGCCAACACAGTCATAAATTATTTAACTATTGGTTGAACATTTTGTGTCTGTGAATAACCAGTCAGTTCCCCCTGCAGTTTTTTCCACGGTGATCATATCTTAAATGTAGGAATAAAATTACTTTTTGCTAGAAAAGTCATGTTATACTGCACATAATTGATGAAATGACTAAAATACCCACAGCATGCCATGTTTCTGATGCTATTTTCACGTTTTTTCCCATATGGAAAAAAGGCTTATGTGATCACACTGCACATATCTGCCTGTTTATCCTGCTTGTTCAACTTTTGAATGCAGATCTGACCATGACAGAGTAACGTAAGAATTATACATTCCTAGAATTATCAAGAAAATACAGGCAACAAGCAGAAGGGAAAGGTACCCTAAGTCTTTTGGTGGGAAAGACAGCAGATCAGCTCATTTCTAGACATCAGAAAATCTGCACAGAAAATTGCTCTTGACAAAAATCCATAGGAATCCAGAGTTCCCTGGTTCTACTGTTCACCGGTTTTTAATTTTTAATTGCTCTAGCTACTACATGCTTAGATTATTTTTTTTTTCTTAACTGCTTCATATTGTATGAAATTTAAGTCATCAATTTTCCTGGTGCACTCCCTCAGCAGGACTCAGAATGCATGAGACTGACAGGTTTCCTATAGTTTCCATAAATACCAAGTCAAAGAGACAGTAATCTCTCTCTCTCTCATCTCCAGATTTCTACTGCATGCCTTGGATACATGCTCCTAATCAGCTTACGAGCTTTCCTTGACCTACGCTGCTTTTCCTAATGCCGATCTGACTATGGCTGTCCTCAAAGTAAAATTCACCAAAACTAAGAGGGACAAATTGGCCCAGATCTTATGGATCCTCAACTGGGTTTCTGTAGTGAGTGGGGTCATTCTCTTCAGTCTTGGCCTCTTTCTGAAAATAGAGATCAAGAAGCGCAGTGAAGTGATGGCAAAAGGGGACATTAGCTCTGTCCCCAACATGCTGATCTCTGTAGGGGTCATAGCATGCATCATCAACTTTCTGGGTGGCAAAATTTGCTACGACTGCTCAGATGCCAACAAATTCTCTCGATGGAAACTCGTTATGCTCCCATACATTGTATGCACCTTCTGTTTTACCTTCTGCATCCTGGTGGGTGCTCTCATGTGCTATACCATGAAGAACGAGCTGGAAGAGTCTCTCTACCTGGGACTGAGGGATGCTATTAAGTTCTACAAGGACACAGACATACCTGGACGATGTTTCTTAAAGAAAACAGTGGATATGCTACAAATTGGATTCCGCTGCTGTGGAAACAATGGCTTTAGAGACTGGTTTGAAATTCAGTGGGTGTCTGCTCGTTATCTGAATATGGCTTCCAAAGAAGTTCTGGAGTAAGTATTTAATAGTCTTAGGAAAAAAAAATTAGGAGAAAAACTCATCCAAGAAGGCAAAGTAGATACTAGCTTTTACTGGATCTTTGTCTCTTAATCAAAATACTGCTGAATGACCACGTTAGTCACAAAATATGCTAACTACATGCACAAACAAATGTTGCCATTTACTAACTTTTTAGGGATGCTAAACAAAGCAAAGATGGATCTTCCTTTTTCAGAGTGGTGAATTAGCTAGCTACCTCAGAATTTCAGTTATAGTGAGCTGATAATGGAAAGAAAAAAAGGATTATACTATCAATACATTGCACAGACAATCCTAAATGCTGAAAGAAGTTTCTCCTTCAAAGTATTAGACTTTGCAAACCCAGATTCAAATCTATATGATACCATGTGAGAAACTGCTAACACCATACACACTGCACAAAAAAGGAGGAGAAAAACCCTTGAAATCTGTGTGAATTCTTGGTTGTTCTCACAAAAATTGTGAGGGTTTTTGGGTTTTTTTTGTGAGCTATTGTGAGTTACACGCTCACAAGGAGGTGTCTGGTCATTCTTACAGACAATAGTAAAGGTAACAATAGAAAATTTTTTAAAAGTAGACAATACAATATGTAATTATTCTTCTAGAGGTAAAAAGTCTTCTTCACTGACAACAGCATAGAAGCTATATATTCCAGGCCTAGGCAAACACAAAAAGCCTGACTGGCATTTCTCAAGCATTCTGTTTGTTGAACTCAAACATCAGTGACAGTAAAACCAGTAAAGAGGAAGGGAGGCCAAAAGTCTTATTTTTACCGAATTTGCAACTTGAAACTTCCATCATAGCAAAACACACATACAGAACTGCAAATATACCAGAAAGTGGGACCAAAGAGAATACAGACAAGAGGGTGTCAAGCAGCTTAAGGCAGGTGGCTGTGGAAATACAGTAAGCTTTAGAACAAGTGTTCTCAAAAGAGAAGTTTGAAAGCTACAGTGACACAAAGCAGACTGACCCAAGGGGTGTTTCACATTCTGGCTCTACACTGCAAAGTATCATGACAACAAAAACAGTCCACAGGAGCTTAAGGGTAGTATCTTACTGTGAGGACAACAGTAAAATATACTGCTTTTTGTTTCTCTGAGGCATGCAGAAACAGTAATGTTTTACCCAGGATCTTAGCTAAATCTTCTCTGGCAGGGTCACCCTTGGTTTGCCCTTATTTTGAAAATATACTGGCCATTAATTTTTGCCCCATGTAGGCAGAAGATGCCGGTGAAATGTGTAGAACAAAATTAATTACTCTGCAGAATTTCTTTTACTGTATATAAACTGGATAATTTCATCTTGATTGCTAGAGCCCAAGTTGGTGCTGTGTAACAAAAATCACACTACAATTTCCAAAAATCTGTTTGTGAAAGATTTGATATAACTGGAAGAAAAGTCCAGCTAGTAATATTCAGAAACAACAGGGAAGGTGTCAAATATTTTTCTTGGTTTCATCTTGTACTGTATGTCAGTTTGTACTTTGTAGATTAAGAGGCAAAGCAGGTGAGAACTGATACACTGTCAAGTCACATGTAACCTTTGCAAAACTGAACTTTTCACCTTCCTTCGTAATCCTCTTCCCTCCACTCCCTTCTTATATCTCCATTGGCAACACCACAGTGTGACAAGAAACAAAGAGAATCAATGGGAATGGCAGGAGGATGAGCTAGGTTACAGAGGCACAGTCCTGTCATTGCTTTTATTGGCTAAAAAAATCATCTTTTCACAATCTCAAAAGCAAGTTTTGCCTTTATAATATCTTAACAACTTGGAATTGCAGCAACAAATAGCAGTGAATGTGTCACTCGCTCAGCTCAGCTCAGACTGAGGTCTTCCCTTCTAACATCAGTCTTTAATTTGCTACCAGTAGAGGAAATATGATGGCAGGGGGACATAATCCAAGTCTGGAAACTGCTCTTGTTGGCAGTAGAATGATTCTTCATTTTAACATGTGGCAAGAAGGAAAAAAAAAAAAAAAAGATGCTTGGGATCAAAACAAAAGCTTAAGACCTAGTTTAAGAACCTGTGTTTTAAGTGGTTTAGATGCTGTACTATATTTGGTTCATGTCACTGAAATATACAGGGCATTTTGCTGTCCCAGGTAAAGGCTTCCCTTTCTAGATGTGCTGGCCTTCCTCTCCTCCCTCTGAGAGATTTCTTTTCTCCTCTCACATTGCAGCCTTGCACTTGGTACCTTTCCAGCTCCCGTCCTTGTTTCCCTCACCATGAATGGGTTTGCCTATGCCCTTTACACTTCTTGCACACTAAGTCTCATTTCAGTGGATTACTGGTTTGGGTTTTTTGCCTTTTCATTCTGTTGCCACTACCAGGAATATGATGGCCACAAAGTGAAGAGCTAGATATTAAAAAGGAGAGGAATTCAACCCTAAGCTACTCCTAGGTGGGAAATGGTAGATGAGAACTTGAAAGATCTTTGAAGAACCTATTTTTGACAGAACATTACAAAAAACACAGAGCTACCTCCCCTACCAAAAAAAAAAAAAAAGTTGCAGTTAGCAGGCCCAAAACAATAAAATGAAAGCAATTACTCAGCCATCCCAGCACAGCCACAATTCCTGAGGTTCCTAGCAGCTTACATTTTGTTCGAAAGATACATTTGGTCCCAAAATGCTGTAAGGAAACTGGAATGCAGGGTTTCTGCTTCTTCAGTTCAGCTGATGAACTTCTAGTGAAGACTTCCTTCCCCTCTGTAATTTAGATCATCTGTAGGGGAAGAGGAAAATACAATTTTTTAAGTGTTAACAAATGAGAAAGGGAAATATTAAAAATTCTACTACTGACAAACAGTGAAAGCTGGGTATCTAAGAGAAAATTGTCTTTCATGTGTTTTAGCTGCCTAACAAAGGCTGAAGTGCATGGGCTTCATTAGAACAGGCTGTGGAAATAAGCCTTTTGCAATGAGCATGAAAGAGATCCATGCTTAGAGACTGCTTCCGCAAAGTGAGAGCGCCTCTCTCAACACCTTATATACTGTCTAGCTTCTGGAAAATCCATTTCTCTAAAAAGACTGCTTAGAAACTGAAGTCCTCACAAGGATGCAGTAGCTAAAGAGCAGGCAACACGAGGACAATGGATGTCAAGGGTTCATTTAATGGTACCAGAAAATCTAAGACTGTTTTCTCTTTCCATCCTACAATTTTTTTTCTTCCTCTTATTTCTTTTTTCTTTCTTCTTTTACTACTTGTTTTAATCCTGATCTTATAGGGGAGGGAAAGGAATAATTTTTAGTGATGAACAGTTTCAAATATTACAAAAATTACAGTTACAAGTAGAAAGTCCCTTGGGAATTAGTCTCAAAACATGTGCTGAACCAGCCATTGCACACAGGTACAACAATGAAATGCCAGCAACTTCCAGTGGCTCCTCTTGTCCTTATATTAGGTTCTGTCTTAAGGAATGGTTGTGCTGAAAATCTGTCCAGAAGTAGTGAAACACAGGATTTCTAGGGCCATAACTTCCCTTAAAGTTCCCCCAAGATAAGCAAGTGCAGAAATTGTCTTTAATATTTGCAGCACAATGATGCCTAAAAGGGCAACATCTCTGCAACTGCTGAATCCACGTCTTGCACACAGAGTACCAAGAACCACGTGAGGTGCTGTGCTGATACCACACTTAAGAAATATGGCAAATCAAAAGTAAAGTTTTCCTGCTGTAAGCAGCTTTTCCAGTTGGAGATGTATTCTCATTTACCTTTTGTTACATAGGAGAGGCCCACATCCCAGCAGACTTGCATTATATCCTCTTAGCAAGATCACAGATGCTGTTGGCTGCTGCTTCCAGATGAGCAGTGCCCAAACTTTCTGTTCTGTTGCAGCCGTCTAAAGAGCAACGTTGATGGCAAGTTCCTGGTGGACGGAGTACCCTTCAGCTGCTGCAACCCGAGCTCCCCCCGGCCCTGTATCCAGTACCAGCTGACCAACAACAGCGCTCACTACAACTACGATTTTCTGACAGAGGAGCTAAATATCTGGATGAAGGGGTGCAGAGAGGCGCTGCTAGATTACTACACAGCTATTATGAGATCCATTGGTATTGCAGCATTGTTTATTTGGTTGTTTGAGGTAAGTCCCATAGAAGTGGTCTGTGTCAGAATCATCAGTCTTCCTGCAATCTAGGATGGGAAACAACCACAGTGTAACACTAAGAGAAGCATGTCAGTATCTAACAAAGTCCACAAATGCATCAAGAAGGTTGCAGGACTTCCTTTAGTACAGACAACTTTCTCAAAGTCCCCAGAACAGAAGCAAACCTCCTGGAAGATAAGAACTATTAGAAATGATGTCTATCTACAGAGCATGTTCAATAGACTATGGCATATTCTATCTCCTGAAGGATTTAAGGAATTTGATCCACGGTGATACATGCAGTGACAATACTGCAAGGAAATTAGGTGAGAAGGCCTGAGAGTTGTTTTAAGTCAGTTTTAACAAAGAATATACAAAATGTGAGCAGGCCTTTGGCTGAATACATTTATTTATAGTAAAAATTGAGCATAACTATTAATATCTCAAGGCCTCCTTTTTGCATTACATAGCTTCACCACATAGTACCTTTTTAGAAGTAGATGAGACTGCTTATTATGCTATCAAAATAAGCATATCACAGACAGGCATACACACCTGCAAAGAGGCAGCCTTTCTGCTGGCATCTGTAAAGATGAGGTCATCTGCAGGTACAGGACCCCGCAGTGGCATAGGCCAATATATAGGTTTCTTCCCTTTTAAATATGTTTTTGTTTTCTGATTATTTCTCTATAGCATAAATACTAGCACTACAATTTAAGTAGTTCACACCAGTCCCCAAGCAGTGCTAGATGGGATGGTGGTGCCAGAAACAACAGGCCTTTGGCAGCACATGAAAAAGCTCTGAGCTGGCTCTCTGTGCTCCCTGAAATATTGACAGCAGAACTATGGAAGTGGGGCTTTTTCCATTTTCTTTATGCTGGAGTCTCTGCTATAGGCCATCCCTCTTAATGCACTGGCATGTAGAACACACATGGCTTACATATGAATGATTAAACTCACTGGAGGAAGTGCAGATTTAATCAAGGATGGGGGGACAAAAAGGTCCATGGAATTTAACAGACTACAATTTAAATTTTTTTGACAGTGACTGATGGTTCCATTAATTGATTATCCATTCTACATCAATTAGTTGTAGTCTCTGAGGCTGCTGTGTTCCCGAGTAATTCTGGGTATTTATGTGCTAATAACATGCAAGGGGGAATTCTACCAGAAGAACAGAGAGAGAATCACTCTCCCTGGTATTTTTCTGTCTAAGAAATGTATTTGTGAGAGTTGTTATTGCTAGGATATAGCATTTGTTGAATTTACTCAGTATTGTCAGCCTGTAACTACACAAGTCAGAAAGCTGATTCAGTGATAGGACTGAGGCTGTAATTTAAACCCTCAGTTTAACCCTCAACTGTTTCTTACAGCTCTCCGTACTTATTGGTGTCCGGTACCTACAAACAGCAATGAAGAATGTCCTCCTGCTCGGGGATTTGGAGGGTGAATCAGATGGTTGGTTACTAGAAAACAGCTTTGTGGAAACTGCCAAATACAACATCAGTGTCATCAAGAACCTTGGCAAGGCCAACCAGATCTCCACAGTCTCAGGCATGAACGACCCTAACATTGATATCCAAAACACAAACTGTGGCAAGACTAATATTACCACAAAATCTATCCCAGCAGCTAGCTAGTCACGTCTTCACAGACATCACATCGTAAATGTAGCTTTGACAGTGTTACAGTTATCAGATTTTTCACTGGTGGGAAAAGAAAAAAAAAGGGTAGGAAAGCTTATAATAAGACAACTGAACAGACCACAGATTGGTGACAGTTTCATAAACATTGATACTTCTTTGGCTGGATGTATTTTAACTCATTCTTAAGAAATCACTGATTTTCAACACTGCAGAGAACAAGCGTTTGGAATTTCCCCCCTTTCTTCTCCATGTTCCCATACTTCTGACATGGTCTGAATAAGCCAGAATAATCATTACACACAAGCAAATGTTCCAGGTAAGAGGGGTCTACATTTAGTAACATACAGATTGGTCTACTGTGTAACAAAGGTTGTCAATTACTGTCATTACACCTATAGAAATCCCATCAGCTGGGAAATCCCAAAAGGAATTATTACCCCAGATAAAGAGTATCTCTAAAAAAAAAGTAAACTCTATTAGTCCAAGTTAGGATAGGGGAAACTATATCCCAGTTACACATATATTGCAGCCCTTCCAAGAGAACTACAAGCTAGGTGAAGTTGATTTGAAGGCAATGAAATCTACAAGATTCCTCCCCCCACCTCCAAGAACAGCCTGAAGTATCTCTTCAGTTTTCCCTTTCCACAGTTTAGGTAAAGCCAGCTGCCACACCTCCCTGAAAGTCAATGGCTACTGCTGAAAGGAGCTCTCCACTCAAACCTGACAGCTCGGGATGGGATATTTAAAATTCCAAGTAGCATGTGATAGTGCAAGCTTGAAAACAAGCAGACACTTCCCACAAAACAAATACTGATGATCCTAGATGTTTAGAAGCTCCTAATATCAAAAGGGCTTAGACAGATCTAGGGACTGAATAAAAAGGGATTATTTGGAACCACTGAAGACAAAGACAGACTGACAGATCTACCATCATATTCCTAGTACAGTGCTCAGAACTTTGTCAATGCATGGAGCAAAAGCCTTCCACACATAAAACACTTGTAGTTACAGGGTGCCCTAGGGCTGTATTTCATCATTAACAGTAAGCAGGAAAAACATACAATACATAATAGCAGATAAAAGACCAAATAAAACATTTTACTTGTTACTGTTGTGAATAATACATTGTCAGAATGTAACTTGGAACAGCTCCTGCATTCTTTGTGTGTGATCAAATAACTGAAGTTGCAACACTGGGATGTTCAAAGCAGAACTATTTCTGCTTTTGAAATTGTACAAAAGTAGCAGTTACAGTTCTTTTACCTGTCTAAAAGTTGTTTTCTATAACACTAGAATAAGCAAGAATTATACTGGAAGAATATATTGTAAATAAAGTGTATGATGTAAAAATCTGGACTGCAATTCAAGCAGGCTATATGCAAGTTTGTAATCTGAAATGCAATTGCTTCCCTACTTAAGATTTTAGGCCTGTATTTTAAGCACATTAAAAATGGGCAGAAAGGGTCTGTCTGCAACAGCAGCCTGGGGAAGTTTTGCAAAAGGCACATAAGAGGCAAAACCATTAGAAAATAGTTCTTTCCCTGACAAAGCCTCCCAGCTTCCAGGAAACAGACATTTGGGACTTGGTATGACAAAGAGGGTATTTGTATCATTGTGTTTTAATAAATCTTGGTAGAATTTGCCTTTTTTTTTTAATTAATGATTTATATCCAAAATATTCATGACTATGAGCTTCTGACTGTAATTTCTCACAATTCAATTCTGCACTGTTTGAAAAACTGCTTCTCTTTAACTCCCTGGCAATTTGGCTATCCCTTAACTCTGTCTGTAAAACATAGGTAACAGTTACTCCTTGTTTACTCCCTCCATGTCATTACCAATTTTATATTCCTCTGTTGTAGTCTCTCTTGGTCCTATCTTTTCAAGCTGAGGAAGCTGCAATTTTAGCTTTTCTTCTATGGAAGTTGTTTCACACCTTTGAAAGCTTACATTACTATTCTCCATTTATTTTTAAATGCAGAGCTGAAGACAGCATGAACTAAGTTTTCTGTCCTTTTCCCAGGAATTTTTTAGGTTTTAGTTTTGTTTTGGTTGTTTGGGTTTTGTTGGGTTGTTTTTTTTTTTCAGATGAGTATGCAAGTGCCACATGCATAAGTCCATAGCAATCCCTTCCTCAACACAATTTTAGTCCATCTGCATTTGGAAAACAGTTATAGATTGTTCAGTAACCAGGAGGTGTAAGATAATCAGAAATAAAGAAAACCAGAGATTTTTTCATTAGGATAAAATGAATCAAGGCAACTAAGAATATGAAGTATTACAAAATAAAAATGAAAATAAGGAATGGCTCATCATGATTCCCATTGGAAAGGAAGTAAGAGCGTATTTTAATATTTTTTTTAAAGAAGGAAATCTTATCCTGCATTTTAGGAAATATTTCCTAGTAGCAAAAATGCTTTTAATTGTAGAAGCAGACCAAACTTGGTATTTTGTACCATTTAGAAAACAAATATTTAGCTTGCTGGATTATAAGAGCTGTGATCTTACTCTTGATAACTCTCTAGTCAAGCTCCTTGTATGATGGATTTGTCAAGAATCTGCTCTGAGAACCAGGTTTGGAAGGAAGAGGGAACCAAAACGATCATCCAGCCCGAGCGTCTCTGTAAAGACACAGACATTTCATGTAGTAGTTGCTGTAACATGTTGGCATGAAGAGCAGAGGTACAATTAACTGTCTATACATTTTACCTGGTCCCCACACAGCTCATTTACTTTCCTATGAAGGGAACATACACCTTTCCATAAAAGACTAGTCCATATTCAGCAAGTTAACCTTTTGTCTCTTGGCCAACTGCCAAAACCTGCAGCTACTGCTGAGATCACTTGTGAAATAACTGAGTATCAGACCAGATGATGTCCAGTCTATTCTGTTTGTACCCTGCATCCCCATTGATGGTGTTACAAAAAGATGACAGCTCATTTCACAGTGATCAGGATAGAATTTAGTTTAAATAGATGCTTTCTTCTTTGCTTTGTATGTATTAGTTTCCTCAGACAGTGGAAGTTCACCCTACATAACTAGCTTGCTTTCTGGCAGCATCTGTCACAATAGTTTGGGTTTCCTGGAGTATTTTGCATTCCAGCCACTGGATGAAGAAAGCAAACTCAGGTAGCAGCACAGTCTCCATCTTTAATTCTCTGTAAATTAGAAAGACAACGATGGCATTATCAAGTCAAGCCTTTAAGCTGGAGCATCTGCTCAGATACAGAAATAAATACGATTTGGTGGACGCATCTTATCCTATTTGTTATTAATGCTTAATCTACTTAGAATCAATAATAATAGACTTGTGCAACAACAACTTCCTGAGTAAGGAACTCACCTATGAAACAAACAGTCTTCTTTATGAAGTTCTTAATTTAACAAAACCAAACCAAACCACAACAACAAAAAAAACCCACAAATGGAAACATTATAATGCTCAGCTTCTGGTGAAGGCACTACAACAGTTCTGTAGAAATTGCAGTTATGATGCCCTTCCTTCAAAACCTTCTGATGGCCACTGAAAGCACTTATTCTATACTGATCACAAAGAAAAAATAATTAACATGAAATATAAAATACAGCACATTTAGAATTTTACTTATATTAAAAAAGATGAACATGACATATTTCCTTAGAAGCTAGAAATCTCCCTTCTGAAAACTGTTTTTTTTTTTTTAAATTGCACACAGTCACGCTGTTCTCTACAACACAAGATTCTCAATATTGAAAATCTTACAAACCATTTGGTACATGTGCTTTTGATCAGTTTACCACTATGGGAGCACTTTAGCCTCTGCATGGGGTACCCTCTAGTTTAGCAAAGATCTGTAAAGGTATGAAGCTCATGGAACACAGATGGGAGTCCTTATTTATATGACAATCACTTAAATGGATGATCTTGTCCTGCTCCTGTGTGTCAATTAACTGGGGCACCATGCCTGGAGTATGGAAATGGAAATGCTCAGTGAAATTCTGTATAAGTCTGAATGGAGAAAGTAAATAACCCTAGATAATTCCTGCAGTATCACAAGATTGAGATACATTGATTTTGTCACTTCTAATAAAGGTCAGAATGATTCACAGAAATAAAAATGGGATGAAAGAAGATTGAAGGCTTTTTATCATCTAGAGTGGATTATTCCTCATGGGCATGTTATGTTCAGGAAAACCTGCAAGCAGAACACTCTGGTACATTGGGATGACCTCTCCCCAAGCACTAGACTATCTCAATACTTGTACCCAAAGAGGCAAATACTACATATCAGGCACTATTTAGAGGAAGGAGACATAAGGTTCTGCAGTCTGATGAAAAAAAACTAACCACAGACCTTCACAAATAGAGCAAGGACTTGAAATAATCATGAAATCAACAGTCCCCACTCCCTACTTCACAACATTTCATTAAGGCTCGTTCCCTCAGACACAAAGCCCAGGAACCTCCTACAGACAAGTCTGATGGATTCGAAGGTGTTTGACAACATATAATTAAGCAGGTGTCAAAAAAAGGAGTATAGGTATGCTATCTCATGAACAATAGTCACACAGAAATAAACAGAAAATGCAGGTCCAATTCTCATGCTTCATGTTTATAACTGGTCTCCTCTTACTTACCATTACACAAAATCAGGTATATAATCCCTCTGCATTTCAGCTCACTCTCCTTCAAGGCACATTTCCTTTACATCACTTCTCTCTCATATATGCTTTTGACCATACTGAATGCAAGCTTTGAGAAATGCAGCTAGGATTAGAAATAACTGGGTTTGAGATTTGCATAGGAGTAGATTTTCATTATTATCCATTTATATTCTGTATCTAACACCAAATTTAGCCTACCTGCAAAAAAGATAAAAACATGTAAAAGAAATGGTGCCACAGAACTGTAACTTTCAGCTTATCTTTTGAGATCTTGGCAGTAGGTTAAAAAGAAGCTAAATAACACACTTAGATGTTGTATCACGCATCCGACTAGTTTACAATGGCAATTATTCAATGACATTGTCTAGAAAATTGAGTGGATTGCAACTATAAAGCAAAGCCTATGGTGGCCAAAATTCTCTTCTATGTAATTTTTTACATTTGTACATTGCACCTTGAGAGTTTTACTGTGCAAGAAATGGTGCTATGGCTGTTCTCCCCCCCTCCAGCTAACAAATGGGCTTCTTGCTCTACTGTTCTTCAGAACATTTTTTCTATTAGACCTTAATCTCTCTACCTTTAACTTTTACCTTTTCAGGAATTGGTTATTAAAAAACATTTGCTTTATTAAGAATATGCATAAAAAGCAAACCCATTAACACCCAAACCCTCTAAGATTCATGGTGCCTCAAGCTACAATAAAAGGGCAAGAAAGTGATGACAGCCAGCAGCTTGTTACATAAAAAGAGGCAAGAACTAGTGACCATTTCTATGTAAAAGATTTCTTGGCCATTTGCTTAGGTCTGTAATGAAAATTATTATTTTTTTTAATATGTATCACATACATTACATCAACATCACATACCTACCCTTTGTAGAGGTTAAGTGTCTGACAGTACAGCCGGTTCTTTTAGAAGCTACAAAACCAGGATCACTCAACTGTATCAGTTTACAAATATCTAAGTATTAAATTCTGTACTTAAGACAACTTCTACAAATTGAAGCAGGCACTGCAGGAGTTAGCATCTGTGAAATACCAAGGCAAGTGTCAAGTGAAGTATTTCTTTAAATAAGAAAAAATGTTCCATCATTACTGATACAATAATGATATGGACTACAGGGAACACTGGTATTGTTTACCAGCTGTTCACTAACTCTTCCCCTTTTCCATACTGACAGATGCTGCTATAATGCTCCTGTAAAGTGAACTGTGAAGTGTCAGTAAGAATTGAATAATCTATGAGAAGTTACTTTATTTCATTTTTTTTAAATATACATATACAAGATATTTTATTTCAAAAGCACAAGAACATTATACAAGTTTCAAATTTACATTTTTGCAATTAAAGATACCAGTATGTGCATTATCAAATAACTTCTGTCAGCTTGGATGGAACTGAAATCAGTGGCATAAGCATCTTGCGATCACTACATATAGATTATACTCACAGTGAACAAAACTGCATAGTAAGTTATGAAATGAAAGATGACCACGCTACTCAGTGAATGGTATGGGAGCCCATTTGCTAAATTAGTATGTGCAAATGTACAAAAAGATGCAACTTTCCTCTCCCACTTTTTCAGTTACAGAGAGATTTCTAGAGCTTTAAACATGAGCTCACCTGCTAAGACCAGCTCCTGTCCTTATATACTACAGTTCAGACAGAAACAAAATAAAGTGATCTCACTGCCTACTTGATAACGGAATTTTTGTATCAGTGAAGTACAACATAAGTGAAAGGTTTTGATAAATGAACAGGTAAATATCAGAAACAGTAAGTGAATAAAGTTTTGGTATCAACGAGGCATACATTTGCTAGTCCTAACGCAGTATTTTTGTTGGTAAGAAGTGTTTTGATGGCCTTAGAAATTGCCAGTGCATGCAAACTTCCATGGCAACTGTTCTTCTAAATTCAGTCTTTTCTAAAAAGAATTTGAAATGCAGACTAACAGAATTCATGTGTGTCTTTAAAGAGTTTCATATTCGGGTTTAAAATCTGAGTGTCAAAATGAGGAGAATGGCCTTAATTGCAAGAAACAGAATACCTGAAAAATCCAACTGTTTATATAGCAAAAGTTATAAAAAAGTATCTGAAATCAGAACAATATTTGAGTTCATTGGTATTCCATTTTAGATGAGTAATGGTGCTCTTCGGTGCACTCACAGGTACTCTAAAAACTTTAAAAAAACTAGGAGAACAATGATATTTGTTATTTGTGATTCTACTATCTCTCACAGAATTTGTAGCAAAAAAAAAAAATTGAACAACAAAACCACGAACCAAAAAAACCCATCAAGAAATCATACAAAAACACTCTCGGACATTACTTCTAACATCTCCCGTCGTGAGTCTTACTAACATGACACTAAAGAATCCAAATAGCAAAGAGGAAGGGAAATTTAGAGTGCTGACAACTTTAAACTTTCACAGAGAAATGGGATTTCCTGGGAAAGCACTTTTACTCATCATGTTACAAATTCTCTCATGTATATGATGGTTGAAATTCAGAAAACAGAGCAACAAACATTTAGAACTTAAGCACAATCACTGCTCATTGAGAGACAGTTCAATCACAACATGCTATTAACTACTGAAGGGCAGACAGACTTAGCCACCTTTTTTTTCCCCTTTTCTGCTCTATCTGGCATTGAACCACTGAACGTGCCCCCCAAAACACACTCTTTCATTTATGCAGGCAGGGTTCCAAACAATAGCGACCAAGGAAGAAGAGTGGAAAAAGCCTCAAATATGGACAAATAAACTTATTTCTGATTCTAAAACTTGCTGCTTTTGATTTTAGTCCAATGATAGCTTTGAAGGTCTTCTACTTCACTGAAATCTCTGGCTCTTGTATACCCTGCAAAGCTACACTACAAATACCTAACAGTATTTTCACATTTGGTTCCTGGGGAAAATCTCAGAAGACACCCTGTAAAAGAAGCAAAACCAACCACCATCAAGCCGAATGGTGTAGCCCTAGACTTCTTAGGATATACACTGTTAATAGATGACAATTTCAGTAGATAAAGTGCAGTTCTGGTAATGCAAAAAGCACAGACTTTAATTTTTGATGGAATACACAAGATGGTCATTTCCCCCTGTTCTTTCTATTCCACTTTTCTCCTTTAGAGAATTCATTAATGAAAACTCTTCATTAAATCCCAGGATATAGCTGAATGCAAGCTTTATCTGTACAACCTGTTGTTTGCTGTACCTGTTGCAATGGATTAATAAAGGCCTGGCACCATTTGCTCTCTAATATGTCACAGATCTTGACCTATTTAAGCTTTACTAAGCTTGGGAAAAGAACCCAGGAAGAAACCAAAAGAGGCTTTTTCCATAGCAACAACATTTAGGTATATTCTCAAGGCATGGAAGAGACACAAGTGTGGTATGTGCCGTGAAGCACAGCATCTAGGAAGCTGTCCATGTCGAAACATGTGAAACAATTACAACTTCTCAAAAAAGTGGAAATATTTCTGGACCTGAATGTTCAGTAATAACTATATAATGTAGCTTCCTTGAGGGGGGGCAACGCACAGTGGGGAAGAGCAAAACATAGGACATGAGATTCTGTTTCAATGTATCAGTAATATATCCAACCTAGAGAATCCATCAATTGTGTCTGAACTACAGAATCCACTTGAGAGTAGGTAGTTCACTGCCACCCTCCTTTCCTTTTGCAAAGCTCTGCCAAAGGTAAAAGTTTACACTAAAAACCGAGACTCAGAGCAGCTGCCAGTTGAATCCAAAGAAGATCTGATTTGTTTCTTGACTCCTGGCAATCTCCTCTATGATGCAGTGTTGCTGCCATAGCAGATGAAGCTTCCGGTAACGCTCCCGACACAAGTGCAGGGGATTGCCTCTTCTTCATAAAAGAAAAAGAGAATACCAATAAGCATATCAGAATAACAACTGACAAACTGCTCCATTAATAGCCTAGCTTCCATGATAGCCAGAAAATAGTAAATACTTGTACAAAGACCAATTCCAACAAGGCTACCAGAAACAAGGAAAATTCTACACATGACAGGTAATTGACTGCTATTTCCAAGACGACATTTCAGCGACGGCAGTTGTTCTACATTTCTGACAAAAACCATACAAAGTATTCTTGAGAACAGCAAGAAAGTTTATCAGTATCAAAAAAAGTGTGTTTTTCCCTTACAAATGACTCATTCATGACTGAAAACTGTCGTTCGGAATGTGGAGTTAAACAAGTTCAGCAGGCCAAGACACAGCACTGCACGTGTTAGAGGGAACAACGTGTTGTCTAATGCGTATAAGAAAAAGAAATACTAAAATGGAAGTGTAGAAGGAAAGACAAACATTTACTTACTTCAGACCTGGATCTGTTTCTCCATATTCATCCAAGTAGGGAGCAGGATATAAGCAACCTCTGGTTTTACCTTCAATGAGGACAACTTTGCATTCCCTGATTCTTAAGGGAAAAATAGCTACATTTAAAATTCAAGACAACTCCCAGAAAATTCTTAACTTTTTGGTGAGCTATATTTTAGGTCAAAGCAATGTTTCTTCATCTCAGACAAAAGAATCAAGTACTTTGATAAAGTTGTGAATTTTGACCTTCAAATACTTCCCGTTACTCTTTAACACATTAAATTCCAAGCAGCTACTTACTTGAGAAACATACAGACTCCAGCTCCACATTGAAGAGCATGTGAAGTACAGGCTCCCAACTCCTCCCCATTCACCAATTCCTGACAGCAAGTATTCTGGGAACATAACATAGCCCCACAGAATAAACACAATACTGGGTGCTTTTGTTCATCATCAGACGACCGTGGGCATCTAGAAGACAGTGAAACCAGAACGTTACCTCAGGAATCAAAACTTCTAAAAGAAATGTTAAGTATGGATTATGTTCCTTAAAAAAACAACAAACAAAAAAAACACAAAACAACACACACCCTCCAAAACCCCCAACCTACAAACAAATAAAAACCTAAGACATACTAGGTCATAATTGTATTTAATATACCTGCCTAGTTTGGCTATGTTTTAACATTGCTTAATGTTTTTTATCTGCAAGATAACCACTTTGGCAGAAGGCTGGACTGGATCATCTGCTGAAGTCCCTTCTAACCTAAATTACCCTATGATTCACTCTTCCTGGCATAAAACAATGCCAACCTTCTGGGCTTGCTGTGCCCAGTGCAAAACTAATTTTCAGGCTTATGGCCAAACCAAATACACATTGCTCTGGTGAAAAATGACCAGCAGATTAAGCTGTAATAATACTACATGCTATCCTACCAACACAATTTAATGCATTTAGTAAACTGTTGAGTTTCAGGTTTTAAAATTAACATGTGCTAGTACTGGCCACTATAATCACAGCCTTCACTTGTACAAAATAATTTCTGTACATCATTTTAACACCAGTTACAGTGACTGCAAGAATATGAAAGTGACAAAACCCCTAGGAAGACAATTAAATATGTCACATCTTACCTAAACTGAGAAGCTTGGTTCAGAAGGCAGCTATAGTCTTCAGGAAGCTCTATTAAACTATTTCTTTTCCTAGGATACCTGGGCAAGTGAAAAAGAACTATTATGAGAATAATATACTGCAGTAAAGAATGAAATAGCTATAAATTCCTGCTAAGCTTTCAGTCCTTTCTACAAACTTCTGCAGTTCTAGAGCAGTTCATCACTCCTAGAAGCCCATCCAAGAGGCTCTCCATGGGAGCTTCAGCATTTCTATATGCAGCAAAGGTGATGAAATTAAATTTCATATGTAACCTGCATGTATGAAGACATTTTATACTTCAGTTAGCTTTTTTTCCTAGAGTAAGCTAGAAAACTTCTCTAACAATGCTGTGCGCTTCTCAGTGAACCTGAGGAATAAGAAACAACCATTTAAAGAGAAAATTACTTTTGGTTGTAGAGCAGGAGAAGAAATTACAAGCACTCTAACTTGCCCACAACAAGCACTTAATTTTTCAACAGTTTTAAGTCAAAACAGAAGAGAAAACAGTAACATCACTACAACTAAACTTACCTTACTGCAATGCTTTTCCCCTTCAAACAGCTTAACACCACTGGGTCAGCACACCACCTATTTCAAACATTTGCAGATGACAGTGTTTGATAATAATATACATTTAGGATCACTAAATTAACTAGTAAGCAATAAGTAAACACAAAGCACAGATAAAACATGAGTTCTAGCTAAAACTTCACAAGGATAAACAGCTATTCTTTACAGTTTTGCTTCAGGAAAATAACAAATTTGTATACAAGAGAAAAGCTTATGTGAAAAACAACACTACTTATAATTATCAACACACACAGGAAAACACGGAGTTAACACAAAGTTAAAAAATGCAAGCAGTCTTTGGACATATTCAGGATCTCAAAGTGGGCTACAATACACAGCTCCTTTTGGAGTATATCTGCTGAAAGCCACAGCATAAGAAAGTGTCATACACTCTACTAGGAAAACACTTATTACTTTTATTTAATAACCATCTCCCAGTGGTTATTTTACAAGGCTTTATTGCATGTGGTATGCTTGCTTAGAATGAATAAATGTGCATCCCAAAACAATGGCAAATATTGGCAAACAGAGGAATACTAATACTAAAACAGAGGAATTGATTATGTCTGAGGTATCTTTTAAGCAATTTCTACAAAAGGGAGAAGGGAGAGAGAACTGTAGCAGATGGTCCACATAGTAAGCTTCATTTAACACATTTCTCAACTATCATCAAATCTAGTCTTCTGAAATAAGTTTCTTTCAGAAAACATATGGGAACTCGCATGATGATTTAACAACAGTTACTATTACATTATATGCAGCCTCCTACTTGCAACCTCTATTTTTGACTGGGAGCACTATGATGGGTTTGTTAGGCCTGCTTCTAGTGATGGTTTTCTAATGTTCACTAGTACCTGTCCTCTCTGTTCTCTTCTAAAGCACTGTTAAGTCTTTGAGCAAAAATGTAGGCACATGTAAGACAAAATTATTAAATAATCTACTCATCAAAATGCTATTAATTTATAAGTAATTATATATACTATATGGTGTATATATACCACTAATTATAATAAAATTGTAGGTAGGGAATTATTTAGGTCAGATACATGGATTGTAAGTTGGAGTCAACAGGTCAAAATGTCCCCAAACTGAAGGAAACTAGACAACAAAACAGAACAAAGGTGAAAAACAAAACAAGCTACTGTGAGCCAGAGAATTCTGCAAAGTACCAGGAATAATTACTAATGCAACCAAGTGCTGAAATTGTCACATTAAATACATGGAGTCATTCTCCAACACAGTATAGCAGGATTATTTTCAAAGTTGGGGAGGATGGGGAATGGTGTCTTTTTATTTTAACTTGCATTTTTTTGAATGAAGAATTTTACCAATTATTTCTTTGCTGCTGCATTACAACATACCTAATACTCAAATTCTACCTTCCAGCTATTAAGTCAGCTTCAACATTCATCAGTCTATTTTGGAAATCCAGAGAAGGAATAGTATAAAGGCTCGCCCTGCCAGCTACATAATTTTCCATTTTCTCATGTTAGAGCTCATGTGATCAACACTTTTGCTGTAGACAGATTAAAGACAGGCCAATGAACAGTAAACGGTATAGCATGCAAGCAAAGGTTTATGGCAACTTCCTTCTGCATGAATCACTTCATATAGGTCTGCAAGCACTAGCCCCTTAAACTGTAATTGTTTAATGTTTCAATTATTATAAAATTTGGAAAAGCTTTAAGAGACTCTTGTGCCAACACAACAGAAAAATGTGGCCTGTCCAGTCCCAATTAGTACCTTTGAAGCAGTGGATTGACTGTGTCCCAATATTCCTGGAAGAGCAGGAACAAATTGGTAGGTAGAGAGAGATAACCACAAAGTGCCTTGAATTGCCCTTCTTCACAAACTGCAAAAGAAAACATGAGCAACTGTTCAAGTGTTTCAGCACTGCTGAGTAATTCACTCAAACCCAGAATAATCTCCTGACCCCTTTTCCATCGTATATTATGTATCTTACAGCTTCAGCATAGCTCCTAGCTAGTAATGTAATTCCACTGACTTAAATCAGAGCTATAATAATTTGCACTTGCTGAGGATATGCTTTAGGTTTAACAAATTTGACACATGCATGACTTTAAGAATATAACTCATTGTAATAACAGAATTCCTTGTTTAAATTCCCTTTCACTTCATAATACGTAACACACGTTAATGCTGCAGATTTTCTATACTTACCACATTTCAGCTTTTCACTATCCTTTTGGCCTGCAATGATACTAAATTTTGCTATGAACAAGTCAGTACTAACACATTACACAAAGCTGAGCTAATGTAATAGTTTGCTGGGTGGTCATTCATTTGCTCTGATACCAAAAATGGCATGGCCAATTCACCAGGAAGACTCCTCCCTGTATAATCGAAGTTCCAGACTAATGGTAAGGACAATTGTGTATCCCAAAGGGCAGAGATTTTGACTCGTAGATCCTCATCAAATTAAAACCTAGTTCACAGTTTATATAAATCAATTTACAATGCTGCATTTTGTCTCAGTTGTTCATAGCAATTTTGGTCCTACTTTCTAAATAGTTGAGGCTTCCATAGTTCGTTTCATTTTGACAAAATGAAAAATACTCATTTTTTGGTTTAGTATCTGCAATGCATCAGGCTCCTTTAAGGAAGAGTTTTAGGTTTTATAATGTGATTTAAAGTTGGCTCTGTTTTGATAAATCCCTATGTCTTTAGCAACATTTAGCAATAGCCCAAAAAGGGTTGCTTGTTTTTTTTAGATATGTTCCAGGATATTTCTCAGATGATGTAGTCTAAGACCCTAAAATTATCTTTAAATCACAGTATCTTTGTATACACAAATGATTAATACATCACTGATAATTCATATATTAGCATATACTGAGAATTAACACTTTTCCATCCAAAGAAGGCAGAGACAAATCAATTTCTCATGCCTATCCCTTCCAATACAAGTTAATATCACCTTTTCTTTACAAGTCTTACATTAATACATTAACTATTCTTAAGTTACGGTGAAAATTCCGTACTTGCAAGAAAACAGTGAACAAAGTCAATACATAGATACATTTACTTCCTCTCATTTACCTTGTAGTAGTTCCTCAGGTGGAGAAACTCCCAGCAAATAGTGAAAAAATAAAGCAGCACAACGAAGGTATGGCACGATGCCTTTTTTAACACAATCCCACACAAGCGAGCCTGGAATATCCTGACTAAAGCACCTGTAATACACGAATGAGAAATAGCTGCAGTAGTTCACAGTGCTTCTACAACGTTCACATTTTGGCTAGCATTGGTACAATGGCAGCTGTGTAGAAGCCACACTAACATACCCCAGATTCTATGAAACGCAGCCACCACCACGTTACCTCGGACTTCCCCTCTTCCTAAGGAATGAGTACTGAGTATACGCAGAAGACTAAGCCTTCAATTATCTCAACTTGTATTTTTCAAAATGGTGAAAAATCAGCAGCCAATACACAGCTGTCATATCTAGGTAACTCAACCTGGTTTAAACTGTGCAACACAGCATGATACAAAGAGCAATTGTTTCTGATACTGGTGGGTTTTTGTTACCAAAAGCCATCAAATTTTTGAAATGGTTAAAGTTTTTCATTCAGTTGGTGTTTTGAATGCCATTCAAAAGTAAGAAAAGACCCAAACAAATAAATACTCTGCAGGAGCAACAAAACCAACCGAACTGAAAAATTAATACCTCATACTTCATTATGGAAGTCACAACAGTAGGATTCAGATCACTTAAAGTAAAGCTGTAATAATCCCATTTCTGACAAAAAGTACCGATACCCATCTCAGTAACTATTCTTGTTTGTGCACTATGAATATTTAATCTAAACTTCACAGTAAATTTCATTTACTTAATGTCTCCTGATATCTAAAAAATGTTAAACAGTTTAATTTACTACGTGAACAGGATGTTCTCACAAATGTTGACAAAGGCCTGCTGAGGAAAACCGTGTAAAGCTGTATTATAACATCACAGACCACTGCAAAATCATTATGAAGATTATGCCATTTAAGCACAGAGAAGAAAGAGTTAAAAGACAACAAGGCATATACAAAAATTAAGAAACTCAAAATTTCAGAGCTGGTTTGGATAAACTTTAGCTTTAAATTCTGTACTTTGGCTTCTCAGTACAGTCACCAGATTTTCCAAAATGCACAATACCTACGATTCTGTGCTCACACCTTGGAAAAATTGCTCCTTTCATTTAAATATTGCAAATTTTAAATATTTAGAAATTTAGACTTAAAACTTCTAGGCAAGTGGGTAGCATTGTCAAACCTTACGTACCTCTCCAACTAGCCTTGGTGGAGATAAAGAATTTCTAGAGGGTGCATCCATATTTCCCAGTTTATTTCGCACACAGATATTGAGTACTAAAGAGTCTGTAGCTATACGTATCAAAACAGTCTGAAAAGATGGACACTGATTCTCAAACCAGTAAGTGATTGCGTTTAGCTTTACACTTCTCCCTCTATAGCAGGATCATTTCCTTCTTTCTGCATTGCAACTGTAATTGAGAGATCTAAAAAAACCTAAGCAATTACTTCTCCCTGGAATGAATATAGGCAATGATTTTTCAACTTTAGAGTAAGAATTTACTCTGTTGTCCACAAAAAGTAGCTATTTTAACTAAGTGTTCCTTTCATCAGTTTTTTTTTTACTGTTCAGGAATATGGGAAGAAAGCACAAGGCATTTTGCTGACATCCCATACAAAATGGATATTTTATTTCTGGGTTTCTGTGTTGTTCAGGTCAATCCCTGTGGATTGCCATCCATCTAGGAAAATGCAACACTACAGCTGAAGTGCTACTTACCCACTGGTGTACTGGCAAACCTCTCTACAGAAAGACTGTGCAGACCGTGCCTCCTCACTGTTGTCAGATGATCGAGCAGCAAGGGATTCTGAACACACAAAGATGAACCCCGCTGTAAACATGCTTCATTTGTGACATGCTTCTCTTTTCTTTTTTTTTTAAATATACTGAGCTCATTTTTTTAAATAGCATTATAGAACTACTTCCACTTTATTTTGCTTAATTCTTTTCTATCTGATGTTTTTAACCTAAGAAATAGTCTCCTAAAACTTCATGCTATAAAGAATCGGGATTACTGCCTCACAGCTCATCTCTCACATAAAACCTGCTTCATTTTCTTGGGACTTTTTAAGTTATTGTCCTACTTAAATTTAGCTACAGGATTTTTTTTTTTTATTCCTGTCATGTTTTAGGAAAACAAAGTAGTAGGTAGGAAGCATGGAGGTTACTGACAGTTTCTAACAGTAGTATGAAATACAGAGAAAACTGAAATTCTCTCCTATAGGTTTACAGGATTCCCTATTTCAGCTCCAGGTTGAACGGTAAAGGGAAGTTTATTTCCCAAATCCGTACTAACTGTCTCTGTACTGCTCAGAGGGCTGCTGCTGGACAGAGCTTTGCATCTCCTACAAGGAGTGAGAAGGGGAAAGCTCCCACTCTGAAATACAGGCTTGAGCAAGCACTATATTCTTTTCTTAGGCTAAACACACAGAAGTGATATAATACAATGCTCTGAAAATGATGTAATGCTATTTACTTTTTACCAGAAACAGTTATTACTGCCTAAGTATCATTTATTATGAGGAATTTTATGCCTGGAAGACACTAAATCTACCCATTATTTTTAAGAAATTGTGTAAAAATGCCCTAGTAATACAACCCAAATACAGCTCTACCTGTTGCTGAAGAGATGACAATTTGTGTTATGTGTGCCATTGTTGTCAGATGGAAGAGGTAGAGGTGGTTATAGGCTGAACTAACTGATGAAGGTTGCAAGTCTACAGCATCCTCCCAGTACAAAGATGGAAAGGATAACACAACTCCCACCTACAGCAAAAAAGAAGGAGCAAATATTAAAGTCAGAGAAATCTGCTAATAGCTACATGGGTAAAAGAAATTATATTCTCAGTATACATTTATATTTCATTTCTGTAGTCAACTTAAATATGTTCATTTATTTTGCTAGTTTTATTTCACAAAGTGTAGCAAAAAAAAAAATCATTGGAAAATATTAATCATTTGTGCCCCTCTAGCATGTAGGAAACTCATACACAGCTCCATTGTAATGGCCAGTTCAGAGACACACCAAGAAAGCTTATCCAAATCCTAGAAAGCTTAAATTCTGCTTTTTAACATAAGCCAAAGCCAAGTGAGAAGGAAAACCAAGCATTTGTCAAAGAGGCAACCAGGGCAAAACAGCTTTTATTTTGGTCGGTTTGGGTTTTTATTTGCTTGGGGTTTGTTGGCTTTTTTTGTTGTGGGGTTTCGGGTTTTGTTTTGGTTTTCTGGGTTGGTTGGTTTGTTTGTTGATTGGTTGGTTCTGGTTTGGGATTTTTTTTTAACAGTAGAAGAAACTGCAATATGGATTTGTATTAAGAACAGAGAGAAAAGGCCAAGAATAAAGAAGTTAATGCAAAGTGAATGTGAAGGTAACAGAAGGTAGGAAAGGCCTACTGAGAGGGAAAATGAGCGAAACAAGCTGAGTGGGATTTTTTGAGGTTTCATAGCAATGGAGATGGTAAAAAGATAACTGAGACTGCAAGCATGAAATTTAGGAAAATGGTGACAGCAATCTTAGTTCTGCTGTTCTAGTGTTCAAAAGTAAACACTCATATATAGCAGCCATATGTAGTGACTTGTTCATATGCAGTGCTCGTCTATAATCATTTGACTTATGAGAATTAACAGATATTTCCTACAGGGTGAAGTTCACAAAAATCCATGCTAAAAAACCCCAACGTATTAATATGAAGAATAAAATCAATCTGCTTACCAAAACGTGGAACATATCTACTTCTAAGAGGGACGGACTGTCCTCCACTTTAAAATTTGGTAGAAGAACTGCAAAATAAAGATATCAATTATGCATTTGATATGTATTTTCTGCTTTTGGATTGAACTGCAATATCAGAATCTGATTTTAGAGCCTCTATCATTTCTGTGTTTTTATCAAAAAGCCGTGCAATTCTCCAACCTGGTCTAGTGGGCAGTGTCCCTCCCCATGGCAGGGGGGCTGGAACTAGATGATCTTTAAGGTCCCTTCCAACCCAAACCATTCTATGATTACTATCTATTTAATTAACTGCTTATCACTTATTTTTGTGGTGTATTTAGTAAGATGCACTTATTGTGCATCTATCTGTTTAGCTATTTCCATGTGCCAAACTAGTTCACAATTTTAGCTCACAATTTTCAACACCGTATCATCAAAATTGTGAGATAAAAATCTTATTTGTTTCTCCATCTCTAATATACACAGTGTTAAACGTGAAGACCACAAATGTACTTAGGCACTACACTACCAGATGCTTCACAACGCAGTCCAATACAAAAGCCTATACTACACCTAAGAATTGTTGATTACTTAACTTCAAGCAATACTCCATGATTTCAGGCAACATTAGAGACACTGAAGTTAGTACTGTTGTCAGTGCTCTAACCTTTGCTTCTGTGCTGTATGACCATGCGTGCCATTTTGCAATAGAAACTTCTGCAACATGAAAGATAGTAGAGAAAAGGAAAACAATACCTCCTAGAAGACGAATCAGATGTTTCTGAATCAGGACCTGTGGTGATGTTGTTCTCTGAGCAGCTGCAAACTGCACTAATGCTTTAAGGCCACTGTGCTAGAATGCAAGAGAAAATTGTTGGACAGGGAAAAGTGAAAGATGTAATAGTGAAATAAAGGTGTAAAAACATAACTACTTCTAACAGAAAACACATTGATAAGTGCATCTGATATGAACTTTCATGCATAAGTAGAAGCTTTTTTCTTCCAAAATGCTCCTTATGTTATCAATCTAAATATTGAGAGGTATATTCCTCGCAGAGAATGATATTGATGTTAGCAGTTTTAACGGTAAGGTTTTAATAAATGTGCATTTATATAGATATATAGAACCTTTTTTGTTTAAAAAAATGTATTGCATATCCTACTTGCCCATACCTGTCTATTTTGTAGGGATCCAAATAAAGGCTTGCCCTCTGTTTCCAAGAGGTTTTCTTAAACAAAGAAAGAATTAAGTTGCTTTGTGCTACAGGAAATGAAATAACATTTTCATTTCTTTGTGTATGTAGTACAGAAATGAAACGAGACTGACTGCTAAACCAAAACCATTAACCCAAAAATGCAATCATTTTTATGGTAATTGTTTTGCCTTCAAAAAGAGAGTCATGCCAGAGAATGCTGGGGTTGGGTTTATTTTCTACCAGGTATCTGATTAGCAATTTCAGAATACAAAAGACAAAACGGTGTATTTCTCTACAAATTCCACGGAATTCTTTGAAAACAGAGACAAAAAGAAATAACAAGAGAGGGAGTACTATCACATAGCTGTTAGGTATCTAGCTGTGTAGGAGATGCCTGCAGGTCAATGATCTGTGGCAGTCTGAAGATAGTAATTGAAAATGCTTATTGCTACAATTAGTAATGTGGAACGTGATCACTCCGCGCTCCCGCAAATTAAACTCATCTGTGTTGGCATTACAGACCTTATTTTATAAGCTACCATCTGACAAAAGCATCACATTATTTATACTGCACTACAGATTATCATTCTGTTATTATATATCTAATGATATATAATGCACATCGTTACACTATTACATAGTGCTCTTATATGTGTAGAACTATTATTATTATTTATACTATCAGATTGTACCAAATTATACAATCAAACAACTGTAAGCTTTTCAAGTGATGAGAAGGAATAAAGCCATATTCTGTTACCTATACACTGGATGGTAAACGCACACGTGCTCCACGTCATCATAGGAATCCGGTAATCGGCTTCATTTGGAGCAACCTTGAGCCCAACTCTATAGATGGTGGTGGCAAAGAGAATAAGCATCTCCTTGATACTGCTTGAGTATTTGGCTCTGTAAAAGCAAGCCAAGATAATTTAAGACTGAATTATTAACACTGCTTATTACTTACTAATCAATCAATAAGAAAGTCTAAGTTATTTATGAAAGAAGGGGAAAAAAATACCGGTTTCCAGCAGTAACCAAGCATCTTGACATAATAGGCTCTACAAACTGAGTAAGAGCTGCTAGTGTGGAAGGAGTCAGTTTCTGTATACTGTATTACGATTCACATTTAAACAAATCCAAACATTCAAATCAAAGTAAAATACAATTTAAAAAGCAAATACAAGTAAGCAAGTGCTATTGTAAGTACCGGAGTGAAAATATATCCCATCTCAAAAGGCACTAAAAATGAAGAGACACACATTTCAAATGTGTTCTAAGACCATGGTTTTTAGCATTTAAACTCTTTTCAACAGACATGGGGTTAGTTTATGTAACTGCAGTTATATACAGAAAAGTGCCCAAACAAAAACATGTCCAGTTTTAACAGCTTGTGGTTTTTCAAAGTCATACACAGAACTTCATAACAGAAATGTACAACATTTCTGTCAATTATCCAAATCTCTAGAGCCAGAACAATCATACCACCAAGTCCGGGGTTTAGCCAGGCTTATACTTTAACACCACATTGTTTAAGTGAAAACTAGAGAATCTTTCCTGTGGAGATCAATTATCAAGAAAGACTCTGAGTCAACTTTCTGATGACATTTTTACAAATAGCAAATGTGTATGAGTACTTTGCAGAACTATGAGGTTAGTCAGAAGTAGCAGCAGCAGAATACTTGGAGTGTGATCTAAAAAAAAGATAGGCAGCTGAGTACACTTGAAAAATATCTATCTGGTCAATCTGTTTCAGTGGGCGAGCATTTTTCCCACTGGAATACTGAGAAAACACAGCCCTGTTCCTTTGAGTAATCTCTATTACCTTATTGCATCCAAACCCAAGTGAAATCTCTCCCTGAAACGGACACACAGCAGGAAAATTAAGGCAGACAGACATTAAATAACTTGCCTAGCGACACAGGAAGTGATCCAAATCACTGGAATTGTGGATTAGAAGAGTCCAGAGTCCTAGCTTTGTACCAAGAACATAGGAATTACCAGACTAGATTTGACCAAGAGGTCTCTGTATAGATCTGATATTCAGTGAATGCTTAAAGGAAAGTACAAGTAAGCCCATATTCAGACACAGCAAATCATAATGCCTTTCCTTCAATACAAATCCTGAAGTATACCTAGGTTATTTTAGGGAGGACTAACATAGTGTTGAGAGTACTCCCAGTAACACTTACGAGGACTGAACTCCAAAACTAAGGATGGAATGGAATTCCAAAGCAGAGTTCCCCATTCCCTTGTTGGTGAAAGCTGGGAGATTTTGCTTCTCTCCTTTCAGGGAAGAAAAAAAAAAATTGGATCCACATTAGAATCAAAGAAGTTCTTACAGTTTTTACAGCAGACTAAGAAAAGTGAGACTTCATTTTAAACTTGTTTGAAACTAACTGAAAACAGACCTCACCAGCCAGGCTGTCTTCCAGCCCTCCTCCTTAAGCAGTATTTTATTCTATTCCCAGAAATACGAGTATTAAAAATTGTGCTTTGCTGGTGGGGAAAAAACTTTCCCATATTCTAAAAGTGCAAGGAATACGTTGATTATCTGTACCTTCTGTTTTCTAAACAGTCATACATGTCTTTATTTTGGCCTTTTTTATTTAGTTTTTCTCTTTTTTACTACATCACTGACAAGGAAAAGGTAATTAACTCTGAGTGTCAGTTGGTGGCTATCCTAAGTGTACATCGTTTTCTTCTACAGGGAAGGCAGAAAGAATTTAACAGGAGACACCAGGAAATCAGTGAGAGCACTGTGAAATCAAGACGTCAGCTCAGAATCGGCTATGACTTGATCCCCAGCTTTGAAACTCTCTTGACTGATAGCAAAAGGTATTCTTTATTTGAAGTTTTCCATTCATATTAATTAAAACATGTACTGGCATATTACACGTCCCACAGAATGGCTTCAACATTGAAGTAACAAACCTTTAGTGTTTTTCACACTGTAGCCAGATATCCTGACTGTGATAATCTCCAGCCACCTAGCCAGGGATAGGATTTGAGCTACTGCTTCTGCATCCTCACTGCAAACAAACATAGAAAGCAGGTTTTACTTTGACACTCAAAGAATCACCGTATCTGTAAAAACCAAGGGTGCAATTAGATCAAAAGACATTAACTTAGGACACACAGTTTTGCTGGCTATGTAAATTTTGAGCAAACAGCACAAAATGAAGTGTTAGGCTAAATATTAGAACTAGGTACTTTCTCATTTGATAACACATCCCAAAAAATAAACCCAAAACCCCAAACAAAACAAAAACACCAAACCAAAAGCCAATCCAAAACTGCTTTCTAAAAATACATAAATAATTAGTCTGCCAAAAGCAGTATACTTGGCTCAACATGCAATCTTTTATACAGATTAGGAAAGGCAGACTAAGTTTCCCTTCCAAAAATTTGACAGGCCAATTATCCCCAAAATTTTTCGGTTTTGTTTGTCTGTGTTGGTTTGTTTGTTGTTGGGTTTTGGTTGTTGGTTTTGTTTTTTTAATTAAAGTCTATGCAATCTGGTAATTCACCTGTTTATTTTTTGAGCCTGTAACGGAACAACTGGAATCACAGTATTGCACAGAGATTTGCAAAGTGGACAAAGATACTCTCCATTCTCCAAGTCAAATATCTGTTCAACATGAAGACGCTGTCGAAAGTTCAGCTGCATGGCTTCAAAGTACCTAAAACATTGAAAAGGAAATTACTAGAAAGTGCAATGGCTCAAGTGTAATGGGGAAACAAGTGTTCAAATAATTAAGTGTTATTAACTAGCAAACAGTTATCCAAGCCAACAAACAAATATTTTCCTTTAATTTATAACACTTTCATGTGCTTGGATGAAAAAATAAAAGCTTTGTACAAATAGTGGATGAATTCATGCAAAAATGACAACTTCTCCTTGCTTTCAAGAACCCTACAAGTTTTATTAATATTTTTTTACAATCAGTCTTTAAGCTTTCTACTCTTCTTGCATATCTTCAACACCATGAAAATTGTATCTAATACCCTTCATACATAAGCTTGAAACAAGGATTTTACATATTTTTATTTATTGTTGGCAAAAACATCTCATGAAAGAATAATCAGCTACTCAGGAAAGTGACTGAGCCTTGTGACTAGACAATGAAACTGTAGCCTTCTTTTAACAGCAAGAGAGGATAATTTATATTACAGTATCCCACTTGAGCTATTTTGAACTCAAAAGGATCCATTTTACTGGTTTCATTTTACTCTTGCCCCCTCAGTGAATGAAGCAAACCTTCATTAATGTCTCAATAGTATTATTAGGAAGAAAAAAGATCCAACATTCAAATCTGCTTCCCTGAATACAAGCAACTAAATACACTGCTAATGTTCAGACAGCGTATATAGGATCTTAGAGACAGAAATAAGAGTTATCTAGCTTCTGCACTAAGGTAATAGCTAGATTTTTAAATTTTTGCTCTAAATCATACATCTTAAGTGAAAAAAAAAATCCATTTATGTAATAAGCGAAAGCGTGCCTTGGGGGGCACCTGCAGATGTTTTAATGATTACAGAATACGTAGGAAAGTATTCTGTTATAATCAACAAAAACATACATTTATTTTCCCACATTCAAACAACTATGGTTTTGCAAGCACCTCCTCTTCCTCATACATGGCAACTAAAAAGATATTCCATTAATTTGAACTTAAACTATTTTAGAGTCTTTTGCAGTATTCTTAGGCTGCAGCAATACTCGAGAGAGGTGTGGCAGGCATCGTCCGAAGGAATTAGTAAGTTAGAATATCTGTTATGTAATAAATAAAAGACTATACTCAAACCTTCTGTGCCATCCTGTATGAGAAGAGCCTGTTGTCCATTTTAATCCCATTTACCCATACAGCAAGTCATCTTTTCTTAAAAAGAGCAAGGGAACCGAGCTCCAATGTTGCACTACTTAGATCTATGCAGTTGTAGATGAATCTGCCAAGAGCAGATGTATTATACTCGAGGAACATATTTCTGTATTATTAAGTGTGTGCACCTATTGATTCTGTACTGATTTTTTTATTGTAAAATATACATATACACACATATAGAAAAGTAAATGATAAGCACTAGAAGTTTAGTCAGGTTTTTAAAGTAAAATGGCACAAGTACAAAGAACAAATCTCAAGAGATTCCTTACATAGTACAATCATACAAAGTTGTTATCAATTGTATGACCCAACTCTCTCTATCTGTTAATAATAATAGATGTAAACCCACTGAAGTATTACTTTTCATTAAGAATTTGTTCACAGATAGAGAAGGGGTGGGGAAGAAACATTGGTAGATTTAACCATTCATATTCTGTTCTAAATGCCAGATTCTCATCTAAAGACTCACTGGAGTATTTCAGATTCATCCTTTTAAGTACTAACGTGGTGACAGACTTTCAGAGTCTAAGTATTTTTGCTATAGAAAAATCACTTGGGAGATTCCTACCTGGTTCTCATTGGACTGCCAAAAATGAACCTACAAATCTGGTTTCGTATTTTTTAACCAATTTTACCCCACTGGTCTTACATGCATAAATCATTAACTTATTAGAAATAATTCTTTGAGTCACAAAAGGCATTACAAATGCCTTTTGACAATTTTCTTCATCAGCTGAAAACTTCCCTTGTGCCATGTTTCATTTTTAGATGAGTACAAATAGTTTTGACTCCTTAATTAAGTATCCACTTACTGTACTGCATTTTCAGTACCCATTTAAGATGTTTTGGAAAATAGGTTAATAAAAAAGACATTAAATGGCTGCAAAGACACATCCTTACTTCTGCCAGCAGGCTGCATGCATCACATGGCCACAGCTTCCCGTGTGAGTCCCACAAGGTAAATCAGGGTGCATGAAGAGAGGATCTAGTGCATCTAGAAAGATACAGCAGAAAGGAGCTATTGAAAGAAAAATAACCTAACTTCCCACCAATATAAAGGGAAATGAACAACAGTACACACAGAACATGAGCCTTCAGATTTTATTTTCCCACTATCACATTAAAATCCCATTTGGCTAGCTTTTCCAGACCAATACTCCAGTGAAGTAATCATAAGACAGAGCCCACTTAAAATACTAAAGGCGTTCCACTAATTATGAAGAAAAAGATGACAAAATCCAAAAGCAATAGTAAATTGGTTAAAAACTGGGGGGGCAAGATTCTTCAGTTTTGGAATATACTGAATATCAAAGTCAAGTCTATCTTTTACTAAAACACTTGCATAATTCATTACAGCAAAGACATTGAGAATGTAGCGGTGTTTTTGTGCTGCACATGCACTCAAAGTGAGATTACATTTTCCCCTTAAATGATCAAAATAATCCTGAACAACAGCAGTCCTCCAAATATCATCTGGTGGACTGTTTAGGATTCTGAATGGATACATGGATACACCTGAATTTGTCAAAATGGAAAAAAAAAATACAAAAGCCTTAGCACCCAAATTCCAAATTGCCTGAAAATATAATTCTATTTGACAGCAGCTGAAGCTGCTCTAAATCAAATGGAGACTGAAACAAGAAAGGGAACACCTTGGCAGAAGACTAATTTGACACTATCTGCACTTCTCTCATGGTAACTAGCATTTTTGCACTTATTTAGGTCTTCAAAGGGATAAAAGCTCTTACAGGACTACTTCTCACTGATGAGCTACAGAGCACCATCCAGGAGAGATAAAGTGCTATAAATAATATCCAGAAGTGGCTTTAGGAAAAAGTATTTCCTTCCCTTTTTCAATTATTTCAATAGCCCAACATGTCACTGCAGAAAGCTTGCAAGTGCATCTGGCTATCAGAGGACAGGATTTAATTTGCACTTCACAGTACTACAGAAGAGAGAAAAAAAAAAATGGATGCAATTAGTACATGGCCTAGATAAAAGTTTTATACAGCTGGCTTAAAATTCCTATTATGAGTAGTTTGCTATTAAAAAGAAAACTGGATCCAACAGGATTCTGTAGGAGGCCCTCATGGGTGTAGAGCTATTCAGTATTTGTTAATGACCCAGAGGAGGAAACACAAAACATCTAAGTGAAACACTTGGGTAAAGAGTTGCAAGCACGATGGAGAATAGGGCAATACCCCAGAGAAATAAGAAAGCAAGCCAAACTTCCCTCTGCATCCTCATGGGATGATTCCACCTAAACAACATTTGCCTGGGCTATGTATAAAGCAGGACAAAGACAAAAATTCTAATATACATGAGACTAAATTATCTTACCTTCTCCTTACTCCAAAAACAGTTATCCTGGTACAAAAAATTAGGGTGACTTAGTTCCTTTCTTGAAAAATCTGGTTTTGATATTTCTTATGCTTTACTGTCTGTATTTTTTTTTATATTGTCTTATAAATTAAAAATAATCATCATTATCCAACATACTTCTGGGCATCCAGGCTAGATGGAACACTAAAATTTTTAGTACTTTCTCGTTTTACTTCTGGCTTCTTATTGTTTTGTGAGGGTTTTTTTTATGCAAATACTTATTTGTTCTTCTTAGCCTTCTGAGATCTCAACTATTCTCTATGAATTTAAAAAAAACAATTATACTGAAGACAGTGATTCTGATATTAAAGTAATATTGGAAGTACTAATTGCCAAGGTGAATCCACTGATATGTTTCAGCTTCTCATATCCTATTCTGGACTCTAATTCTCTCATTAAAATTAACAGCCATCAAGCTATCTGATTCTGAATTATTATTAATTTAATTTTCTTCCTTATAAATAAAATCAGTAAGTACTTAAGTTTTCTCTTTTCTTTCCATTTACTTCTTTCTTTCTTCCCCTCAAGTACCTGACCAAAGTATTTCTCTTGTTTAATTAACTGTTACTTAAAAAAAAAACCCAAAACTGGTAGGTCTGTGTTTCCTGCTACCAAAATGTTATTATGGGACTCTCTGATGGTATTATTCACTTGGATGCATTTTTTTTTTTTTCCCATTCATCAAATGATATCATGTGATTCTTAGACTTCTATATTTTTTTTTACTGCTTTTATTACTTCCTGGGAAAAAAACAAACAAAACAGAACAAACAAAATAGAATAAATAAATAGTAAAAAAACCCACCCACCAACCAAACAAAAACAAACATCACCAAAGAAACAAAAACCACCACCACTGACAAAACACACACACACACACACACACACAAAAACTCCAAACCGTCCTGAAGGTTGCCAGAATGACCTCTGATAATGTTCGTGTATTTCCTCCATATTGGGAAAGTTTGTTGGTGTAGTTGAATGATCAGGAATTGTCAACATTCTCCAATTTTTTAAGAGTGACCACTCCTATCAAACCTCTAAGGTTTATACAGTTTTGTGAAAGTAAAACAATTTCCCAGGGACACATCAAAATATTCATACACTTCTCATTTTTAAGTTTTAAAGTACAGAATTCAGAACAAATTTACAATTTTCACTTTCTTTGTATGAAGCAGGGTAAGCCATTTAGTAACCTGACTGAATACAGAGTTTAATTAGGTTCAAAGGGTAGGAGCTCTAGGCACAGAACTGCTTGTGGTCTTAAAGAAATAAAACTGCATACCCCCCGAGAGTTCGAGAATTCTGCTCCTGTTCTGAGTTAAGGCAGTTGATTTCTGGACACAGGCAGATAATACCATGGCAGCACTTTCCAACTTTACTTCCTGCTCCTCCTGACAAAGAATACAGGTCAGAACTTCTTTCTCAGCAACAGAGGGACCTCGTTTGGGACCCAAAGCAATTTTGGAATAATCAATTGCTGAAGACATGCTGTAAGACAGGAAGTGACACAGATATAAAATAATCAGATGGCTTTTTCTAAACAAACTCATTCTTCCAAGCATCTAAAAAATGTCATACGCTGCTAACATTTCTGGGCTTTATACCAAAGTGCTATAAAAATCCAAATGATAATCAAGCAAAGAACCCCCTCAGATCTCACCAAAATGCAGTATTCTTTAAAAATAGAAAGCAGAAGCCAGCTAACACAGAATAACACAATGAAATGGGTTCAGACAGTGGGAAGTTTTGGAAGTCATATTCAGCGTAGCTTGGAGTAAGTATACTTCAGTCTTACAGACACATTACAATTGTTTCCCAGTTTTGAAGAAATCATACTGAAAATGAATGTCATTCCTTAATTCAGTGCTGACACAAGAAGCTTCCACATCATCTTTTAATATTCCTTATTCCATAGTTCACCAGTGATTTACAGAACATGCTTTAGTAAAGATCAAAGCACACAGAAGTGACCTGTACTTTTTTCCAGCAGATCTGTTTTTCTGATTAGTTTTGTGCAGCCCCAATTAGACTAAAATTGTGAGTGGTACTAGATATGCTATATTGTTGAAGCATCTCTAGAAAAGGAGTGATCCATGCCAGCAGAATTATATCCACTATAAGCCAAACATCTTCAGTATGAAATTGAGTAAAAAAAACTAACAAACAGAAATATCAGAGACTTGCACTACAAGAACCTTTCTTTATTGTTGAGTTGTTAAGTTGGCTTTCAGATCTTTCCAAATCATATACTTTAATTTTCATAAAAGGTGCACAGTCATCCTCAAAATCAGAATGTTGTCAACTCAGCAGCTTTCCAATGATATTTTTTCAACTGTTAAGCAATGTAAGTATCTGCCATTTGAAGAAAGAATTTTCTTATGCTGCTTTACAACGCGAATCCACTGTTCCTAGCATTAGCTACATTATGCTTTACATACAATTCTGTAACACCAAACGACTTAAAAGTAAACTGTGAGAAGTCTGTTGACTGGGATGACACAATCTGTCCCTTCAATGTACTGTCAAAAATTTTCAAGTAACATAATGAACTTACATATGCAGGTAATTAATTCTTCCCAACAGAACTCCAGATGTTTGGGTTTTCTTACCTTTCTTCCTCCATAATAGCATCTTCTTTCCCTTGTGTCTCCAGTGTGTTTTCATACAGAAGCTTATGGGTTTCAATGAAATTCCTCTGCAGCGCAGACATCTGGGCCATTATCTTCTGACGGTGCAGCCGAGCTGCTTCTGCCTTTCTCTTCCGCTCAGCTTTCTCTTTATCCTGAGTGCTCTGTGTCTTACAATGAAAGAGAGGAAATAAAGAAATCACAGGCAACAGAAATCAAAAAATGATAAGAATCTTTCCCCAACTATATTAATTCTAACCAATGATATCAAATTCTTTAACTGACAACACCTTAATGATTAAAAAAAACCCCAGTTAACTCCAATGATATCAAATTCTTTAACTGACAACACCTTAATGATTAAAAAAAAACCCCAGTTAACTCCTATCTGAAAAAGCTAAGACTAAAATCTTAAATGTTGACTTAGAATAAAGAGATTTTGAAGAGTCCATAAAAGGTCACTAGTACAATCCCTTGCCTAAAGGCAGGATCAGTAATAACAGCCACTTTAATTATTAAAATTTAGTGAGGTGAACATCACAGCCCTCCTCCAGTATTTTGTTATTCTCCCCAGAAGAAAATCCCCTACTGAATATCAAGTACTTCCTTACAGGAGTTTAAGAAAATTTTATTCCAATTATCTGTGGATGACACCGCAGAGATTGTTCCTACATTTATGGCAGCATTTTATGCATCTCAGGATTGTATTTTCCCTTTTCATTGTAAACTGGAAAACTATTCTCCCAGCACTTCATTATCTGTCATGCTTTCAAAAACTATGCACCAAGCTTTCATATGCTTTGGAAATGTAGAATTCAAAAAACAGGTAGAGTTAATTAAAACATACAGTACCTAAGTCCTCTTATTCAATTACTTAAGCTATAAATTCAACATTATGAACATTATCTCCATTCACAAGACTGTTACTTTTTGAGGAAATCAAACACCAAATTGCTCCACAAGCAGCAGAACTGTAAGAGTATAATTTTTTATTTTATTCCCTTACCTTACCAGATACCATATGACACCTTTCTCAAAAAGGAAACACAGCATATGCTGTGGTGGTAAGTTTAGAGCTACACATGCAATGACTAGCCAAGAGACTTGTTTGGCAGCAAGCTGTTGCCAAAGAGAGTAAGAGCAAACTGGATTGTCTTTGCACACCAAGGGTAATTGGATTCTTTTTTTCTATTCAAATGCCAATTTAAAAAGAAACAAAAAAATTAAAAGCACCCCATGGGACTGCAGTAATCTTTAAAATCTCCATCTCACTGTGTCATTTGACCACAGGATTCAAAACTTATTTTGAGGGAAGCAGGTGGAGACCAATACACAGACAGAATAATCGCTTAAGCCTGATGGTCCTTATACAATTCAAGGCAAAGCAGATTAACCTCTTGGTAGGTCATGTAAATTACAAGATATCATTTTAAATGGATCTGTATTTCTGATTATTGCACAATGACAACATAATAGAAAAGGTAGTCAAATCAAAAAGATAAGAGAAATAAACTTTTACCACCCTCAGTTATTTAACTTAATGTGGAAGTACAACTGAAAACCAAATTAGCTGCCAATAATTCTATGAAGTGTGGTTAACATATTTCATTTATTAAAATTATTAAACTTGGCATCTAAATCATATTTGTAGGCAATATATCAGAATTTTTTTTTAAATTATCATTTTAGGTAACCATAAACTTAGGCATATTTTTGAAGGCAGACATTCGAAACATTAAACACAAGGCTTCCATTGAACATTTTTATTATTACCTCATCGCCTTTTGTAGCTTCCAAGCCTGATGTAGATGTAACTGTTGTTAAACTAGATTTTTCTCTCAATCTTTTCACTGTGTCAAACATCTAGGAATAGAGACTTACATGTTAAAAATAAAATTCAACTTGGCTCTTATTACAATGTAGACAGGATTAAAACTCCTGATATTTAGTTTCGTGCTATTTTCAGTTTTTCAAATGGACAAAACTAAATGCCATAGTCCTAAATAACATCTGAGACTGTATGTGCACTCCTGTAACACTGGTGCACTATCCTAAACCTGACGAGCACTGCTCAGTGTGAAGGGAAGTAAAATTATTGAAAATTTTCCAGTCTTGCAGCACTAATGCTGCTAAAGCACCTACAGCATCTGTACATCAAAAGAATGGACAGAGACTGCTAGTTTGCTTCAAGCAGGTGAGCTGTGGATCACCTCATGGAAACAGTTATTAAAATCATGGAAAAACCTACACATCTGGAAGAGAAATCTTTCCAGCATATGCCAAATTAGTTCAAACTGAGCCTTCAAGTTTCATTTACTACTTTCTCCAGCTATCTTTACTTTTATAAGCATCTTGAAGTTTCACTCATATTAAACATTCTGCATTTACTATACATATCATTGCAAAGTTAAATATATTTTTTAATAGTACATTTTTACTTTTTCCCTTAGAACTTTAGAATACCATTAAAAAAAAAAAAAAAATAGAACCAAATGTGCCTCCCTGATGTACCAGGATAGTTCAGTTTTAGCTGCTGAGGATAACTTTGGAACCCTACTATGGCTTCTTACTGTCTTTTCCAAGAGCAGTATTTTCCATGGTTGCCACCTAAAACAAGAAGTCACCTAAATTGTAACAGGACAGTAGTACTCCTGCTAAGCAGAAGCAGCAGCCTCCTACATTAGAGAAGGTGTCTCAGCTCTACAAGTTTTTCCGATCTCTTACTGGGTAATGGCAGGGAGTTGGACAGAAAAATTCCACAGGTCAAACATGCAATGTGGCCATTAGTCAGACCCATATGAGTCAAGTCTTAATACAAGCAGTATCTGAAATGCTTTTCCCAATTAATAAACTTTTACTTATCACTCACTGTTATTTTTGCAACAGAAACATAAGGAAAAAGGTTTTTGCATACAAATGTCATTACTGGAGTGAGTTATTGAAGGAAAAATTGAGCGGATACTTGAAAGTAGCAATAGCGAGTACAATGACTTCTAAGTGTTAACACAGAATTCAAGAACCATCTCATCATCAAATATTCCACCAGATTAAGCTTCTCAAGAAATCACTACAGCATTAAACACTATGTTATATGTAGGAATCATAACATCTTTTATAGAAGCTTTCCAAATTAGTAAAATCAGATCATATTTATCTCCCCCTGGTGTACCTGCAGTATCCAATTGACTGTGTCCTTCTGTGCTTCTAACTGAGGTACTCTCTTTAATTTTTCCAGAAGCATTAACACATTCACAGCATTCAAGGCTGAGCTTCCCATTCCTTTACAAAGGAGGAAAAAAACCAGAAAAGCATAGGTCTTCAGGGGGGAAAAACCCAAACCCTCACCATTTTAATGTAGTTACAACCACGGACACGTTTTATGATACAGCTAATTATAAAACACACATAGGTGAGCACAATCTGGGTAGTTACATTTCTGTTTTCATTTCATGTGTTTATTGCAATTAAATGTAGCATAATCTTTCCACCCTGTACATTAATAATTTTTGCTACTTCCAAGAGCAAAAGTACAGACAAAACCAGAATTGCCTTTCACTTCAAGGAGAAACCTAAGCTGTAAGAGCTTTACTGCAAGTTTGCAAACAGCTCTGTGTGCACAAGTTTATTTCTATCACAAAAGCCATTATTACCACAGCAATTACTCACTTCTTCACACCTTGGTAACAGTCCATAACATTCTAAGCCATTCTCTAACATAGCCATGCTTTAAAATTGAGACCATTCTCTTAAATTATATTTCTTTTGTAGCACTTTGCATTTGAAATTAATTTGCACATTTTTTAATATATGTCTCACTTGTAAAAAAATGGCTTTTTTTAAAATCACTTCTTGAGAAGAGTCTTCTTACAAAAACTGATTTTTTTTTCATCATTTATGTACAAAAGGGGCTTTGATTTCTCTGATCATGCAAAAGTAAAGCTGGTAAAGATTTCTCTAATGTTTCAACTGTAATTACTTTTAGTGTATTCCTACAGCTGACATGAAGCTTCTGTTATAGAAATGTTCAGTGTGATGACAACAGTTCTACTTGCTCAACGATAAGAAAAAATTAAAGATAAAAAAGTTAAAAGTTAAATAGGAGTGTTTTTCAAATTCAGTGAAACCTCTTTACACAATATTGTTGAAAAACTAAGTAACAGCATTTCAGCAGCTTAGTGTATTTACTTATTTATGTAGGAAGCATTTAAAAGATGCGTAGATGTGGTGCTTAGGACCATGACTTAGTGGCGTTGGTAGTGCTGGGTTAATGGTTGTACTCAGTGATCTTAAAGATCTTTGCCAACCTAGTGTCCAAACCTGGTTTCTTGATTATTTTAAAAAATCAATTAAAAATAGCAGGCTTTAATTCTATAGCAGAAAATAAATCCTTTCTAACTAAAAATCACTGAATACTTCCTTCTAGTTTATTTTTGTCCTTACAAAATCAAGTTCACCTAATTTGCTATGCCCTTTTAAAGAAATCAAAACATACGTGTTGCTTTGTGATAAAAATCAAAGGTTACTTCCTCTTCAGGAGACTTCTGTAACTGCTGCTTCTCTTCTAGTAACCCTAAGGAAAGGAGATGAAGCACCTGGGGAGAGAAGAACAGAAGAACAGTAAAATCTCATTCACTGTTAGAAGTCTGAAAAACTAGCATTTAAAATAAGGATGTTTAATATAGTTCCATCCTGTATGCTGATTATATCCATGATATAACACAGAAATGAGAAAGTGCAGAGATAGGACAGAATACAATTCTCCTGTATATTGCTTGCACTAAAATAAACAAACTTGTACACTTTTTTAAAGCATAAAGTGACTGTGGTAAAATGAAGTATTTAAATATTTACAAAATTACATTTTCTCATGACTGAGTCTCTACTGACATGTCTTTATCTGGAGACTGTGCAGCTTACAAGACGAAGCAACTCCAACTTCTTTAAGATGAACAAAGGGTTACTTACTTGCTCATGAAGCTTCAATAAAAATATGAGGTAAGGAGAATTACATATTGAAACAGATGATGAGGCAACACAGTGGGAAAAGCAAACTAGAAGACTGAAGAATATGCCCCATTTAATACTGCTGTGTTTCACATTTCTATTTTACAGTGGAGTTAAATAATAACAAATACTTTATAAATCTTACCAGCAAATAAAAGCAGGTTTAGGGACAAAAAAGTAAATTCTTATACTTCTAAGTTAAAGTTTACCTTTGCACATTTTGATCTTATGATAGTAGGTAATGTGGTCAACACAGGCATGACCATAGGAAGAAGACCAAAGCTAACCATACCATTTGGATCATAGCTTCAGTCCACAAGTGGGTTTCCAGTTCAACTGCTCTCTGAAGAATGGTCCGCAGTATGTGCATCATAACGTCACAGTTCAGAATCCTCACTACGCTGCTGAACGCAGGACTGAAGTCTGGAGGAGGAGGTGGTGGCAATGCTAGAAAATGGAGATGTGAAAATATATTAAGAAGCCTGGCATCTCACCAAAGACTGCAGGCAAAAGCTAGAGAGCACAAACATACTAATTCCAGTGAAAGAACTGGTCCTTTAAATAAATAAAGCCACATTCAAACACAACTGTTTGCCTAAGTCAGGTTGTATCTTTAGCGAAACTAAGTATTGTTATTAAGTTCTTCTGTAAAACACACAAACTAACCTAAACCAGCCATCACAAGTACTTAGTTGCATCTGCAAACGCAAATCTTACATAAATAAGGCAGAGCAATGTTTGAATCACTAATACAGGGTTTCTGTCTTGCATAAGCTACAAAGTTTTCAAGTAGTTAAACAAAAGTGAATAGTGGGTCTTCAAAAGCATGGTGTCCCACATTACAGCATCCTATGCCTAATATGGCTGGAGGTCTAAATTTTTCCTGCTGCTAGGACATTCTAGCTATATACATTTTCTGGGCTAACTTTGAAACTCTGTGGTGTCTTACCCAGAAGCTACTTGGAATCCTGGCATCTATTAACAGCAGCTCAAATAATGCTGTAGCCTTTCTCTAGCTGGAAGCATTGACTGAAGTATTCTTTTGGTACCTGGATGCCTATTTTCAGAAATCTTCTATGAAAGCAGTGTCTCTGAAACCACCAATCTTTTGACAACTTAGACTAAATGAATTATAAAAACTTACTGACAAAGAGAACATACACACATAAAAGCACATGCATGAAGCACCTGCAACAAAATGGGCATCCTCAGAGGAACACAAAATACAAAGATACTCAAGTGTAACTCTATTGTCTGATGATATGAATATGACTTTCTGACAACTCCATCTAAATATCTGCATTTTTAAAAAGTTCTATGAAGAAGTAAATGCCCCTACTACTATTTGAAGTTGCTAAAGTGAAGGGGGGGTGTTTTAAGAAGGTACTATTGAAAAAAATCTGTCAACTACGTAAAATAAACAGTGAAGGAAGAAAAAAAAAAAAAGTCATCCAAAGATATTTTTCCCCATTATCTTCCAGCTGTCATAACCCTCCAAGTTACTTAGAACTGAAGAATTTTTTTTTTCCAAACAGAATGGGATCTCTGATTTGAGTTCCTCCTAAATGACAATGCCAATTCAGTCTTTCAGTTCTACATTTTTTCAACTGAAAGGAACCCAAAGCAGGTAAAATTTACTCAAAATTCATTTTAACTATCTTAGATATGAAATGCTGTAATGCCCTGAACACAAAAATCAAAATACACTTTAGAGTGGGAAATAAACATTAAGGTATTCAACTGGAAGGGCAGTCTGGGAAGACAAAAATAATTCTATCTGTTGCAACTCACAAAGGCAAATAATAGCTGATTTTATTAGATTGTTCATTCTACTTATTCAGCTTATTCTTTCTTGAAACAGCTCATTTAACCCTTGGGACTTGAAGACATAAAAGTGAACTCAAAAAGGGAATAACATTTGTGTTACAAAAGAAACATGGGGGTTTAATGTTATATGTATTTGCATCTTCTAAGAAAATTTTGATTCATAAAACTCAAGTCTCAAGCTACTTACAGAACAAATATGAGCACTAGCTGCTGCAGCATCCTGCTCTACATGGCATTATTATGTCTCAACACTGTGCTAGAGAAGGTACTCACACA
>VWZY01009951.1:42061-56188 GCA_013399075.1 Chloroceryle aenea | reverse complement strand
GTCCACCCATCAAATCCATATCTCTCCAACTTGGCAAGTAGGATGTTGTGGGGGGACCGTGTCAAAGGCCTTGCAGAAGTCCAGATAAATCACATCCATAGGTCACGCCTTGTCCACTGATGCAGTCACTTTCCAGCCACTGAGATTTTTTGAACCTTCCATCTAATTCCCAAAGCAAAATTCCTAGGTAACCCTACAGTTGCCCTTGATTAAATACAAAAAACCTAGCAACATGAAATTCAAAATAAGGTATGCTACAATAATTACAGGACATTTTTTTGACAAAAATAGGAGAGACTTGAACTGGTTTTTCTCTACTGCTACAATTTTAATATATATCTATGTTGAAAAAAAAACAACCTATCTGAAAATAACAGTAAGTTAGCAACTAAATAACATGTAAACCAATTATGAGGTGATGATTAGGAAACATACAATGAGTTGTTCCCAATCATCTTCAAATTAAAATGAACTTATGAAGATTTTCCCACTAGGATTTGAGATGACAAAACTGAAAACTCAACCTGAATTTTAAGAGAGAGAGGGGCAAAAGAAGAGAAGCAGAAGCTTTGGATATTCCACACACTTTTCTTTCCTATGCACATTTGAAAGCGTATGTATTTCAGGACAGCAAATATTAGCTGAACAGACTGGGCTGTGCAGCTCGCTTAACCCATATAATCAAAAAGATTTTATTTCATGTTCAAGATACTTCTAAAACAGCATTAAGAACTTACTTAAATGTAGCCACTTTATCAATTACATTCTCCAAGCCAGTCTCATTGTTCTCCTAGTAAAAAATAAACAAATGAATAGGTTGGGATAAATATATAATGATTCAAATTATCTTCAGGATTATGCTAGATGTAACAAAAATAGACATACAGGTTCAGATCAATACCCTAATTTACGAATTAATACTTTTTGCCCACTGTTCTTCAGTAGTAGATATTCATAATTGACAAGTTACAATAAAGTACCAAAGAGAGATCATACTTGGATTTAATCATGTAAAAATATATTTGTAGCAGAGCTGATTTCGAGAAACAGTGCAGTGCCTTATCACAACCTCAATGGAAGAAAGACATTTTTTTCTCTCAAAAAAGATAATGTGGATCACCCATTATTGGTTTCTGAAAACATTCCAGGCTATTTAATTTACAGTAAAGCTGATCTTTTTTGCATTGATTGCCAGCCCTGAAAACTTGCACAGGCTATAAAATATAATCCACATCCCTTTCCCTTGCTTGAATCTTCAACAGTTGGAAGAGATGGCGGGGAAATCTGTGCTTTTGAATAGACCTGCACAATAGCTGACTTCCAATGGATCTGCATGGATTTAAGTGATCAAAACTACAGGTTCAAATTTATTGATGGTACACAGAGCAGAATGGAATCCAGCTGCATGGTCCTACAGGGCCAAAAGAGAAAATACTTTGAAAACTTTTCTTTCTGAATCTAGGAGTACAGCTGAATATTATAAAAACTTCACCTCTTCATCAAAAAGCACAATCTCTATACAGCTTTTCAAATTATATCATACATGGATGCATAACATTTACCACTAACTCCAGTAAGGTGTGTAAGCCTTTGTCATGCTATTTTGTAATTCTGAAGTCAACATCTGAGCTTTAGATCAGAAATACAATGCCTACATATAAAGACATGGAAACAAAAGAAGAAAGACATAAAGCAAATGTAAATTGTAAAGAAAAAGTAAGAACTTTTTAAGAAAAAGTAAATAAACCAGGACTTACATTTTCAGGCAAGGACTTGGTAATTGCACTGTGAGCCATTGGTTCAATACATAAAAGATGGATGATTTCTCTCGTGATCACATCTTCTTTTGTCACATTACTCACTCCAGGTACATATCTTTCCCCTACCAGAATGAATCAAAAAGAGAAGAATGGTAAATATGACATTTTTCTCAATTTTCTCAAGCAATTCTCAATTTTGCACAGAGGTAATGCTTTATAACTGGGCTATTTCGTAGCGTAAGTCTGCATTTGCCAGAAACCCTTCTCAAACATCCAAGAGGAAAAAGTGTTTTTCAGCCTGGCTTCCTAGTAAAATGGGATGAGATGGGGTTTCTCCTCATATCTTACTTTATTAGTCAATTATGAAGTTATATAGGTTTTTTTTCACTACGCNACTAAGTCTCTCCCCCTTATTCCTTTTCCCTTCCCCTTTGGAGAGGGAGGGGGGTTAACTGAGAGCATCTGTTAGGTCCAAGGGGCCACCCTGACCCTAAACCGTGACAAATCCCTATTGCTTCCAGTTGTGTTACTGAACCATCTGTTTAAAACAGGCATTCTCCAGGATCCTCTCCATACCACCTATGTTAAAGAAAGTCAGCGAGCCTGTTTTGTCGAACTGCAGTAACACATCAGCAAAGAGAAACAAAACTTACCTGCAACATAGATGAGAATCTGTAGCATCTCTTCTATTAGCACATTACATTGTTTAATCAAATCCTACAAGAAATAGAGAAAACAGGTTATTAAAAAAAATGAGCACAAAAATCTGTCAAAACACACTAAGCTCAGCTTTCAGATGAACTACTTTGCCAAAGCACTGTACTGAAAGAAGAAATCTCCATTCTAACAGGAATTTTTCTGCACTTGCAGAGGAAATATTCTCAATTGAAGTGCAAGTTTCACAGGCAGCAGAAGAAACAACAGCTAAAAATGAATCCCAAATGAGGGGTTATATGAAAGTCTCAAGAAGCAGCACAACCCAAGACACTTCCAGCCAAATAAGACCACAACATCACTTAAGAGACATAGAAATTTCAGAGAAGTCATCTATGTGAATTTTTGTAGATGTACTATGAAATAAATATAAAAGAGGGCAAAATCTGTTTGCTAATTTTGGGTAAGCCTCTTTGAATCCTGAATATAAAATAATTTATCTAACCAGTAGGTCCTGTGTTGACTGACTTAGTGTGATCCTATAAATGCAGTTATCAACAGTAGCTAGTTTTTCATATTAGGGCTCCATAAACTCAAAGCAAACAAATAAATCAGCAGAAGAACTTGCCACTTACCGGATCTTTGGCAGGCTTGATCTTTTTGAAAGCATCAGCAAGCTCATATCTCTGCAGTATCAGTAGGAGAAACTGGTTTGGATCCATAAGAGATGCACCTATCTATCAAGAAACCCAAACTAATATGAATATCAGTTACTATTACAGTTCTTCATTAATTATGAAAACACTCTTTTACCAAGATTCTTTTTTAAAAAACCATACAATTTAATTGCAATTCAAATTAATTCTATGAATGTTTTATGAGTCAAGCAAGCAATGAATCAGAGCATTATACCTGGAGCATGATGATGTCTTTATCATACATCTCTTCTCTGCATTTAACATCTTGATAATAGAATACCTGAGAAATAGGAAGGCAAAATTTAAGCAATGCACTATCAAATGTGCACCAGTTAATGCCCGAGGCTTTTTTAAACCCACAGCACTTTTCCTGAGTAACAGAAAATCCTGTTGCGCTTTTTTTTTCCTAAAGAAACGTGTACACTGATGGAAGTGGAAAAAAAAAATGTTTTTTCACCTATCCAGGGAAAGTCTGTGCCATACTCCTTCATTCCCCCTTCCACAAAAACATAATTCTAATGGCTGCTACTGGCTAAAGACAAAACATCCTCCTCCTCCCTCAGTTCTCAGAGAGACAATTCTACAAGTGGGCTACCAATATTTACTTTCATTTCAGCAGAAGGTCCCATGAAAGGTGTAAACAGAAAATTTCTGCCAAAGGTGAGGAAAAACAAAACAAACTAAACCAAAAAGTTAAACCAAAGCAGGCAGGCAGAATATAAGTACTTCAAGTACTTTAGAGTAGACTCCTCCTTGTACTCTTGCAACAAAAAAGTCTACAAATATTATAAAAATGTTTATGTCCAGTTATATGGCACTCAAAAGTTTAGTATAAGATAAAAATAGTTTAACTTATGAATGATTACCATAAACTAGGAGATTCTTATAACATTTTATGTTATGAGCAACAGTACTTACAGTACTTAGGTAGTGATTATGAGACCTAAAAGTAGTTTACAGTTGTCAGTAACACTAATACCATTTCGCAGAGTCAAAAACAGTTCTGGGAGATGAAAACACTTGTCTAATATAGGAAGGCAAGTCATTGATAAAGTTGGAAATAAACCCAAATCATCTAAATTCCCACCTAAATTTTTTTCTATTTAGTGTAGCAGTGACACCCAGGACTTCTTCCTGCACTGGCTGAAACCACCACTGGGAGCATGACTGAGAAACACTTGCATACACCATCAGGACCAACTCAGTAGGGAATCCTGTAGGGAGTACCTGGCTTATCAGGGAGAGCCCATTCCTCCTCCACATCTCTGCAGCAACCTGAGCAACCAAGACAAGACATCGCAAAGGATATTCAACTAGCAGCTCCACTTGAAATTCCTCCTAGAATTTAAAAGGAAAGTTTTTTTTAAAAAAATTATAAAAATCAAGCAAAAATAAGTCTGTTGGTGATTTTAAAAGTGTAAGTCCTAATAAACATGGACAGCTGCAAAATAACCTGCATTCATGCCATGAAAATGAAGGAATTTAATTATTTTTTTTTCCTTCCACGAGTACAAATCACAAAAACCACCACAAAAGCCCCACAAACAAACTTACAGGAGAAACAAACTCGTGCAATCTTGAGATGGCTCCGGTCTTGCTTAATCGTACATGAAGACCTAGACAAAATAAGGAACACAATTAGAAAAAATCAAAGTAAGTAAGCTTTCTCCTATGACCCATTCTAAATGTTAGCTAAATCATCTTTTTGTTTGTTTGCTTGATTTTTAAGATAGAAGATCGACTGCATTATCTCAATACTTTAATATAAGTTCTTACCAGTCTGAAATGGAGAATTTTATCAATAAATCTATTCATTTGATGAATTAATTAATACCATTTAAACTAAGATGTTAACTAGTATTAGTAAAATTTTAATTTCATTTTCAAATCATATTTGAGTAATGACTGAATTTTAAGACTACGAGGCTTAAGAGATGGCATCTTGGTATCAAATGATGCAATGAAGAATTTACAGCTTAACAGACGTGATTTCATTTGTATTCTAGAGAAAGCAGCCATCACCCACTGCTGTGATCCCTTGTATTCTGACTGGAAACCTGTCCTGGAATGCGACAAACACGTGTCTTTTAAGAAGAGTATTTTTACAGTCCTAAAACATATGTTGCTGGAAAATAATTCAAAATACAGTAGTAATGAACATTCATTTAGGTGAACCAGACAGAAACAGAAACACATAAATTCAAGTAGACCAGACAAAACTGAACATCTCCTTAAAACATGAAACTTTTCCTTCTCGCACAACTTTATCTCTCCTGTTTAAAAATGTTTTTAAAATGGTGGTTGGAGACAATCTCCATGTTTTTATTTTTCTTAAAAAAACATTTGCTTATTTTGACACCTGGGTAACAGGTTGCCTGATTATGAGAACGTCAGAACACAACTGATCTGTGAAGTACTTAAACTAAATGCTTTCTAGAATAAAAAACTAGAGATGAATGATAAATGTAATTCAGATAACAATCAAAACACACCACCTACCAGCAAGAGTCCTAGACAGTGGTAAATGTATGCTGACGGGATCTGCAGACACCCTGTAAGGCCTGCTCTCCAGAGTATGGCCACACAAGTGAAACATTGTCTTTTCCCGTGAGCGGCCATTTGTGCTGCATCTCATCACAGCTTTATGACATTCCCTGTAGGCCCTGAGCAACAGCTCTTCCTAAAATTTAAAATAGATGTATAACATTATACTTAAAAATCATATAAATGCATTAAATTTCCTCAAAAGTTTTGGGGTTTTTGTGCTCGTTTTTTGGGGTTTTTTTTGTTTTTTTTTTCTGACAGCATAAACAGCTACTGGCAATGCATGATATAATTACTACCCCATTTCTTAATACTGAGAAGTACGAGTGATGGAACATCCACTACAGCTAATTGAGAATACACTTGCTCTGTCAAATGCTCTAAAAATCTACGTGCTTAAAGCTGAAATATTTTAATATTTTGCACACTTTGCACCCCAAATTGGATCAACAAGCTTCTGAACTGCTGTAGATCTTCCTTTCTCTCAAAAAAAAAAAAAAAGGAAAATGAATTCACTTCAGTTAAGAAATTGTATAGTTTTCTCTCTTCCCCCAACACAAATATGAGCTCCAGCACTGATTAAGACAAGATACAGTGGAATTATCAAATTAGGGCAAAGCTTCTGCAGTCCCAATTAAAAAAGAATACCATGTGCTTCAAAACCTTAAAACTTGACAGTGGTACCATGAACCTAATTCCCAATATCTTGAATTATGGGAATTATTTTCGCTTTGTGATTTGCCTCACACCCTGAGCATCTTTGCTAGATTTTATTCTTTGGAGATCTCTTTTCTCTTTGTCACACCACAGAGTAATTCTTTCAGACTATTTTTTCTTCCTGTAGAGATCTGTATCAAACAACAGTGAGCTTTTTCAAAAAGATGGTATTTAAAAATCACTCAGGAATATTCACAAAAGGCATGCATGTAAGTATCACAGACAATTGATTACTTACATCACAGGCACACCACTCCTGGAACATCAAAAGAATGTTCTTGAGCTGCATCTGTATAGCAATAGCTGCTTCCCAGTCAGGGTCCACCTCAATGTGCTGACCAATCTGTCTTTTTATCTCCTCCATTCCCTGAAAAGGAAGTGCCAAAAAATACTCAAGCTGAATCAGTGATTGAAGCCTTAACAACAATACAAAATCCCACAAGCAAATGGTAACATGTAGGTTGTTCAGATACATGTAGCTAAAATTGATGAACATTACTTCTATAAAGTAAACATTATTTTTTCACCTTCCTAAGATAGGGATTGAAGAATTTACCATCTTAATTGCATGTTTATATCCACAGTATTGCTATGGACAAGGAAAGGAGCAGACTATAGTGATGAAATAACTTTATAAGAGCATATTAAAGAAATTACTCAAATGTGTTGTACCTGCATGCAAGTTAGAATCCTTAGGAAAGAAACAAATCCTTCTAAAAACCGCTCCCTCAGACGGTCTGTCCATAATGTAGGCTTGCTGACTAAGACATACCTGTCCCCAAAGAAAACATCATTATCTTTTGCTCAGACTTCTCTTATGCTTGTATTCAAAGTGTTCTTTGTATCAAAATCATCAGCTGCATCATCACACTACTTCATTCTCCCCATCTCAAACACATGATAATATTGTCACCAAATAGTAGAGATGCTTAATGCAACAGATTTATTTTTTTTTTCCTTAATTCCACAGCATGTCGGGTGGTTTGCTTTTACATTGTACAGTTTATTAGAGTAATTTGGGACCCCTAAGAGTGGAAGATCCTGTGCAGATGAGGATTATACATCTTTTCCAGTATGATGATCAATAGAAGGCAAATTTCCCCATACTCTTACATTAATTGTATTTTGCTTGTTAATGCAATTGTTATGTGGGGTTATATCAGTAAAAATCATCAAAAATTGTCTTCATAGATTATTATTTTGGTAACTGAAAAACAAATCAAAACAAAACAAACAAAACAAACAAAAACAAACAAACGAAAAAAAAAACCAAAACACAACACAAAACACACCATTACATTTTCACATGTTTTTTGATGGTTTTGATTTTAAAAGCACCAGATGCCTGAATTGAAACACATCATCCTACTGCCAACTTTCTAAGAATCACTCTAGCTTCTCAGCCTCACACTTACCTGAGGTCAAATATTACTGCATATACCCGGTTCAGTTTGTCCTGACTGTAACCTTGGAAGTTGAACTTGTCATTTTTGTCTAGGTATTCTGGAAGCACTTCTAGAAGTGTCTCTGTAATGGTGGTGATTACATTTTGCTCTTCAATAAGATGTCGGGCCTGCAAGAAAAAATTCAGAAATTTGTCTTCCCAGTTTTAAGAAAACCATTAAAATAGTTTTTCCTCTGAATCCAGCCTTTTTGATTAGAATTTAAGCATTTGTAGAGTCCAAGCTACAAAACTTCCCATAGTTTTTATTATGTACGAACAAAAATTCTATCAGCTTAGCAAGTTTGTGAACTGACAGCTTCAACATAACAGACGTTGTTTTGTTTTTTTTTTTGAAAGATCACATAAAAAAGGACATTTATATTAGCATTTTGGGCAAGAAATATATAACCTTTAAAACTGACAGGTATACTTTTTCCTCACAAAGAATTTAACATATTTCACTCCCACAGAAAGACATTTAATCACTTTTTTGCCCCCTCCTCCCAAGTTTCTTAAGTTATATACGAAGGTAAATGTGAACAGTAAATGAACACACAAAGTTAATCAGAGAACAATGCTGCCTCAAACTTTTACTTATGGGCATTCCCTCTGTCTTCTGTAATGACTTTTCACATAAACTTAAGCTCCTGCTTTCATACCACCCTTAACAAATCTCAAAACTGTTCAAGTATAGCAAAACTGCCAAGTACGTCAAGACTGCCACGTACAGCAGTCTGCAAAGGTGGCACTGATGGCAATTCTCATTTATTTACATTGTGGTGGAGACAGGCTGTACATACCAGAGTAGGTACGGTGAACATCTGAACTGAGAGTGCTGTCACGGAGAGAACTCTGTCGTGATCATCACTGATGTATTCCTTTTGCAATGTCTTGTAATACTAGGAAAAGAGAATATTGGGGAAAATAAAAAAAATAACAGTTAAATCAAAATGTTTACTTCTTCATCTGAAAGAATTAATGTCAATGTTTTTCTTCCTTTCTAACAGAAGTAGTTCAAACAACAAAAATGGCACAATGTCCTCAATGTACCACAGCAAGTAACTATGTGCCCCACTGCCTTAATACTGAAAAGAAGCACAGATTTAACTGTTCTGCCAGAGTGGAGCCAAAATACATTTTCTCCTACAACCAATCTTTCCCAAGAATAGAAATTAAATATCTGAACAATGGATCAATCAAGACATTAACTTATTATAAAACAAGTCTTCCTCTTGCAGTGAGTTGAATGGATAGTTATTCAACAGCTGTCTATAAAGATGTGTACAATGAATGATGTCTTGGCTTTGTTTCAGTCCAGAGAGAACCACAAAGTGTCAGTCACCTTTACTGGGACTAAAACAGAACCCACTTATTTCTGTGCTTTGTATATTTAACTGTTGCATCTAACTTTTTAAAATAAAGACCAGTTTCACTTGCAGTTCATTTGCCACTTCCAAAAATACACAGAATAGCAACACTGTATTCAAAATGAGCTCATATACCCATGTGATTATATGGAACAAACCAATGCTTTTGGAATTAACACACTCTATAAAGGCTGAGCTAATTGTTGAAGCTCTGCTTGCTCATTAATTATATTGAAAAAAAAATTCTGGTTTTGGGGAAATTTAACAAAGGTAGTAAAAACTTAGTGTAAAAAAATAATCAATCATTTACCTTCACAAATTCCACAGCAAAAAGTTTTTTGTATTCCATCTCCATGAAGAAACTACTGAAGATAAGCTCATGAAGAACTTTCCTTGCCCCTACAAAGAGACAATACAACGCAAGTCACTTCACCATACTAAAATGCAGCTTTGTGGAAAAGAGGAATAGAGAATTAAATTATAATTTTAAATCATTAAAAGCCTTAAAATGGTTTCAAAGTATGCAAACAAAGTTATTAATATATCTTAAACATCTTTGGTATGTATTTAAAACACAGGGTAAGAATCAAGTCAGTCAGGCTATGTCTTGTGAAATGATTCTTCAAAATGGAAGTAGACAAAATTTAGGGGGCTAAATTTTACTCAAGACACCAATTATCTCAACTGTAAAAATAGAGGCTGTGTAAAACCCATAACGTAAAAACTAAAGAAATGTAACTCCACCTGCACAGCATTTACTTACTTGTACACATTTGTTACACACCTGAAAAATGAACTTGCCTCTTCAGTTTATATCCACATAAATAAACAAACCTTTATGAAGTTTTGCATCCCACAGCATCAACTTGCTTATGAAGCAAGGCTTTTCAGATCCAGTTTCTTCTTTGAGACAAATCTGACAAAAAATCTGTCGAAAGTCACCTATAGAGATAAAAATATATATTTGTAAAAGAATGTTTCAATAATTATATAAGCCAATAAAATGAGAAGCACAGAACTCTGTTCTTAAAAAACCAAGCCCAAACAAAGAACAACAAAAAAAAACCAGAAGGCATTTAAGTATGAATTATTTTTTATCAATTCCCCCCCCCAGTAAACATACTCCTATATACAGTCTGTTTACTAATTTCTTCTTATTTTTCTTATCTACTTTAAGAAATCCAGTGATGTGGAAGAGTATTTTAAATTGAAAAGCATTTCAATAGCTTTGCAAAGCAGATGTCAGCACAGAAATGAACAGGCTAGACAAGTCTCCACTGATGCCTGCTTTGGGCCCTGAAAGTCAGTCTTTTGTAGATTCCTGGAAAATAATTTTATATTCTCTTGCACCTATCAGTAAATACAGTACTTGCTGACACAGTTTTGGGGGTCAGTGTATAAGAGTCACCCTTCTTTAAAACCATGAGCATTATCAAACACCAGAACAATGTTTGAGAGATGAAAATACAACTTTCCACTTCTGACAAATTTTTAAATTGAGGTTTTTGTTTGTTTTATTGACACTGATTAATCACCACTATCAAATCTGAAGCAGGAATTAATTCAAGCAGAGGATGTATGCTTTCACTGATGGAGCTTTCCACCAGCACCAGGAAGTGCAGCTTTTAAGCAAAGGGCATATGATGCTGAAACTGTAAATAACAGAAGTTCTAGAGGAACAGAGCACTCAAGCAAGAGCTTTAGCAAGAAGGAACAGAAAAATACTGCTATGCATAACCATCCCGATGGACATCAGCACTCACACTACTGTATTATTTATTTACTAATTAGGAGAAATGTGGAAGCATTTTAATAAGGGAACGTCATATACGACACTACTAAAGACATGTCTTGAGACAACCAGTTATTGAAATAGTGACACAGCATTCTCGTAACAAAAATCAGTTATGCTTACTTGAATAACTCATGAGTTTGTTCAGCCAAGAACCAAGGCGCAAGGCAAACTTCTGGTGAGCCATAACATCAGCATGCAGAACCTCCACATGAAGAGGCCGTTGAGAAACATTTTCAGAATGTCTCTAGGAGTCAGGTAAATATTAGTAGATATAAAATAAAGATAACATGAACTTTCACATTTGTCTTCACCAGTCATTACCTCTCCCAAGAGAAAAATTAAATCAGTTTGACGGTTTATTTCTGAAGGTATCTGTCTGTCTACACCAAAAGTGGTGAAGTAAATTCAATTTCAAAAAGTTCACAGGCAGGTTATAAAAGCCTGGAAGTACTACTTTAAAGACTGTACAGCAGACAAATACAAGTCTTCAGTATTAATACTTTTGAGGTTCATTTGTTTCTTTTTTAAATGAGAAAAATATTTTAGGAAGATACCTTGATTTCTTCTTTTGCTTCCTGACAAGAGGCATAATGTCCTGCCTTAACAGCTCTACGACCCTGTTTCAAGAAAATACTGAGCATGAGACCAATCTACAACAAAACCAAAGTGTCAGAAGCCTGCTCCTTGCTGTTTATTATACATAACTGTCATGGTTTAGGGTCAGGGCAGCCCCTTAGACCTATAACAGATGCTCTGGGGGAGAGTCGGGAGCTCACCAAGACAAGGCCTTTCGGTGGCTTCCCCCACGGCCATTTCCGTGCCCCGGCTGTGGCGAGGGATTCTGCTGTGGGGCCAAGGCTGGGACCCCCCAGTGCCTGCTCCACAGCACCAGTGGTGACAGTGATGTCATTACCACCAGGAGGGATGGTTTCGATACTCATTTTGCATATATTTGTACATATTCTATTTTATTATTATCATCATTAAAGCTGTTCTAGTTTCCTTTTCTAATCACTAAGTCTCTCTCCCTTATTCCTTTTCTCTTCCCCTTTAGGCAAGTAGGGGGGGTTAATAGAGAGCATCTGTTATAGGTGTAAGGGGCCGCCCTGACCCTAAACCGTGACAATAACACGGACACCAATGTCACTCACATTGCTCTTACACATCTAGAAGCAAATCAGAATTAACACAATTACCTTTAGAAAAAAAATCTATTTTAATTAAATTCACAACAGAGCAACAAAGTGAAGTGTAGGTATTTTAATATTATTAGATAAGGAAAATTAATGTAAAGCAGATGATTAGGATTTCTGCAGAATACTTTAAATACAAACCACAGCAACTTTCTTCCTAGGACAAACCACACTCATCCTGAATTGCTTTTCTATAATCTTTCCTATTATTTCTTTCTTCTGTACATGAAATAGTAGGGTATATTACAAGCATGGGTTGGACAGACATTTCAACAAAGCCAAGAACGGGGCCAGCTTAGACCTCAAATCCCACTCAAAGGAAATTGGAAGTACGGGTGTCCAAAACAAGTTCTACACACAGCAGAATTTCACACAAGTGGAAGTAGCTGTATGTCATGGAACTGTCACAATTAAAACAATATAACCTAGTCCTGTGCTGTAGAACATGTTTTGTAAAATGAAAAGTTTGATCAACTCTGGATCTAAAATTTAGGTTTCAATCAAAAGGAACCTTCATAATGGAAATCTTTAAAAGTGACTCTGTAAGCATACGTGTGTGTGTATATACATTGGGTTTTCAATGAGCAGGACAAGACTTGTAATTACATAAGACTGACACTAACAACTAAATACAACTAAACTTGCACTACCCGAACAAAGGGAAACTCAAAAAGAAAACACAGCTTTTCAGATTAAAGAAGGATTCTAATATTAGGAAAGCATTTTATGTGTAAATATACAACAAATACCTATACAGCTATAGACGAAGTTTCTCCATGTGCAAACATGTAAGTAACGTACTTTTGTAAGGTAAGGAAGGAACTATGACTGTAATTAAGATAATTCAAACACTCATCTTGCTTGTTTTTTTCCCAAGTGGAATAAAAAAAAAGTTACATTACTAGTGCAAAGTCTTTACATGGGACATTAATTTGAAAACTGTAGGAGTAAAATTGTCAGGCTCACACACATTCCTTCATGGATTCTTCATGGTTTCATTCACGCAATTGAAGTTTTAAGATTTTTCAAATGAAGTCTGAGTCAGAAAAAGCACTAACTCTTGCAAAATGTAAGGTACATTTCTGATTAAATTTAACTGAATATGTATACTGCTGACTTGTATATTTTTCAGATACTATTAAAACATTAATGTCAGCTGAGACAAAAAAAAAGAAAGGTACAGAAAATATGCCAAACACGTAAGGAGCAACTTCAGATAAATTAGCTGTTCCCTTTCTCAAGAAACTGGGATTTTGTCCTGAAATAAAAAAAAATAATACCGGTTTAAAACTTTCTTGAAGCAAGTGCTGATTTGCAGTTACTCTGCAACAAGCCCTTCTCTTTCCTCAAACTTCAGCATCCCAGAAACAAAGACTCTACGATCAAGAGACTATAGTAACAATTCTTAATAATTCAAAAGTGACTTTTTTCCCATATCCATAATGCACTGACCTCTTTATCTATGGCAGTAGTATGCAACTGGGCTTCACCGAGTTCGCAGCCAAGTGCCCTTTGCAGGCTGTAGATGACGTGATCATAAGAATGATGTTCATCATTGAAAAGGACACAGTAGTAGCTGTCTACCTTCTCTCTACTGGGAAAAAGCCAACATATCATCACACAAATAAAACTGTAAATAGTGTCCTATCCAATACAAACAACAGCTCACTTGACAGTTTGAGAAAAATTTCAAATAGAAAAAAAAAAGTTACTTGATTATTCCATTATTATTTCCTCTCTCCAATGTTTTTCAATCCCACCGTCTTTTTAATGTGACACATAACAGTCTTTTCACATTTTCATAGCATCATAGAATGGTTTGGGTTGGAAGGGACCTTTAAAGGTCATGTAGTCCAACCCCTCTGCAGTGATCAGGGACATCTTTACCTAGATCAGGTTGCTCAGAGTTCTCTCCAACCTGACATTGAATGTTATTAGGGATGGGGCATCTACCC
>VWZY01009951.1:20997-42033 GCA_013399075.1 Chloroceryle aenea | reverse complement strand
CCCAGGAAACCTGTGCCAGTGTTTCACCATATTCACTAGAAAAAAAAAACAAAACAAAACCTCGAATTTCCTTATATCTAGTATAAATGTATTGCCTTTTAGTTTAAAGCCATAACCCCTTGTCCTATTATCACAATACGCCCTACTAAAAAGTTTGTCCCCATCTTTCCTGTAGGCCCCCTTTAAGTACTGGAAGACCACAATAAGGTCCTCCCAGAGCTTTCCCTTCTCTAGGCTGAACAACATAAACTCCCTCAACCTGTTCTCACAGCAGAAGTGTTCCAGCCCTCAGATCATTTTTGTGATCCTCCTCTGGACTTGCTCCAACAGGTCCATGTCTTTCATGTATTGAGGACTCCAGAGCTGGACACTGCACAGTGCACCTGGGGTCTCACCAGAGTGGAGTAGAGAGGCAGAATCACCTCCCTCGAACTGCTGGCCATGCTTCTCTTGATGCAGTCCAGGATGCAGTTGGGCTTCTGGCCTGTGAGTGCACATTGCTGGCTCATGTCCAGCTTTTCATCCGCCAGTACCCCCAGGTCTTTCTCTATAGGGATGCTCTCAATCCCTCCATCTCCCAGCATGTATTGATAACAGGGGTTGTCCCACCCCAGGTGAAGGACCTTGCATTTGTCCTTGTTGGACCTCACGAGGTTCATACAAGACCACTTCTCCAGCTTGTCCAGGTCCCTCTAAGATGGCAACCCATTCCTCAGACATGTTAACTGCACCATGCAGCCTGGCGTCATCTGTAAACTTGCTGAAGATTCACTCAATCCCACTGTCTATGTCATTGATGAAGATATTAAACAGCACTGGTCCCAGTATAGAACCCTGAGGGATACCACTTGTCACCAGTCTCCATCTGGACATCAAGCCATTGACCATTGCCCTCTACATGGAACCATTCAATCAATTCCTTATTTACTGAACAGTCCACCCATCAAATCCATGACTCTCCAATTTAGAGGGAAGGATGTTCTAGGGACCATGTCAAAGGCCTCACAGAAGCCCAGACAGACAGTACTGGCAGCTCTTCCTTTCTCCATTGATGTAGCCACTCCACTATTCTAGGGCCACTAGATTGGGCAGGAAAGACTTGCCCTTGGTGAAGCCATGCTAGTTGTCTCAAATCACCTCCCTTTCCTTCATGTCTCTTAGCATACATTCTGTGATCTTCCCGGCCACAGAGTTGAGGCTGACAGGTCAGTAGCTCACAGGGTCCTCCCTTCCACCCTCCTTTTTAAAAATAGGTGCAATGTTTCCCTTCTCCCATCACCAGGGATTTCACGTGACTTGTCAAAGATCATGCAGCGTGCATTAACAACTACATCAACCATCCCATTATCAGGAAAATAAGTAAATTTGTGGTGGTGACACCAGCCACAGAGACATGAATGAACAGTCCATCTGTTTCTTCCAAAGTTGCTGCCCACAACTGGAAGGAGAGAGGAAAAAATAACCCATGCTCCAGATTCCCTCACCAACCATCCCAAGGCCCTGAAATCTTTTGATGACCCTTGGACTACACATTGCATCTTCATTGCCACCCACATGGCAGGGCAGTAATGGATGATAGTCTGAGGGCCATACAGAACAGGCTAGGAAGTTTCCTAGTAATGTCCTTAACTCAGGCCCTAGAGAGGCAGCAGACTTCAAAAACTTTTCTCTATATAAGTAGAGGCCAATAATGCTACAGCGCTGTTTGGAGAGATTTTGGCACTAAAGTGTTCATATGAGCTTAAGAACAGCAAAGACAAAATTATTATCTAAGTGTCTAATGCCTTGAAAAGAAAGTTGGAAATACTCTCTACCTAATCATGAGCTCTGGAGGCAGTTCCTTCTCTTCTTCCCATATAAGCATCTCTACAATGTATTTTATCACGGAAGGAAACACCCTCCTAGAGTGCTCCATAATTTCTTCATTCAATTGACATTCAGAATTCTGTAAAAGAGACAATGTTAGTATGAAAAACAAAGTTAAAAAAATAAAGAAAAAAGGAAAAAAAGGGTTGGTAGAATAATGCATTATAACATTTGTTTCAGGAAATTCTCTTTTTCATGATTTTAAGGGTCTCAACTAATTTCTTCTCTTCAAAATTAGTTCATCCAAAGGGCTCAGTTTCACCTACTTTTTTTTTAAAAAAAAAACAAACACACACATCCAGTTCTTATCTAGGAATAGACTATGAAAGGCCTCACCAAATCTGATTAACAGCTTTCTGTACACCTGAAAATATTAAAAGTTTGTAGTCCCGACCAAAATTCTTCCCCTTCCTCTTCGTGCAGGTATTGTGTCAAATATTTATGACACTCCTTGAACAGAATTGTCCAAGGAAACCGAACTCTGTTCAAAATAGCCCTGTGAACCAACATATTTTCCATCCACATAGATAAAGCTCATTAAGTGAACTGTCTACGTCATAGAAGAGTATTAATTCTTTCCACAAGCATTTAAGCAGGAGAAAAACTAAGGTTATAACAAAGAAAATCATTACCAAATCTGCACTTAATGAAGCACCCAATGTTCAAGTACAAGACAGATACATTGCAATGACATAGCGTGAAAAGAGGCCTTTAATCCAAAGGCCCTGACGACCTTTTCCACTCACCACCCTCCTTTCAGCATATGGAAGTGGTATATAAAGTTACTAATGTTAACACAATGAAATCCAGTAATTTCACATACAAATATGAGACAGAAACAGAGGCTGATATTTTAGAGTGTTTACACAAAGCTTCCTATAATTTTAGGATCACCAAAGCTGACTAGAAATCTGAATATGTAGGTGCTTGTCAAAGTGAGAAAGGATGAGAAGCAAAGATGCTTTCCAAGAATAAAGCTTTTCACATGTGACTTTTAATCCCAAAGCAGTAAAGTCACTCACCTCTGCAATAAACAATCTGACATATATTAAAGATAAAACAAAACAAAAGAACAAAACAAAACAAACCACCACACTACCAGAAAGAGTGGTAACTTTAATATAGCTAAGAATCATGATTTTGAAAAAATTCTTAAATCAGATACAGCCATATTTATCCATTTATGAAGCAGACTGATTTAAAATCAATTTTAAAATAAACTAAACAACACAGTAAAATGATGTTGTGTCCTTATGACAGAAAAGCTAAAAATGTAGTGTGAGAGAAGTAAAAGTGTGTTAATGTGACCAATTCCTTCCAAAGCTCTGAACAACAGTTTTCTGACCTGGTAAGCATTGGAAGAATAATTTGGAGTCAAACATACAGTCTAAAATGTCTGCCAATGAAATCACGGTCTATAAATATCAATGTGTGTACTTAACTTTGGCTAACCTTGTGGTAGATGTTAGTAATTAAGAATGTAAATGTCTGGGGTAATTATTTTTTTCCCCAGGCTGACAAAGCTATAATCATCTTAAAGTCTGGAGCAGAATGAAAAAAGAAACAGGACTACAGTGACAAAATATTCTAATTGCATTTAGTTGTAAATACACTATCTTTTCCCCCAGTATTTAAGAGTTTGGCTTTTTATGCACTAATGCATGTTAAACAAAAATAATAACAGTTGGAGGAAAACACAGAGCTGTGCACAGAAATACTCCAAGTACGAATCTTGTATTAAGACATGCTGCTCTCCTTCAGTCTGTAGAATAAATCAAAGAAACCCATATCATAGGATTCATAACCTATTAAAAGTGGGGATTGCACCTATAAAAATAGTGAGAAGTTAAATGATGCAATCACACCTCCAATGTTATTCACATTAATAGAAGTCACAGTAAAATTAAGATATATTTAATGTAAACTGAAAGGGTAAAAATAAAATTGCCCAGATTTTAGATTTAAGAACTATGCCCAAAAATGTGCAGTTATTTAAGCTTCAGGTAAAGCTTAAAAAAATAAAAATGTGGAAGAATGAAGAAAGTATGGTTGGATATCAAAGTTTAAAACTAATAATCAGCTAATTTTTGTGGGTTTTTTTTTTTTTTTAAGCAAATGTGTCTAGAAATTATTTTTACCTTATCTCAAATGTTAATTCCTGAAGTTATCTGTTTTTAAGGATAAAAGGATGGCAAAAAGGTTTTCATATTTCTGGCATAGTGAATGTATTAATTAGGAATCAATAGGGAATGGATGATTCCTAGAAGCCTGAAGTGTGGATTCCAAAACAACGGACTGCTTTTCTGAGCCCCATCTTACATGCAGAACAAGTTTTATAAATATTTCATCATAAAGAAACAACTTTTTTTTCCCCAAACTAAGGTTTAATTAGGATTTTTGCAAGGATACTGCATTTTACTATTGCTCACCTCATTATCTCAGAAATGCTAAAAAGTCTGGTGCTTATCTTTAATGTTGGAGATGGAAACCTGTCCTCTACTAAAGATTCATTTTTAAAAGGAGGTCACACTGCAGATCAAACTCTAAACTTAATCTACCTTTTAAAAATAGCAGCCAGTTCCTAAGCACATTTTTACCATGTTCTGCATAGCGGACAAACATGCTGCAAACAGATACCTCCTCTTATTTGCTCTTACCTGATCAGAGTAAGTTTCTAAATACAACAGCATATGAAGAATGGTAGAGGTTGGAAGGGACCTCTGAACATCATCGAGTCCAATCTCCCTGCCAGAGCAGGATGACCCAGGGTAGGCCACACAGGAATGTAGCCAGGAGGGTTTTGAAAGTCTCAAAGGATATGACTCCCCAACCTCTCTGGGCAGCCTGGTCCAGTGCTGTCACTCTCACAGTAAAGAAGTTTTTCCTCATGCTGAGGTAGAACCCCCTGTGTTCCAGTTTGTGACCATTGTCCCTCATGTTATCACAGGGCACCACTGAAGAGAGACTGCCCCCTTCTATTTGACAGCCACCCTTCAGGTATTTGTAAACATACGTAAGATCTCCTCTCAGGCTTCTCTTCTCCAGACTAAACAGCCCCAGGTCTCTCAGCCTTTCCTAATAAGAGATGTTACAGACCCTTCATCATCCTCATAGCAATCTGTTGTGCGTGTTCAGTTTCCCAAGGGATTTCTAATCCAATCCTCACTGACCAGGAGCTTCCTCCCTCCAAGCTTTCTCTCTTACTTCCAGGATCTCTGGGATTCCTGAGGGCTGGTCACAGCAGTGAAGACTGAAGCAAAGAAGGCATTCAGTAGCTCCACCTTCTCTGCATCCTCTGTCACCAGGGCTCCCACCTCAATCAGCAGTGGGCTCACATTTTCCCTAGTTTTACCACTGATGTACTTGAAGAAACCCTTCTTGTTCTCTTTTAGTTCTTTTGCCAGAGTTTATTCTGAGAGGGCCTCTGCACTTAAGAGTAATTAAAGGAATACTCATCAGGATCATCAAGAAGAGTGTTTTTTGTTTGACAAGCATATGACAAACTTCTATATAGTCAGAAAACATGCTGGAAAAGAAAAATGCAAGATGTCTGTTCCAGCTGTGCTTTGCAACTCATTTCTTTTAATAAACACTATATGCTGAGAAAACTCCCACATTATGAATGCCCTTGATTTTCAAAACAGAACAAACTAAGAGGTAGTTCAAATATCCACAAGCCTCTTCCTCACAAAAAATCTGTCAGACAAATCTTTAATTAAAAAAGGAAGGTGGTCATACTGAATATCAAATAATTACATATAGTATATATTAATATACTGATGCATTTCATTATTGTAGTGGTTGTACTTCTGCCCTTTTACTAGAGAGTCTACAAAGACCAGGGCTTTTTACAAAGGCCTGTAGTGATGGGACAAGGCATTATGGATTAGAAACTACAATAGGGTAGATTTAGATTGGAAAGAAGAAGGAAATTCTTCACTCCAAGGGTGGCAAGACACTGCGACATGTTGCCCAGGGATGCTGTGGATTCTCCATCACTGGATGGGTTCAAATGCAGGTTGGAAGGAGCCTTGAGCAACCTGGTGTAGTGGGAGGCATCCCTGCCATGGCGGGGGGTGGGGGGGGGAACTACATCTTTAACATCCCTTCCTACCCAAACCATTCTGTGAACAAAAAAAAATTATATTATTCTCACACATACAAGTGCTGAAACAACTGTTAGACCTTATACAGAGGCCTAAATTTTAAAGCTGGGAAATACGATCCAGTTTTACATCATTTCTTTGTTAAAATTCTGCCTCCTGATCCTCATTCATCCAGTTATTGGTGTGATTTTCTTTGTGAGCCATCACGGGTAAAATTTATAATGTATGCTAGCTACTGCCTGCAAGCCAAACTGGACAAACTGCTCAGCTGAAGCATAAGTAATACCAATTATCTAGAAGCAATGGAAATGCTTTGGTTGGCATCACTTAAATTGAAGGTGGAAGAACACTTAACTGTCAACTGAGACCTGAACATTTTTCCTTGAAACCAGGATGAATTCTTTTCGTGATATGATAATGACCTCTTGGCAACCAGCTGGAAATCTGATACTGTAACATATTGTAACATATACATCTGGTAACATATACTTTCCATAGTATCCAAAGGTGGTAGACACATGCATTCTCTACTTTCCCATATGTCTTTATCAGTAGTACCAGAAATGCAGTATTACAAAACCCTGTTTTCCTTCAGAACGCAAAGACAAAAATGAACACTTCACAAAGAGGAACTGTGCTAGTTTCTTATTCTGGAAACACCACTAGAATGTGCTGGAAAAAGTATTAAAACACATATGGGGTAGTGGTGACAGCAGTAAAATTAACCATACCATAGCTATTTTGGGGTATTCGAACATTGAGGAAACAACTTGGTTCTTTTGATTGCAGATTTCCATAAGTAATATGTAGGTATCAGCCACACCTATGATGGCTCAGTACTCAGGGGTAAGTACTGCCCAGCAGAAAAGACGTCACTGAAGTAGAATCAGGTAAATGTTACACTGACAAGCTTCAAATGGCAATCAGATGATCCCCTTCTTGGAGCTTCAGCTAATTTTATCTGTGAAATCCATCGAGATTCATGTAAAAACATGGAAGGAAAACATCTTATTTTTCTCGATGACTGGTGCTCTTTAATTCTTTTCCATCTGATTTTTAGCCAGTTCATAAAAAGCAGTACTTCTGCAACAAACCCAGGAGGAATTAGGGGTCTGTTTGAAATGACAAATGCTAAGGGGTTTTGTCCTGATTAGCTCAGAATGCAAGACCAGGAGATGCTGGTTTTACAAGGTACAATAAGCATGAGACATCCTAGTATGTGATGTTAATTTTAAAGCATAGGAACTCATTTTAATCGTAGTGACAGATCACACACAGGAAGTAACTGACAAAAAAACCCAAACTTGTTCAGTAATGGAGAAAAGAGAAGATATTATTAAAATCAAGTGCTACATCTAAACATTTACTAACCACAGGGAAAGCGATTATTTGCAAAGGAGTAATACACATAGCAAGGAAAAGAGCAAGACACTGTCATTGTAACTCTGAATCAAAGACAGAAGTGCACAAGACAGGTAGATGGGATTGTTCTATTGGTTTTGCCTTTTGCATGGAGACAAAGGATATCTAATATATAGGTTTGACTCCAATGAACGCCTTGACCAAGGAAATCCTGATTCAATACAACTGGACCTGCCACGTGAATTACACAATATACACCCTTTCATGTACAAGAGTAAGCACTTTTTTTAAAAAAAAGGCAATATTTACAATATTTATTCTTTCACTTCAAGCAATATTCTTACTTCTTTTGCAGAACCTGATGCTCCAGGCTCATGTTTAGTACACAATGGTCCAGCCTTCCATGCCTCTGTATCCCCACAGTCACAAAATCCACCTCCAGTGGAGCTATGCATCTGTAAAAAACACGTATTTCAGAACCTATGCCTGATGAATAAGCCCTTCATAAATGGCAAAATAATAATTTCTGGTTATATTAGGAAAATGACAGCAAAGCTCCTTAATGCCTTCTTTATTTAAAAAAAACTTTACCAATTAAACAAAAATATATGTATATTAAACAGACATTTAGTAGTACCTCCACTTCTAAGACATAGAAACTAAGATATAATCAACATCTAAATACATTCCTGCAACTTTAACTTGGTATTTCACTTACAGAAAACTACAAATTCTGACCCTTTGTTTTGGCCAAAAATTCAGACATTCGGGCAAAAATAATTATCCTTAGCTTACTCTAAATCCCCAGTCCTGAAAAAAATTGTAAAAAACACTAAGTGACCCAATAAAAAGACATTCAAAAATCTATTATTTACATGAAACATTTTAAAATAACCTGATCTAATTAGAAGAGCTTCAAGCAGGAGCTTGGACTAGATGACCCCCTTAGGTCCCTTCCAACCTAAATCATTCTACGAATCTATAAAGGTCATAATCTGTGTTATTTAGATTGTGTCTTTAGAATGGAAATGCAGCAAATCTGCTTCCACCTGACTATCTATTTGCATGGACAATGTTTTGCCTGAAGAAATTACTGAAAAACAGAGAAAGCACAACAGCTTCTCAGCCCAGCTGTAATTCCAACTAGCCCTGTAATCATTATTGGTTCTCATTATACCTCTGTAAACTGTGTGGGCATGCATATCATAGTTTTATTTGCATTATCCAAGTAGTTTTTTATGTCTTGGAATCAATATTTATAGCACGTTTTCAGATCAGTATACAAAGACTTATATAGAGGGGCAGAATATTGCATTTTAGCCCCAGTTAATTTTGAGATTATTTAGACCTTCTTCCAAACTGTCTCCCAGTGAAATATACCCACTTTCAGGAGTTTTGTAGACCCTGAATTGATAGTACGAGTAAGACAAATCTCTTCAATTAATGTCATGTCAATGAATAGAAGGGCAAAAAAAAAAAAAAAAATCTAGCCCACTTTTTGGTCATGAAAGATAATTAAATTGAAAACATTATGTAATGTTTCTGTACATTTTCTTGCCTCTTGCTGCAGTTAGACCAGCTTTAAAAGTGACATTTAATATACTTTTTTCCATTTCTGCTTTGAAGGTTGCAGAATTTACAGAGTTCTCAGTGAAGAGGGCAAGCAAAAGAGGGGGCCTGGAAAGAAAACACTAGCTGACAGCTTAGGCAGTGAGTAAGCTAATTCAATTATGGGAATCTCTAACACAGACTTGACCCAAAGACAATCAAAAGGATATCAGAAAGTGATGATCCCATTATTCTCAATTAAAAAAAAAAATGCTTCATATGTTTTTGAACTTCACCATAGTCCACACTAATCACAAAGTAGTTTATGCAAATCTAAATGAAGGAACAGAGTGGAAATGTAAAGATTGCATCAGCAACCTAAGTGTTGCCAGAGTGGCCCCCATATATGCACACTCATTCTGCCCTTCCAAACAGTACCTGCTGGCACTCAGGACAGGACTGTCACTTGCAGTCACCAGTTTTTTCTCTGGCATACACTCCTGTGACATTGCCAGTGTGTGCATCTGTAAACACTCCCTTACGCTTTGGCTCTTGAATTAGAATGTTAATGTTCTTAAGAGGCTTTATGTAAGTAGAAACATGAGAGAGAGAGATAATTAACTTACTAGTGAATTCCACTTTTTTTTTTAATAAAAATTACAATTGTAATGTAATGTAAAAAAAAGTAACAAAAACCCCAATTTGTTTATGTGCAGTTTATTATATCCTCAAAATTCTTCTCCGAAGCTACGAGTACCATTTCTCAATAAGGTTTTTCTACCTTGTAGCGGTGGTTCTTGTGAATGCTGTTCTGGAAGCAGTCCATACAGAGTACACAGGTTGGATCAACTGCACAGTCTCTGTAACAAAAATGGTAACTGAAAACCTTGCTAAAACAAACATATCAACTTTTCATTCAAAACCAGAAAATGCTGCTCTGAAAAAAATTGAGATCAACAACAGATTCAAATTATAAAAACCACTGGCTACTCTGCATTGGAGAAAGAAGATAACGTCAAACTTGTTAGGCTTGTACTCTAACCTGTTAGATCAGATTCTATCAGAAACATTCAAAACTTGCTGCTAACATATTTGGTTTTGCTAGGAACAAGCAGCTATTAAAAACCACGATGACTCTGAAGTAACCTTTATTATGTTTTCAAAGAACTGTAGCCAGTTTGCTAATGAAACTTCTGCGACTGCTGCTAGGTTAGGTCTCTAACTTTTAAAACAGTTAGAAGTTAAAATCTACAGAGAATACCTTTATGAAATTAGCCAAAGAATATACTTTGAAATTTAATTTCAGCAGTTTCAGTCATGTTCGCAAATACTTGAAATTCCAGAATTACACTCTTGGGAAATCTAATTCCACTTTTTCCTGGGCTCCACATACATATGCTTTTTTATATTGCCTTTATATCCCTAAAACACGGTGTCTCTTTCTTTGAATATTGTTTCATTCTGTGCAAAATGGGGTTGACAGGTGCTTAATGACAACACACCAAGTTTTTTTTGTTTTATGCAAATTGTTGAACATCTAGTTCAAGCTCCTTCACAATGCAACTAAAATAGTATGGTAATTCAGATTACAGAATTAATTTCCTTTCAAACCTTTCAATGATAATCACCTTTACAGTAATTTAATACTCCACTAACATTCACATATTACCATAAATCTCCTGCAAGATGAGTTAAAAGAAAAATTAAGCCAAAAGTGCCTGCTAAATTTGAATGCCCAATTCAAAATGTTCAGATTTTAGTATTTTAGAGTACCTATTATTTTTAGCATTTTAGAAGCCTAAAGCAAATGTACATTTAGCTTCAGTTGCAATAGTAAGTACAGTATTTTGCATAAATACTTTTTTTTTTTTTAAGACAGAAACACAACAAAATAAGAAAAAGAGACCTCCTCTGAGAAATACAGCTTTGCCTTTTTGCCTGCTATCACCCAAGAACTCTGCAGGAGCAGGAGCAGAGTTATTCCTGGTATAGCAGCACTGAAGTGCCTTCAACATAGTGTTCCTTTATCCAATTCATTGTCACATTCACTATACACTTTCTAGCAAATATGCAAGGACTTCTTCAAAGACCATCCTCCTTTCATATGCAACACTAACTTATTGATTTTATTACACCACTTTGCTGCACTATCTCATATGAGAGCATTCATGATAACATGCCTTCATTTTTACCTGCAAGAGTACGTTGTCTCCCCTCCTTTGAACACTTTCCCACAGAGCTGCGAGGTTCCACTCTGTTGTAGTTTCTCCAGGAATATATCTGGGTCTTCCCCAAACAAATAGCATTCCAGGGGGTATAATATTGCTGCCTGGACCATTTCTTCCTGTTTCTCCAGCAAGGGGTCCATTTCAGCTGAGTAAATATTTGGCACATGTTTTGCCAAGCACTGTAAAAATGTAGCTTGGAAGTTGAGTCTCTCATCAAACCACTGCAAGAAAAATACACCCAAGGATAAATATAAATTTAAAATAAAGAAAATAAGTTTAAGCACTTCAGAATTCTTTTCTGCATCAAAAGTCAGTTCTGTAAGCAATAAAACCCAAGAATCCACAGTTTCCCAAGAATTTCTCTGCTATTTTGCTTTCAGTACCCACCACAATAACCTTTGTTCCCTTGAAGTCTTCTACTAAAACACTCCAAAGCAAGAGCTGGCAAGTGCTATGCTACTGTAGGCAACGCAGGCACTAATTAATTTCCAACTACATGTTTGCCAACAAGGCAGCCAATACACAAATCCTGATGTCTGTTCAGCTGCTGACAAATAGAGCAGCAGCAGCGAGTTGCCCTCTCTTAGCTGGAAAATAAGTTTAGGATTCATTCCTTAGCCTGCAGCAACTCAATGGTCTTTGAAATTGTTACCCTACAGTAAAACCTTGTTGAAACTGGTCACTGGGGTCCAACAGTAGTTCCTGAGTGTCCTGGTTCAAGTGAGAACAGAACTAATTCTGTTCTGTCATTTTGCTTTTCAGCTCAGTTCTTCCAGCTAACTGCACTGTCTGCAGTCAGCAGCCTGTTTTCCCAGACAGTGTCTGCTCCCAGCACTGATAACACCCCGTGTTTAGAGTCACTACCAAGGATGGGTGTGCAGACCAAGGCCACTGCTGGACCGTGTGTACCACATTCAGGGGTGCAGAAAGTAAAAGGCTGCACCTGTGGGAGAAGAGGACAGGGCAGGTGACCCTAAATTAACCAACAAGGGATTCTATCCCACAGACATCATATATGGTATAAAGCTTAGGAATCACGAGTCTTGCCCTGCTCTCCACCATTCTTGCTCAGCTGGTCAGCACCCGAGGTGGACTCTGTCCATTCTGCCTTTGATCCTGTGTGCTCCTGAATCCAGTACCAGGATCCAGCCCCTGAACACAGCTCCTGTCTTCTGCTGCGCCCAGTCTCAGACTTTCCCCACGCCTGTTCCACAGCATCTGCCAGCAGGGGAGGCTGGGTTCAATACTGGTCTTGTATATATACCATTTTTGTTATTATTATTTTCATTAAAGCTGTCTCAGTTTACTTTTCTAGTCTCCAAGTCTCTCTCCCATATTCCCTTTCTCTTCCCCTTTGGGGAGGGGGAGGGAGAGGGGTTGACAGAGAGCATCTGTTTTATGTCTAGCAGGCTGCCCTGACCCTAAACCGTGACACTGAGGGAGAAAGCAGGCCAACTGATTATATAAGCCTCATGTCCTTGGGAAACCAGACTAAAATGCAATTTGATCTTTCTAAGACAATTAATAAAAGTACTTGTGTTTTGACTTGAGGATTTTAGTTTTCTTGAATTAAGTCCCTAATTTTACTTGCAACTACTCTAGTTCTCTAAACAGTTCTCTCCAATTAGTTTATTTCTGTCCTTCAAGTCTGAATATTCTTTCTTTCACATTATACCCATTATTTAGAAATACCTTTTGTATTTGCCCTTTGCAAATCACGTAAGTTTAACCATCAAGGGTCCTAAAGAAATCTCCTTTCATACATAACCTTGATTCATGTCCAAAAATTTATTTTTTGCAAGAAAAAATAACAACTTCAGAAATAGCTCTAAAGGGAATTTCCTTTAGGCCAGCAAACAGAGAATGAGCAAAGCAACCACAAAAGAATTCAAGCTGAGAGAATGTTCAAAAATTAGACTATTCAACATTTAAATTCCAATTTTAACAAAAAATTCTAGATGAAGAACAGATTTATCACTTGAGCAGTACACGATTGTGATCACTGTATCGGTCATAAAATATTTAGCACATACTTGCATATATAATAAATATGCATTCCATGTACGTATCAATGATTGCACTCAAATACATTGGTGAATATTTATTTTTACATATTCACAAGGGAAAGGAAACAAAATACCTGAATTCCTTTTTAAGTTGTGCACATTTTTCAACTACCTCGCAATTTTTTTTTTTCTAATTAAAAAAAAAGTTTATGTAGGGCACAAAGACACCAAATTATTAAAAAAATTTAATCCAACTTTTAAAAGTGTTGTTATGCAATTATTTGATACAAAGAAAAATACCACACTTAGCTGGGACTTCTCAGAAAGACACCAAATTGTAAAAGGTAACTGAAAAATTAATTCCTTGATGATGCATCCATTCTTCCATGTCTGATTTAAGATGAATGGAAGTAAATTATTCCTAGCATAATTAAAACTCCTTAAGTCAGTGTTCCTCCTAAAACATGTTTCTTCCTGTAAATTGTTTTTAGTTTTTGTTTTACCTGTAGTGTACTAGAGCTTTAGTTAGCAAGCCACCCCCCCAATCTGGCTACTGTATTTGCACAAATGGAGAGGTGTGGGATGTGACCCCTTGCCATGTTCTCTTCCCAAAACACAGGAGAATCCCAGCCTGTGGGCTATTCTATCTTAACAACTCACGCTCCCAAGAGACAGTGTAAGTTTAGCTCCTGCATTGCTGCAAGAGAGCACGTCATAGCTTCAAGAAACACAGGGCTAAGATTTCCTGAAAATCTGCCAGAAGTGTAGAAGGGTTCTCACACTAACTCACACGGATTTCAAACATTCCACTGCAAAGCTTTTAATTCTATTTAAACATTGTCCAGCAAAGGGAGGACAGGAAGTAAGGAATGAGAGGGAAGAGAGAGAAATCTCTCAAGCAAGCTGGCTGCCTTCGGGTAAACACACTAAATTATATCCTCAACCTATACACCAACCAGAAAATATCCATTATGCTCACAAGAGCAAGAAGAACATTCTTTTTCTTATTTCTAAAAGCTGCACCACTCCAAACTTCAGACCTATCTCATACCCTCTGCGTCTCCTAGGAGATCTAATTTATTCCTTGCATCAAAATCTGTTTAGTATAAAATATTCAACTATGAAGTTACACACAAACCCACAAAAGCTGCCACATAAAGCACACTCTTAAGATTGACTGTCCAATGGTCAATTGGTCCCCTTGCACACACACACAGATACTCAGGTTTGAACACTCTGATTAACCCTCTGAGCAGTCTCACCTTCCCCTCTGCTCGCTCACTCCTTTTTACCTGAACACATACTCATCAAGTGCTCAGTTGCTACAGATACAAAAAACATATAAATTAATAAATGTTTAGTTTTCCTTTACTGACAATATACTGACAGGTGAAGAGGAAATAAAATACTGTATCTTCATCAATTAAATTCTAGCCATCCAAACCACAGGATGAGCCAGGAGGCTAGAAAAGCCTAAGAGCAGCATCAGACAGCGGCAAGCAGCAGTGGGGGTTGCACTGCAGCTTTCTGCCCAGCACTTGGGCTGCCCTGAGAGGTTGTGGAATTGCCATCCCTGGACACATTCAAAAGTAAACCAGACAAGGTCCTGGGCAACTTACTCTAAGTGACCCTGCCTCAGCAGAGGATTTGGACAGGATGATATCCAGAGGTCCCTTCCAGCCACAAACATCCTGTGATTCAACTGTCTTCAGTAGAAGAAATCATCTTTCTCAACCTCCTAATCCTCCAATTTCTGCTACAAGTAAACTCTACAGAAAAGTAATTTTCCAAATTTACTTCCACTCAAAACAGATTTGATACAATGTACTGAAAAAGGCAGAGGTCATGAGATACCTCAACTAAGATAAAAACATTATCACAAAACTAAAATACTACTACAGGGCAGCTCTCCACAGCCCCCCAGCACTCACACCCTACCCACTGGGGCCTGCAGACTGTTGTGTAGAAGAGGAAACCCAAAGGAAGCAAGCCTGAATACACTCTATTCAACTTACACTATTCCACTGGAAAATATTTTTGGGCTGCAAACTGAAAATTACTGAATTTAGAAGAAAAATCACCTCCACTTACATTTGCAGTTAATGAAAGCTTCACCTGAAATTTGAATTCTGAAATTTCTCAGATTTTAAATATCTGTATTAGCAATCTTAGCAAAGTTCTTTTGATGGGTTCTTTGGTCATTTTCTTATTTTTATTAAAAGTTAGCTGAAGAAACACGGACCATACAGACATATGCATGGCCCAGAAATAAAACCACCCCAAACAATGAGCAGAATAAGCCAAGGGGAGTAGTTATGGCAGCAGCACACCACCACCCTTCCTGGACAGGGACACCCACACCACACCAGCAGGCATTCCCGGCAGGCAAAGGTGACACTCAGGAACCTGACACTGGTGAAGAATGTGCATCACAGGCATGCATTGTCTCCTGCCTCTTAGTTTCTCTCTCTAACGTTCTCCAGCCCCATCTCTTTTCCTCCTTTAATCATGTATAGCTGTCACATTGTCCTTTTTTAAGATGACAACAGTGGTCAAACTGTGTGAAAAAGGGAAAAGAAAACCAGGAGGAGCTGCAAAGCTATGTTTCTCAAGCACGAGCAGTTTTGTCAGAAGAGCAGAGACAGCAACCATTTTGTACAAGACCTTTGATCTGTTCTGCATAACAAAAGCAGCAATCTGTGATCTTTAATGACTCTTCAGAAAAATATGACTACAGGAGTGGTACCTCACAATACCACTTGAGAAAGAACCATTAGGAGATAATCTCTTGTCTTGCATGGAAACACGTCCTACTCTGTCGGATTAGACTGCTAATATTTCTTCCCACGTGCAAGCGTTCAGACATCTTCCCAAAAATCAATTCCAACCAAGCACGAAGATTTCTCCTTCATCTGAAAGACCAGTATGTAGGCTTTTTCCAACCCATTTAAATAAGCATCATGTCAGAAAAGGTCAGAGGACGAAGAATAATATTTGCCTAGAAATACTGCTATAAACACAGAAAAATATCTGTCATTGATATAACAAATATATCCATATCCAATTTTGTCTTTCACAAATGCATTCCTTTGTGAATATTGCAAATAATAACACGAATGGCAGCTAAGTATAGAAGGAAAAACAAAAACAAACCAAAACCACAACAAACTCTCAATTCACTTTTCACCTATAGATAATCAAATGAGATTTCTCACCACTATGACAGAATTTCTTTACCATTGCAACAGGTTTATTACATGTGTTAATTCAGGAGCCATTAATTCCATGACAGTTCCTGATTTATATTCTAAGCACAGCTCTGAATTCTAATGTCTTGTCAAACAACAGTTTGCATCAGGCAATACCATAAAAAGTAGCTCTACCTCAACTGCACTGATTGGCACAGTGATCTTTTAGTGCAAAAGTGACTGCATAAATTTCAAGACTAAAATTTTAGATGTACACAATGTAATCAGTGAAAAGAAGGAATATTAATATTTATAAACATTAAATAACAAATTATGAAGGAACAGACACTGCCAGTTCCACAAACTAAAACCTGTACCGAGTCCAGTTTAAACCAATAGTAAAAAAAAAAAAACCAAAAAACAACTTAGTTTGTGCATGACAAATCTGTCAAGCAATACCAGCTGCCTGTCAAAGCAGCTGGCAGAAGCAGGATTTTAAAAGCAGATACATAAAATGCAGGGATTTCAAGGAAGTGCCATTCAACAGAAATACCAAATGCAAAAGGCTGCTTTACTTTAATCCACAGAAGAGTTGTTACTAGTTAAATGGAGATGAGCAGGAAAACAGATCCCAGAAAACTTTTATTCTGATATCGTTTATCCAATTGAGCAATCACAAAGGACATTTTAAAAGGATAAACATGCAGAAGTTCTTTGATAAGTATGTACAATACTTAAAATTTCTTCAGAAAACAAACTTCAAAAGGTTCTTATACTAACATTTTCACATTAGGTTCTGCATATGTATTTTTATTTCAATTTTTCTTTCTGTTTATTTTTGTATGAAATTATTGGTTTTCTAATGCACTGAAAATATGATCCAAATGCAGCACAGAATGCTTAGGCATTATTTTTAGTAAAAATAACAAGGAGACAAGGCCATCTATTTCAAACTGGAAAACCATATATTCCCCAAAGTAGAGGCTTCAAAAATAAGTACGATAAACTAATTATCATATTTGTTCTTCCCTGTCTTAAGCTAATTTTTTTTAGGAGCATAAATTCTACTGTCAGGAAGGACAAAATTCAGGGAGTTTAAATGGAATTAATCTCTAATTTTTTGTCACATAAGCGCTACATAGCTGTCACATTCTCTTGAGAAAGGGTAGCAAATGTTTTCAGAGAATCTAAGCTTAACAAATTACTTTTTAGAACTCAATTAGAAAATGCCTGTTTCTGACACATCAGTCACATGGCTCCTTTATATAACATACCTGGGAACCAGCCATGGACCAAACTTTGGTCTGCTCTGTGTATCAGTAATTACATTGAAATAAGCAAGTTTGGTTTCAAAAGTTATTTTCTATTGGCACAACATGGGTAACATTCAAGACCGTCTAGCATGGTCCTAAGAAAACATCAACTCTGACCTGAAGACACGAAAAGAACTCTTTGATCCCTAAACTCATTTAAACTTTGGCCCCTAAGCCAAAGCAGGGTGCCAATTAATGTTAAAAGATGTTTTAATGATGCAGGTGTTTGCCCACTGGGAATGAGACTTAGAACAGTGCAGACTATTAGAGCTTTGTCTATAGAACCTACCTCGATTCCAGCAGTCTCCAACAACTACCAGTTTAGCTGAAGCACTGACAACCACAGAAGCAAGAGCAACCACTATCAGCAGCAGGTACCGTTTCAGATGCTGGATGGCTGAAAACAACGTCACCTTCAGGGTAAGCAATGCACAGACCCAGGCCCTGGGCACTGATGCAAGTGTCCAGTATAGCCACTGCTCTGGTAATAGACACTGCTGTAAAAACACCGCCTTTGACTATGTGCAATTCAGGGCTTATTTCCACAAAAGGATATGCTGGTTTACCTAAAGATGAAATTTTAAACTGATTTAGCTTAACATAAACTGATATAAAACTATATGGACATCTTATCTGGTCTGAACACGTTAATTCAGTTTAGGAGAGATAACACTTAAAACTGGAAGAAGTCACTGCAACACCAAAATGAGATGCCTGACTGAGATTTCATTCATCTCAGGAAATAGCCTACATATGAATATTCCCTTCATATTACCACTTAATTACAATACAGCTACAGAAGAAAGTCTCCTCATACACATTTTCTCAACTATGTAACAGCACTGAATGACACAAAACAAGAAGTAAAACACCTCAGAATGCACAAGCACCTCTATCATGTTTTGCTTTCTGAGATTAAAATTCAAAATCAAGTTATTTTTCAGCCTTTAAAAGAAATATCCTAATAATAAAGATTATCTCTTCTTGCACACCGCCCACATCTATACTTCCATACATGAGTACTGACTGATGAAACAAGATGGGTCTTCCAAAAAAAAAAAAATCCCCATTCTTCACAGCTATTATTCAGAAGGTATGCTTGTCAGAATTTGAAGATTTATTATTAAAATATGTCAAAGATGTTAACTTATATCTAAATCCTGCTCATATATTCCAGATAGCAGCCACCAAAGCAGACAGGAGTCAAACTGGAATTTGTTTAGAATACAGATGGACAAACAACCAAAGGGTTTGATCCAGCCTGCAAAACAGGCTTTTAATAGGCCAGCAGCAACGCCTGCTAGCCAGCTACTTACTAGACAAGCCAAGTCCAGCCATCAGTCAGCCGACCAATGTGCAGATGCCTATGGGAAAGAAAAGAAACTGAAGTTTGGTAGGCAGGGTTTACTACTAGGTGAATGCAGCCCATCTGCAGCCCTGTCTCAGGGCAGCTCAGCTCAGGAAGCAACTCAGGCCACTACAAAGAAGCAGAGGGCAGAGACGAGACCTGATTTTGACTAAAAGCAGTGAGATGCCAGCTCAGGTATTTCCATCCATCTACAATCATCCAGCCCAAAGAGCTGGAGTTAAATGCACAGAAGCAACCGCCAAGTTGAGCTGGGTGCCAAAGAATTTACTACTCAAATTGTCACCACCCATTCCAAAATCAGGCTGGATCCTGCAGAATCCCTTGCATAATCCTGCATTATTCACCCAGCACTCTGGAGAGGCTTACTAACCATGCAGGCAGGTGCCGTACTGTGCTGCAACCAACTTGTGCCAGTCTGAATGGGCTGACACTAAGACAGGTTTGACAAGTTCAGTATCGCCAAAGCTCACTCCATTCAGCCAGTTACTTCTGCTCCACACGCCCTGAACTTCCCAATTCTAGCACCACAGTGACAGGAGGTTCAGACCAGCTGTGCACAGTGAAAACAACAATCAGTCAGGATACGTTAGTTAGTACAACCTAAGCAGTACCATCTTCAATACAGCAGTAAATCAAGCATACTGCTTCCACAACACAGCTCTCTGGCATCAGCTCTGCAATCTAACTTCACGAATGCTGTCAGATACAGCCCAAGTTTATATCCCTAGCTCTCCTTCTCCCTTAATATAAAACCCTCACCCCACACTCCCTGACAAAATTTCTGCAGTTTGCTTGGATAGATGACAGACCACACAGCCTGGGTGGCCACGACCTCTCCTGGAATAACAGGAATTCTGGCACAAAGACTCTCAACTGTCTGAAAACACATAAAAATTAAGATAACTTAGTACACCAGTGTCAACTTCAAGCAGCTGAGGATCTCCCAACATCCTTCCCTGTTTTTTACAATACCATTAACATCAATTTTACACATTGCCTGGGCTAACTCAGTCTCTTACATCCCCAAACAATGAAAGGTTGATTGCACTGATTTGTTGTTGATTGCAGCTATCGCCCCCAGTACATCTCTGACTCTACACATGGCTCTCAAGCTTCAGAAGTTGCCTGACTCAGGTTGCATTTTTTGACGCTATAGTGCAATCAAATTACCTTTTTACTAGTTTAACTTCAAATTGTTTCTAGTTAAGAAAAAAATTTCACATGTAGCCTCGTTACAGCCACAGAAATACACTTCACTACAGAAATGGCTCTGTAGTCAAAAACCGCACCCTTATGATTTGCAGATACCCTTACAACTCCAAAAGGAAAGGTACAAAAAATAACGATTGTTGGCCTAGCACTGCCATCTGCCAGAGAAGTTCCATGGGTAAATATCTCCCTATTTATATATCCCTGATTTTATTAATGGTGTGTAGCATCATATAAAAGGCAGCTATCCTACAGGCCTGGCAACGCCCACATTTTAAACATCTGTAGTCAAGAGTTTCAAAACCATACTAGGTGTTGAGGTTGCTACATCAAAATAACATAAAATGTAAGTTTCCTGATAACAGACACAGAGTCCCTAACAGCCTTTGAGTTTTAAACTCTAGCAAGTGTTTCTAACAGAGCAGTCACTTCACGAGGTTGTGAAGGAAAGCATAGGAGGCCCTTAACCTACTACTGCTAGATGGATTAAACATCAAGCTGCATTCAGTAAAGGAATATTAAATCCATAGGTGATTAAAGTAATTCACAGGAAGGTAAAAAAAAAAAAAAAAGAAAGAGAAAGAGGATAATTCTGTTCAGCAACTAAGCAACAGTCTACACCTTTCCGAAACTTCACTATTTGGTGCTTCACTCACACTCTGCAGAACAATCATCTGTTACTCAGCCTCTTTGTTCTACAGTAAAGTCACCTTTAATTAAGAAAGGTAAAGGAGGAAAAAGGTAAGAGGTGCATGTATACAATACAACGTTTTAAGGACGCAAGATAGGCTTTGATGCTTTCTGCAGTTTGATCTCGTTTAATTACGTAGAGCTCAAACGA
>VWZY01009951.1:0-19184 GCA_013399075.1 Chloroceryle aenea | reverse complement strand
GCCAGTTTGCCAGGCTACCCGAAAGGTAGGATGTGCGTGGTAGAAGCGGGTAATTAAAACTCACCTAATCCCGTCTCCAGTACGGTGTTCCCTGATATCCGAGGGAGAACTCACGCTCTACCTGTCCCTTCTCCCTTCCAAAGCTCAGAAAAGTTGTGTGGCCGAGAAGAGTTACACAGTGTTTAGCAGCAGAAGGTACCTGGCCAGGATAAGAGTGATGTATGTAGTTAGGTTAAACGTACACAGCTTTGTTTCCAGGTTGAACATAAAATCCAAGTTAACCTGGTATAGGCAAGGAAGTAAACTGTCAAGTCAGGGTGCTTCTGTGGCCTCTTTCCCAACTCTTCCCCCTCAAGAGCATTCCGGAAGCATTTGGTGTATAGCTAACCACAGACTGTTTACATATTTGCAGGTGATCGATGGCTGAGGTTTCATAGGGCATGCTGTGCTGTTCATTCTAAAAACAGCCTGATTTTACTTATACTCCTTTTATTCTCAAACTCAAGGACACTTTGCTAAAATGCATTAGCTACTGTCCTTTTGTTTTCTCAATTGCCATGTATTTTCAAAGTAATTTTTTTCCATTTACTTTTCCTGAAGTGACTTAAGGCTTATCTTTACTGAAGTACAGGTTTCAAAATGAGAGATGTGCTTGAATTAATGCAGATAAAGCTCCTATTTTGAGTTGCTGTCTTGAAGAGAATCAACTACAATAGCTGTAGAGCTCTGCTGACAAGCAGTACGCACAGCTCCGTACTTCTTTTGCCACACTTCATGTGGAGTTCTCCCAAGGATAGGTCACAGCTCAGCTAATATTACACTTGGCCTTACTTTCAAGTTGTTATGTTCTCTTTCGGACATGCCCTTTAACAGCTGCTTTATCATTGACCTAACGTGGAAATTAATTGAGCAGTAAATCCAGGATTTTGCCCAATGATGTTATGTGAAACAGGCTTCAGGCTCCCTGATGACATAGGTCTAGCCTAAGTCACTGGATGGAGCTCAGGATGATTGGTTCCATTCCCAGCAGTTCCTGCCTTGGTTTTCCTTTCATCCACAGGACTATCCCTTCTTAAACTGAACTAAATTGCAATCTTCATACTAGAATTTTGTATTAACACTTCTTGTAAGACATTTTGCTCAAGAATTTGGAGACAGCAACAATAGAAGTTTTTATTTTCTCTTTTTGCTTGCTGAGATAGATGAATTGGAAATCCACAGGCTGAGGAGAAGCAAAACATGATGTTGTATCCTTGTCAATGATTAAAATAGGTTTGATGTATTGAGGTAGCTTTACTGTTCTCTTTGGTTCGCACTAGCTTGAATGTGTCAATAAAAATGAAGTGCCTAAAAGTGTTTATCTTATCATTTCTTGAGCAGGCTTTGCCTTCATGAAGGCACATGGAGTGGGATCTAAACACACTCATTAGCTCTAATAAAATGCATGGGTAGAATGTTAGAAATCCTCCCACAGAGATATGGGAAATGTCACACCAAGTAAGAAAGTAGATACCAGTATGCTTCAAGACCTATGTAACTTTAAACTGTTCTTGCTTTTCAGAATTACTTTATATTCTCTTGCAGCAAGTTCACTGTGTTGCTCCAGAAGCTCACAGAAAGTCAAGCTGCTGCTTAGAACCATCAAAACTTACTGTAGATAGCCAAGTTATGTCCCCGTATTATTGTATGCCCTTAGATTTAAGGAAATTTTCTTGATGTAAATGTGATGTTAGGGGTTAGAGATGCAGTATCATGTGCTTGCTCAGCTTTTGTTCCCCCTAGTCATCCACTTCTGTTTCTCCTTGTATCCTTTATACTAATAAGAATCAGTGACTGTTCTAATGTTTGATTCTTATATGCTTGGCTTTGCAGAACAACTTGAGCAGCAAGAACCTCTGCTTGGGACCACATTCCATTTTTCTCTCTTGCAGGTCTCAGATATTCACATCAGTAGATTTCAGGGTCACACACGAGCGCCTGACTTAGAAAAATTCTGCTCTGAAACAATCAATATAATTCAGCCAGCACTTGTTCTAGCAACAGGTAAGCAATTCAAAAGTGTGAATTACATGTTGGATGTGTTGTCAAAGAAATAGCAAATAAGCAAAATTCTAGGATCTCAGGAGAGAATTTAAGGTATCTTAAGCAATGGAAATGGAACTGCAACTGAAGATACACTGCTAGAAGCAGAAGAGAGTAACTTTTCAACTCAGGAGGATTGTCAATCACCAAGACAGGTGAAATAAGTCTTGCCAATTCCTTTGGTAGCTTTCTATTGCTATAGAAATGAATTAAGTTTTGGCAAGCAAATCAAAAAGACTTAGAGCCATTCCTATATGTAAGATTTTAGAATCTTAAAGTTAGACCTGGACTTTTATTTCTGCAAAGAGTTACTCATATGCTGCTTGCTTTTTAAGTTATGAGTTCAGAAATAGCTAGCATTCATCTTTTAACTAGCAATGCAGGGAGGCATTACTATATGAGCAGAAATGAGAATGGTTCCAAACTTTAATTGGAGCTTGAGAGGATATATAATATATATAATACATAATATAATAATACATAATTATAATATATATAATGAATGCATAACAATTCGCTTTGCTTTGGCATGGCATTAGTAAAAACACTGCAGTGATGTGGTTGAATGTTTGATGTTTGAACAGGCTGAATCTTCATTCAGAGGCATTCACCCTTCTAGTAATCTCTTGGTCTAGGTGAGAGGAACATCCAGATTGCACACATGACATCTCCGGCCACTTGCACTAGCGGTGGCTTGGATTGCATGGTTCTCTAATGACAGTATCTGTGTAAGCTGTGTAGGCCTGTAGTGATATCTCACCTTTGTACAATTCCAGGTGATCTGACGGATGCCAAGACAAAAGATAAACTGGGATCTGAGCAGATAGAAGAAGAATGGAAAACATACCAGTCAGTGCTGAAGAGATCAAGGGTGATGGAAAAAACCAAGTGGATAGACATCAAAGGGAATCATGGTAAGGAGGAAATGAAACATCTCCCTTTCCTTTCTCTGCTCCTGCAGACCTGATTTAGCAAACTTAGAATATAGAAGTAGTGTTAGAACTTACTGGCATGTTAGTGGTGGTTCTGAGTCAGCAGAAGAGCTTTCCATCCACGGGCCTGCTCTACTGAGAGCATACTTGGTTAATAGACACTTCCTGGAGTTTTAGAAACAGGGACATAAGAGTCTTCATTTATTGTCTTTCACCTGCGAAGCAGTGGAACACTGCTTCAGTGTTAAGTTTCTATGTCATTAGTTTATATACCCCATCTTTTAATGAATGGGCAAACTGTAACCGTACTCTACTGAAGAAACGGTTTCAGTTTACTTTTCCTAGACTTCCCCTAGCAAGATTAAGTTAAAAAGTATCACACGTTCAGCAATTAAAGGCTATTTGGTTTCTTTCTATTCAAAAGAAAGCCTTGGAGGCTCTCTAAGGCAGCTGTTACAGGAAGGGCTGTACACTAGGGGGGGTGTCTGAAAGTGCATGCTTTGCAACATGCAGCCTGTGTATGACATTTTTTTAGTCCCATTTCCCTGTCAGGCTTCTGTTACCAGCCATAAAGGAGAGGTAGACCTCAGTTACAGTACAAACTTGTCCAAGTTGTCTGTTTTACACAGGCTATCCTTTAATGATATTGCTACTTTATTTTCCTTGGATGACTTAGATCTTACTTAGAGAGAACACACCCAATCCGAAAAGCTTCTCAAAAGCTTTATGGCCAAAGTGGGGGCATGTAGTGGTTGGCTTTTCACCACTAAATGACAATTTACACTCCCACAACAACAACCTTTGAATTAAAACTTAAATGAGAAAACTGTTCCCACTTTTAGGTCAACTGCATCAAGTATAGAAAGTCTCTGCACAGTTAGGCAGCCTGCTTATCACGCATTTAAAAAAAAATAGCTCTTCAGTGCCAGCTGAGACTGCTCTATCTCAATATCGGGGAATAAAATACACAAGTCAATGGTCAATTTGATCTGGAAGTTTCTTAATTTGCTTTTTTTCTCCCTTACAGATTCATTCAACATTCCACACCTGAATAGTGTTCAGAATTATTACAGGTATTTTATTTACCATACAAATGCTGTTCTAGTCAAGGTCAAACTCACTAAACAATATTCTGTTCTCATTTATCACATACATGCTTTTCACTGACTTCCCTGTAGTCCAGGATGACATTTACTCTTCCCTTTCTTTTTTCCTTTGCCAGTTAGTAGAGCAGAATAGATGGAGAGGAGAGAGAATTCTTTGTGCATATTTCTTATCTCTATATCCCTTTGTGTTTTGTAATTGAATCTATTGTAAATCTGCCCATGTCTAGGAAATGACCTGTGCATTATCTGTTCAGTTTCCACAGAATAGTTGTGTGATATATTTCTGAAATACCAGTGTTCCCAAAGAATGCTTTTTCTCCTTAAAATAGATGAAAAACTGAAAAGAAACCAAGAAAAAACTTCACTTTTTTCAATGTCCTTTCTGCATGCCCAGAAGGTCTTTTCATGTCATATGGGTCTGAATTTTATATGAGCCCTTTCTTCACATCAGAGTAATTTTAGAAAAATGAAAGTAGAGAAGCCAGAAGGCAGATAATGATGACAGGTGGACAAATATTCTTGAGGAACAATCTTGAGATTGAAATGGGAAGATATTTGAAGAATTTTTCCCCTCTTCAGCTGGCTCTTTTGCTTGTCCATTGTAAAGGTAGCCTCAGTTGTAACTAGTGTATAACTTCTCAGTTTCTCCCACAGTTCACATCTGAACACAAAATCTTGTCTCATAATTTTGGTGGTACTTTCTGCTTTGACTCTTTGGAATTGGAGGAGGACTTGGAAATCTAAATTCTACTTTAATTTGGGCTCTTAAGCTATCCACTTTGCAATAAGAACACAGATTAAAGATCTGATAGTTCAGTTTGCTTCAGTTACCAGTAGCCCATCAGGAGCAGGTATGATTTCCCATAAATTCTGTGGTATAGCAGCTGCATTTGGAGGAGAACATGGAATTCACATGTGAATTTTCCCTGAAGGGATGAATGTATGGTGCTAACAAGGCTTTTGAGTGCATTAGTGCAGTGCACATTCTTAGATCTTTTGCCCCAGTTGTGGCTACATGACCATTTTGTATCCATCTTCCACTTTAGTTTAAGGCTACTATCAGAAGTCCCACTGACAGACATGGAAAGATGTAGTTCCAGTAAATTTACTGGATCATCCATAAATTGTTGTTTGGTCTGGACAAATTACTGTTTGGAAAGATGTGTGAATCACCTGCCTCTAATCCACGCTGAAGATGCACTGATAGCAAAAGGGATTGGAAAGGATTAGGGTGAATGTTATCTGTCTTGGCCAGTGAAGGATATGTGCAATTCCCATCTAGCATGAAGTATCAAAAGTACATCAATTTTAGAAGTTAGAAAAACTGAAAATACCTGTTGTCAATGGAATGAGAGAAAGTAATGTATATTTTAATTGTTACCAGTATTCATTGTAGGAAATAGTAGCATAAAATCATGGCAGGGGGAGATGGAATTAGTTGACATGTCTTTTAAGTCCCTCCTTATTTACAGTTCTCTCTTAGCATATTTAAAGATTAAGATTCAAAAGCTCAATTAACAACAGGTAATGTGCAAAAGAGCAGCAACCCTTTTACTCTTTCAATAAAGAAATCTGGTAAGAAGTGGTAAGATTTGCTGTATCAACAAACAAACAAAAAAAAAAAAGGAGGAAATGCTGCCGCCTTTGCTATTCAGCTGATTTGGTGTAGTGTAGTGTCTCTGGATCTTTTGGAAAACAAGAAGGCTCACTATCTCTTCGGTTCAGCATCCTATTCCATCAGCAAACAACTGATCATTCTACGTCAGAGTAACTTGAGAGATCTCTAGCAAAATAGTGAAGACAAGACTTGATATTTCTAGGGAAGCAAGGGAAAATTATTTTTGGCAAATTCTTTCAGGTATCAACAATAAACACAAGACAATTTTATTTTTTTTCCTTTGCTGATCTCCTTTAATTAAGAGTGGTGTAGGATTCTGCTCTCCTGTCATCTTGACTATGTGTCTTGTGCCATTTATGCTGCTGGCCTGTTCTTTATCTATAAAAAATACCACGTTGCTCAGGGAAAACATATTTATGTTATTTGTTTAAATGTTTCTGTGTTAACCTGCTGCGTCTCTTACCACACAACCTGTGTAATGTGTCTACAGACTTTTCAATGCCATTGACTTTTAAGAGGAGACTTCACTGCAGTAACAAGATTTCATGCAAGAAAACTTGCATTGATACTGTACAGGTCATGAATGTCAACGCTGCAAGCTTTTCTAACAGGAATATTTCCCTTGTCTTTTGGCAGGAAATACTCTGCCTGGCGTAAAGATGGCTCTTTCCATTACATCCACACCACCTCCTTTGGGAACTATTCATTCATCTGCGTGGATGCCACTCTCACCCCAGGCCCTAAGAGACCATATAATTTCTTTGGGATTTTAAACATGGTATTTTCTATGTCCTAACATTCCATTTTGCTGGCTGGTTTATTTCTTTAGTAGTTGATTTGGTATTTTTGTTTGCTTTTGTAAAGAATTGTCAGAAAGATTTGTGTTCCTATAGAAAAGTCTTTATGTACTTAAGTTATTATGTATGTGGGATATGTACTCAGGAAAATGAATGTGTCACTTAACATATAGAGCATCTGTGTTTTGTCTCTTAGGAAATAATCCAGTACAAAAATAGCAGATTTTAAGGACACTCAGTAGTTTCGTAGCATTTATCCAGACTTGAGTGATAATTTCCTTATATGCTGTAAAGTTTAAAAAAACCCCAAAACCCAAACTTTATAATTTCACTTGTTTTTGCTTTGTTAGATTTTTGGGTTTTTTTTTTAAATGAATATTACAGATGAGAGAGTTGTGCTTCCCAATGGAATGCTGTGAAAGATGATGCTATAAAGAAATCTATCATTTATGAAAGAGAGGTCTGATCTTCTGAGACCATAAAATTTGGTCTACAATTTGTTTTGGAAGATTAAAATCAATTCCAATGTTTAAATCACACCTCATTATAGGTAATGTGTTGCTTCCCTCTGATTTTAATTTGTTTCCCCTCTGCTGTTGTTTTTGAGATATTCTGAAGTGTTGGCAGAGCTACTGTCACAGTGAATAGGTGTCATATTTTCCTGTCGTAATGACCTTAATGAAAAGTAAAATGTTCTCCCTCCAATCTTGTCTAAAGGAGGCTTTACATTTAATTAAGTGTTTGTAAAGAGCTTGGTGTTACTTAGATAAAGGCGATGTAGGAGCACCAAGTGCTGTTCTCATTGTTTACTGTAATCCATGGTGAGTGCAGTAGATTTGCAGACAGCCTCCGAAGGAGCTAAGAAATGAGGTTGACACTGGAGCTCCTGTCCCTGGCTGCAGTAAGCCAAGCATTTGCATTTGCTTGCTAATTACCCAGCAGCAGGAACCCAGAGAGCATCATTTGCAGATTTGTGCACAAAACTGAAAGTAAAGGTAGACCTGTAACTTCTAAAATTAAACCTCTGCCAGGAATTTGAAAAATAAATTAGTTTTGTATCAGTGATTTGATTGCATAGCTTAGGTAGAAATATTCTTGAGGCCCAAATTCATAAAGGCAAAGGAAATATAATTTCACCATGACATCAACCCAGAATGGTGTACTGAATCCTACCTTTTTTTTAATATATCTTTATTTCTCTTTCCTTTATTCATGTCTTTCAGCATTTCTTTTCAAGTAGGGGGTAGAATATGTTGGTAGTTCTGTGGGTTACTGTAAAACATGATCCATAAAATGGCAAAAGAATGGATTTGTGTTCTTTTCTGGTTTTTAGTTTTCCTGCCTTCTCTGTTAGACTTTCGAGATCTTTTTGGTATTGGGAGTCTCTCTGGATAGTAAGTGGTTGATTTAATATTGGAGGTCAAAAAAGTAACAGAGAGAAATTTTATCTGCTGTATAAAGTGTTACTTTTGCTTAACTTGAACAGCAGTAGCTGAGTAATATTTTCAAGGCTGAGCATCATAGTTCATCCAGTTAAGTTACCAAACCATACTGTGCACAGTTTTTGTGTCTGTCATGCCTATGAAAGGCCATCTAGCAGCTCAAGAGATAGTAGGGATGATAACTGTAATATCTTTGTGAAATCGACTCAAGCACGTTGATTTGACTCTGTAAATAAGCAGTAGAAAGGATAGAAATATCCTTCTTTACATTGCACTTTTCCTGTGTTCAGCTGCACGCAATGTGTCGAGTATCTTGGTTTTACTTGCTTTTTTCCAACATCAGGTTTTAGGGATACACCTGGCAGTACAGGTTCTTCATGCACAAGTCCCTAGAGCAACTGAGAGTATTCTTGGGGGAAAAAAAGAACACCCCAAAAAACTAAATGAAAAAAAAACAACAAAAACCAATGATGATTTGCATTCTTCCTTAGTTTCTTTCTGCTTTCCTTTTGCTATTCTTTCCAAACAGCCTGAATATTAAACAGGTTTGTTTAGTTGGTTGGTTGTCTTTCAAACACATCTGTTACAGAAGCAAATGGAAGAGCTATCTTTGATGGCAACAGAAAGTCTGCACAGCAGTCATACAATCTGGTTTGGCCATTTTCCCACCTCAACAATCATCTCCCCAGCCCCAGGAATACGAACATTAATGAGGTAACAATTTTTTTTTTTCTTCCCCACTCTGAAGCACATTTCTTGCTTCTTTTCACATGCTTTTCTGTCCCTTCTCAAGTGTTCAGAAGCTGTCTTGCCTTCCCACCCAAATAATTCTTATGTTCTTTGATTAGTTCTGCCACAGCCTATTTATGTGGCCATCTTCACACAATGGGTGGGCTGATGCCAGCCTTGCACACTCAGCACCGTGGTGGCACTCTGGAACTCGAACTGGGGGACTGGAAGAATAACAGGAAGTAAGTAAAGCCTATGGGAGCACATAGGTACATGGAGCCTCCCTGGTTATACTGTGATTCCCTTTTGTGCTGGTTGGGGAATTGGAAGCACCATTAGATATGCCTGACTGATTATTGCTATTGAAAAATATATGCTTTTGAAAAATATTTGTTAGTTTGGGATTTTTTTTTTCCCTGTACCAACAGTGCACTACTAAATTAAGTAATTTTTTGATTGGTTCTTGATATTTAGAAATTAAAAAGAGGACATCTACATGTCCATTTAGTACATATTTAGCAGTCAAAGTAGGCAAATAAATTGTAACGGAATTCAACCTCGTGACTTCAAAATACCCATGCTCTGCACCAGCTGTTAGAATTTTAGAAACAAAAATATTCTACCTGACAAATGTTACTTCAGCAGCATATCAAAGTGTCCAATGCTACATGGCAGGTATAGTAGTATATTAGGGTATTTTTTCTGCAGTAATCCTAGATACTTGCATGCATGCAAGAAGAGAGCACTCTAGGGTTTTTGTCCATAACTAGAATACCTACCCAGGCACTGCAGTAATGTACATTGTATTTTAATTCTTTACCATAATGTTCATCTATGTGATTCATGTGCAAAATTGAATTGACCTTAACATTCAGAATTTTGAACAGCACTTCAGTGGTTTATAATAAACCAAACCTGATCAGGGGTAGCTAGCCATAGAGTTGGATCATCTACAGAAGAGAATAAATGGAAAGTAAATCTAACAAATTCTGTTAAGGAACTTGGGAGCATGGTAATGAGCTGTGCATGCAGTAGTTTGCATCAACAAATTCTTTTTCTGTTCATTTTAGGTACCGGATCCTTGCATTTGATCACGACCTCTTCAGCTTTGCAGATCTTAATTTTGAAGAATGGCCTGTAGTTCTCATCACCAATCCAAAATCCTTCCTTTACAGCAGTTCTGCTCATGAACCACTAATCAGAATTCTTTATTCCACTCATATCAGGTACACTGTAGATTTCACAGTATTTAACTACATTTTAATAGCTGGGGTCTGTCTGGGTCATAATGTACATCTATATTTGTACATATATACACAAAACCAGGGGGTTTCAGATGCATGTGTCCACTGCTCTCAGAACTCACTTTTTTTTCCTGGAAGATTGTTCCTGAGAGGTCCCTTTGTATCATATGTGATACAAAAGGAAATTGTAGTAGTTCATGTTTGGTTTATTTATGCACATGTTTCCCCTAAAGTCAATTGAACTTTTTTATGTAACCAAAGCTGGTGGTGTTAGATTAACATGTAAGATGTGTTATTAATCTCACATGCTCATATCGCCTCTGCTGATTTCAGGATTTTGACTGTTTTCTTAAGTGTTTTCCTTATTCACTTCAGATTTCTTAGGCTCTTGTGTTTTCAGTTTTACATCCCTTATATATTAAACCATCTTAAACCTCTGCCAATTTTCATATTTGTTTTAAATCCCTCCAGCTTTCCATTTCTACCTTTTCTGTTTTTTTAATTTGTATTTCAAATTTCTACGTGTTTTCCGACATCTTGTATTTTCTGTTAGACCAATCTATATTATATAGATGGGTATATTGCATACACAGAATTACAGTCAAAAGCAACCTGTCATCCTTTTCAGTTAGGAATCGGTTTCCTATGATTCTGATGTGAATATATTAAATATATGACTTGGCAGAATTGTTCACCCTAAGTATATAAGACTCCTTCATTTGACTGAAACATTCTCTGAAATGCCTTTTATATTACCAGAGATGAAAGAAATTGCCTGTGCAATGTACTGAATCTACATCAGTATCACTGTTTCTCCAAATATAAGCACTGCCAAGTGATATTACATTTGTTGGTATCTCAGCTCTGTGATATCAGTCTTGTGTTCCCCTCCATTTCTCATAAATTCAGTTACAAAGGCTGAGAGGTTATATGCTGGCTAGCAAAAAGTTTAAAAAAAAAAAAAAAAAAGGTAGGTAATCTAAAGCAAAACCAAATAAAAACAAACCACACCACTCCCAACAAGAAAGGCTGAGAGCGAGAGATGGGCAGTTTTTAACGAAGACATCTACATGTATTTGCTTGTGTGTCTGTATGTGTGCAGGAGGATGCATCCCACGTGTGTTAGCAAATGTTTTGACAGTGAGAGTTCTAAGATTATTTCTTCCAATTATTTCTGCTAGGACCTGAGGATCTCTACCTCTTTTTCTTCTGTTCCACAGCACAGTTTTCTCTCCTATTCTTTTGCACAGTACCATACAGAACTTCTCTAACTGTAAGAAAGAGCTACCCTGTTACCCTTAGCCCACAGATACTTCACTGTTTTAACTTCAAACTCTTTTAACTCTTAAGTACAAGGGAGCATAATCTTAGGGACTTCAAGAAGTAATGACAAATCTTCAAGTCCTGTGACAAATCTGTTTATTTCACTGTTTAGAATTCTGGCCTTCTCTCCTTCTGTCATTACCTCCGTTGAAGTCTACATAGATGGTGTTCACTTGGGGAATGCGCATCAGGCGTCTGGCCCTCTCTATGTACTGAAGTGGAGCCCACAAAACTACAGTAAAGGATTTCATCACATAGATGTGACCATCCAGGTAAGGTACCTGTTGGCATTCTTTGTATTGTATTTTTATATTGTCATGTCTCCATTATCACCCTTCTGCATTGCATAACTAGGGACGAAATGCATGATAACAGACTTCCTTTCACAGTTGTGTGACTACCAAAACCAAAGGATTTTTTAAATGAAAAAATACTGACTGCAGAGCACTAAAACATACCTAAAGCATCTGGACAAAAGAAAGCAAAAGGGTTTCTTGGAAAAAAAAATAATTGTGTTTGATCAAGGAAATAGGTACCATCATGTTAGTTCAGAAGGTAAAGGAACTGGATCTGGAAGGCTGAAATGATGTCTTTGATTATCTGTTTGAAGTTCTTTTCATTATCTCTGAGGCTGACAGGGAATGCAGTTTCTGTTTCCTAGAATATCAGACTTAACAGATGTTAGATTACTGGGTGCAAAAGATATTTTTTTAGTAAATGCTTCTGTTCTTGGTACTACCTTTATTTTTGCACCTTCAAGTGGTCTTCAAAGAACTCAACCAGACTGTTCTAACACTCTGCACATTTGCACAATAGTACTGGGAAAGTCAGCTTTGTCCTGCCTGGTGGAAGCCAGCAAGGTGTTACTTCTCACAGGACAGGAGTGATACTGCTTTTTTTTTCCTAATGGCTTTTCTGTACTGCCAGTGTTCTACCTCCCAGCTTGTTACCAATTTATGTGATGCTTTCCTTAGGAAAACTGCATTTTATAAGTCTCTTACTTTGGTTTTCATTTTTTAGTGATGATAAAAACATATGGACAAAACTGAGTAACATTTGACAAGGATTGTACAGGCCTGCATAGCAAAAAGTGACTTGCAAAAAGGTGCTTGTTAAGTAACTGGATGGGATTTTAAAAATATTAATTTCCTTTCTCCTCCAGTCATAAACCACCCTTAGATCTAGTAACTGAATAGTTTTATGGAAGTGAGGAGGATGAAGCATTAACATAGAATCACAGAAGGCCTTGGGTTGGAAGGGACCTCTAACAATCCCTCTCCAGCTTTCTTGTAGGCCCCCTTCAGGTACTGGAAGGCTCCTATAAGGTCGTCTCAGAGCCTTCTCTTATCCAGGCTGAACAACTCCAACTCCCTCAGCCTGTCCTTGTACAAGAGGTGCTTCAGCCCTCTGATCATTTTCATGGCCCTCCCCTGGATCTGCTCCATCAAGTCCATGTCCTTGCTGGGTTCAGGGCTCCAGAGCTGGACACAGTACTCCAGGTGAGAGCAGAGTGGCAGAATCATCTCTTTCAATCTACTGGTTACGCTGCTCCTGATGCAGCCCAGGATGCAATTGTCCTTTTGGGCTGCAAGTGCACATTGTTGCTTCATGTCCAGCTTCTCATCCACCAGAAACCCCAAGTCCTTTTCCACAGGGCTGCATTCCATCACCACATCCCTCAGCCTGCATTGATAGTGAGGTTTATAACTTGAGTTAGGTACCTGGGGAAAATACAAATACTCTTTTGCTGTACATTGTTGCTGTGATTATCTAAATACTGTCTCAGGTATAATCACAATAAACATACTGAATCCTTTACTGTAAGTAAGCCATCGACTGCAAGATAAGGTGTCAGTGTTCCACATGCAGAAATATCAAACTGTTGAATAAATGTAGCACTGTTACTGTTTATCAGTATAAGTTTCTAGCAAATATGCCAGAAAAGACACACAACAAAGCTTCAGAACGTTTTAAGATGATCTATTATCTAGAACTGAGCTGTCAGAAAACAAGTGGTGCTGGTGGCCAGTAAGTAGTCACAGTCTCCTGCAAGTTTCCCAGTCCCTGACAGGATCTCCTCTGTGTAGCACTTTCAGATTATGATTTTACAATCGCCAGTTTACTTGAAACTACAAAAGTAAGTAATCCTTTGTAGGTAGAAGTATGCCAAACTTGCATGCATTCCCTGGATCTTTCCAGAAAAGCTGCAATGCTAATTAGCAAACTTCACTAGATTTTTGGTGTGCTACTGGTGTCTAATTGCTCTCTTATTTTCTATCAACCTAGGATGCTTCAGGAAGAATTAGCACACGGGGCCATATATTTGCTATGGAAGAAAACCTCTCTCTCAGATTTGGCTTCTGGCCGTCTGTTATCCTTCTCACTGACCACTACATCTCAGTAAGTACTGCCAGCAAAGCAGCTGTCGTTCCGTGCTCATTTCCCCAGAGACTGACGGAGGCCTTTTCCTAATTCCTGGTAGACTTGATTGTAGTTTTCTTTTTCCAGATGTGATTCCATTGGAATTTCATAAATATTTCAAGTTTCCTTTCTTAAATTGCAGGCTTCAAACGTGAATGTGCAGCAATGGTTCATGGAAAAAGTTGCTTGCCTGGACCTAGTCACACTTCTCCATTTTTGGTCCTAGGTATACACACGCTTTGTGCTAGAAAGAAAGGGAAAAGAAGCCACTGGAGACAGTAGAGAAAGGAAACATTAAATCAAAGAAAAATTCACTGTGATCTGTTGCAATATGTGTACTGGCAAGAGCTCTGGGAAAAGTCTCTCATCAGCTGCTGACGTTATAGCCAGCTCTAGCAAAGAGGGAGGCAAAATTCCCACTGACTTACACTAAGTTCCAGGTCAGAGCCAGAAGTGTTACAGCTCAGTATGTGCAAAGAAGGGCACTTCTAGAACAGCACTGAGAAGTCCACATGAACTGCAGATAGTATTGTAATTGGCTGAAAATTATTATATTAGCTTTGTTAATCAGTAACTGATACTCTCCACAGTGTCTTGAACTGCAGTTCTGCTCAGTGCAGCACTCAGAAAGCATTTTGCATAGGAAGTGTATTTACACTTCTTCAACTTTCAGCCACCCAATTGAATTCAAGTCAGTAAGATGCAAGTACAGTAACTTAGAAACTCCTATGCCCCATTTTACTCTTCAGCTCAATGACACCATTGAGCTCTGAATATATGTTTCAGTTAGAAACCTTGGTATCACCTGTCCCTGTCCATAAGCAGCTACCTCCCCAGAGCTGGCTTACAAGTTAAAACTGTCTTTTTAGGCTCGTGTGCTCTTTGGACTGATTGTGCTGATTCAGATCTCCTTGCTCGTTGTTTTCAGATACCTCCAAAAGCCAGCACTCAAAGGTATGAACTAATGTTTGTCTGTGGTTTTTAAAAGATATAATTTTCCATAAACTTTTTTTTTACTGTTTATCTGTATGCTGACAAGTGATTGTTCTGTTAATCACCATGTGCATTTTGCTTCTTGTGGTGTGGGTTTGACTGGGTTCTAGAAGCTGATGTTTTGATTTTTAAGGGGACCTAGAAAATCTCCAATATATCAAATAAATTAAAAAATAAAAACTTGATCGTGTATCTTTATTCAAACAAAAATTCAGTTAATTGAATGAAGCCTAAAGGCTTCATTTTAACTTTGTCACTGAAGCATCCAACATATAGGGGAAGGAATGATTACTTTTGTATTAGTTCTGTATGTCTGCTTGGCACAGAATACTGTCACCTCAGTGGAGAAACAGATTTCCTTCTACAAAAATAATTGTTATTAATCTTTGCAAAGAACGTGAATAGGCTTGGGTCTTTTTCAAAATAATATTGCCCAGGTCTGTCCTAACTTGATATTTTGCTTGCCATAAATCTGGTAAATAAACATTCATACTGTTAAACTTGTGGTGTTTATCCTTTAAACAATTGTTTGAACCACACCTTACTAATGAGATTTTTCTGGAAGTCACCTCCCTTCCTATCCATGTCAGTGTATGTCCCTTCCTTTATTGTCATCATCACGTAGCATCCTGAGGTAACTGCAGAAACTGCTTACATCAAAAAAGCAGATTTTCAGTTGCCTTTATGGATCTCAGCAGCTAAAAATGAAAGACCTGAAAGTCCTAGCACTCTGTGATCAGCAAGGTTCCTGTAGACCCTGACCAATGTTTTACAAGTTAGTGAACAAATTTGTTAGAGCCGTTAGGTTCCAAAGGTTGAGCTTGCCCTCTGGGAGCTAACACTTTGTGAAAAGGGCAGACACGTAACAGGTGAAACTTTGAGGTAACTTTTAGAGGAAGGCTCTCTTGAACTCAGTCTAGGAATCATCCGCTTCAGTCAGAAAAATAAGACTGCGGGTTTTTTGTTTCATTTTCTGACATCACACACTTGTCAGAATGCTGCCATTTTAATGCTTAACCTTCATTTTATCTGAGTTGCTCTCGGATCTCACTAATCAGATTAAATCAAAGAAAATTGTGTTAATCTAGTCCCCACTGAGCTGCCTTTTTGGGTTTGCACATTGACCATTTTGAATCTCTTTTCATTTAATAGGAACTTCTCCATTCTAGCTAACTTCATTTCCTGGGTATAGAATGGTTGTTCAGTTTTATTTACGTACAGTAGGTGCAGTCATTTAGAATGGCAGCTTCTCCTGATGTATTTAACATCAATTGTTACAGTTATCAGTGCCTTTCAGTTATCATGGTTATACATTCCCTTGTGCTTGTTCTGTAGACATACCAAATATTTTTATTTTTTATTTAATAGTGTGACTAAATAATGTGCAGATTTGCTTCAGAAATACCAATATTTATATATATAAATATATATAATGTGCTGCAACCTGAATCGAGTATACTTTTCTTAAACGTTTTCTCTGTTTAGAAAAGCCAGGATTACTTACTCTGACCTCATATTCCCTTCATGTCTTCAGTAAAACAAACATCTTCTATTACTCAGTTCTTGTTCTGAATTTATACACCATTCTTGGTAAGTAGCCCAGAATACCAGAGGATATAAATTAGTATTTTTAATTTATGTATCAGATCTAACATCTTGAATGGGGAAAATCTACATCAGTTACGAAACCTTAGGTGCAACATGAAAAGTTTAATGTCCTAAGAAACTAAAGGTTTGTTCACAAGAGCCTAGTTTAGAATCCCTAGAATTAATTCAACCCTTAATTTATTACCTTAATCTGACAGCAAAGTTAGTATTTTTAAACTTCATTTGGTTTTGACTTATTCCTTGAGTAAGACCTGTTTGTACCTTGGTGTAAAATGAGTATGTGGAATGTACATTGCACATGACGTGTCACTCTGCTCTGATGCTAACGGTTTGTGCTTATTTCTCCTCTGATAATATGTTACTAAAATAGCTACTTCCCCGGCAGTAGCGTAGTAGGCATAACATAGTGCAGCCTGCCCATTTTGACTTCTAAATTGGGCCAAGCTGGAAATGTTTATGACCATGTCTTTTCCATGTTGTACAGTAACTCTGGGCAAAGGGCAGCATTTGAAAGGATCTATTATTTCACTTCTCTCATAAGGAAAATGTTACATGTGGTGTTGAAAACTGTCACAGAAATGAAACCAAATGACGAGTATTTATTTATTGTACACCACAACTCATTGGTCTTACATTTGCACATCGGGAATGTTCTTTAGATTGGTGTTTGTTGAAGATGAAAACATTAGGCTTATTACTCTAGACAAGCAATAGAGATGTCATTTTCCCCACTTAACTGCTTGGTGCTCAAGAAGGGCCATGTCTGCACTGTGTTTTCTGATGGTGCTGTTTGTTTGGTTTCCCCTCTTGCAGGACCATGGTTTGTAGGTGAGCTGATAGATGGCCACTTGGGGGCCTGCTTTTCCTTTGGGGTGTTCGTTGGAGGTTCCTTCTTCCAGGGCAGTCTGACGTTTTTGGTTGGCATTTTACAGGTACATATTTATACAGAATAAGGCTGACAAAATGCTTTCTTCTGGATTTTTTTTTTCCTGTGGGTTTTTGTGTTTTGTTTTTGTTTGTTTTGTTGTTGTTTTGGGGGTGTGTGTTTTTGTTTGTTGGTTGGTTTTTTTGGGGGTGTCTGTTGGGATGTTTTTGTTGTTTGGTGGTTGTTTGGTTTGGGTTTTTGTTGTTGTTTTTTGGGTTTTTTTTAATAGATGTATTAAGAAAGGAGATGTGTCAGGATAGAGAAGAGTAGTGGCCATGCCTGCCTACAACAGCTTTCTCACCTCTCTGCAAAGTTAAAAGGCAGAAAGGAAGGAGGTTGTGCATTATTTTCTCAGACATCTCTCCCTCTATTTGATGTTGCTTTGGCTTGTCTGGTTATCTGGACTAGAAGCCACCTCTACAGATTTACCACTCTTTTCAGCTTGGCTCACCCAGAGCTTGCAGTGATGAAGCAAAAGGAACTGACTGTCCAGGGCAGCCCGTGCAGACTTAATAACCCTTCAGATCAGCAGGGGTCACTCTATGAGTACAAAAGAGTCCAGTTTTCCCAGCAGTCTGACCTTCCTGCCCTCTGTTTTTCCCACCTGCCATGAGTCAGAAAGACAGGGTGTAGTTCCTGGGTATTTATTTAAGCTGGACCAAGCTCATGTTGCCTCCTCCACGGTCCCTCCCTTATGCCAGTGCCAACACTCGTGTGAAACCACAGTGGGCCAGGTCAGAGCTAAACTGACATAAGGACCTTCCTTTTTTCTTGTGCTAGTATTTTGCCAAGTCGAGTTCCCTGAACCAGTTCCAAGGGAGGTTAGATGCATGTTGGTGCCTCTCCCTCCCAGGGAGCGGGCAGAAATGCTTGGACTGGGACTGAGGCACAGGCAGCCACAGCTGCAGAGTCTTGGAAGTACATCCTGAGATTCCAGCTCTGGAAATTGTTCTTAGTTCTCAGAACAGGATAGTTTCACGTGCTCTTATCTTTCTGTGCCTTCATATGTGTTACCCCGGAACACCTGGCTTGTTCTTCACCTTTGCTCTGGTCTTCTTTTCAGATGTTGTTTTTCAACCTGCCATTAATGGCCTATCTGTGCTGGTGCCTGTTGCTGCGATGCCATGGGCACAGCTTCCGTTCTCACTTCGGTCACGTCCGACGCCTCACAGCTGTGCTTGTTCACCTGGCCATGGCGCTGCTGCTGGCCTGGCAGGTCTATTCCTGCTATTTCCTCCAGCGAACCTATGGCACCTTGGCTTTCCTCCTCTCCCCCATGAGAACATGGCTGGTGGTGCTGACCTCAGCTCTGATTTATAAAACCTGGACACTGAAATCATCTGAGCTCAGAACTTACATAGTAGAAGTTAAAAACTGTCAGAGCTCCTGAGGTGCAATGTAAGTACTCAAAAGTCCTTTGCTTAAAAACTGGTAGGGCACAACCTGTATCTTTGTGATGCCAGAATTCCATACAGTCCAACCTCGAGGTAGTAAAATCTGAAACAGTACCTGCATTGCTACAGAGCTGTATGAAATAATAAAAATATAATGATATGTAATATATCTTTTTGTTGCATTAAATATATAAAATAGAGTGTATAGTTGTGGTTTAGACCCAGACGGGAGCTGAGCACCATGTGGCTGCTTGCTCACCTACTATCACCAGCCCCTGGTGGGATGGGAAGAACAGGGAGAAAAAGGCAAAACCCTGTGGGTTTATGTCAAGGTTTAGGCTTTGTGCTGTCCAACGGAAGAGTGACAGATTACTCTCTACTGACCCTTCTTCCTTCCCAAAGGGAAAGGAATAAGGGAGAGAGACTTGCAGATTAAAAAAAAAAAAAACCAAAACCCTACAACAGCTTTGATTAAAATAATAAAAATAAATATATACAAAATCAGTATTGAACCCAACCCCCATGATGGCAATTATGTCACTGTCAACACCGATGCTGTGGAGCAGGCAC
>VWZY01009950.1:0-18344 GCA_013399075.1 Chloroceryle aenea | reverse complement strand
TGGAAGCACCTGAGAGGGGTTTGCATAGAACAGGGGCCCACACTCACAGAAAGGTATAGGTATCAGTAACTCATATGAAGTGCATTTATGCCAATGCATGCAGTATGAGCAACAAACAGGGGGAGCTTGAAGCCATGAAGAGTGAAGAAAACTNAAGCCATGAAGAATGAAGAAAACTATGACATAGTGGCTATCACAGAAACGAGATGGGATGCCACACATAACTAGAGTGCCACAATCGAAGGCTGCAAGCTCTTCAGGAGGGACAGACAGGGAAAGAGGGGTGGTGGAGTGGCCATGTATGTTAGAGAATGTCATGAGACCTTGGAAATCAAGTATAGCAATGATGAGGCTGAGTCTGTTTGGATTAAGTTAAAGACTAATGAAGCTGATATAATTGTGGGGGTCTGCTATAGACCCCCCAATGAAAGCACTGAGATAGGTGAAACTTTCTATAAGTAATTGAGGGAAATCTCACAGTCGCTTGCTGTTGTGCTTGTGGGGGACTTTAACCTCCCATGTATCTGCTGGGAATACAACACAGCAGAGAGAGAACAATCCAAGAGGTTTCTGGAATGTGTGGAGGACAACTTTGTCATGCAGATGATAAATGAGCCAGACAGGGAAGGTGCCCTCCTGTATCTGCTCCTTGTGAACAGGGAATAACTTGTGGGGGAAGTAAAGGTTGGAGGTCGTCTAGGGCCCAGTGATCATGAGATACATTATACTGCAATAGGGAAGGCTTTAGCAATAAGATACCTACTCCTAGATAGTAATAAATCCCATCTTGAGTGACCTACATATGTCAGTAGCATTAACTTAAGTTCTATCCATGGCTTTGAAAAATCTTCCTGAGAAATGACATTAAAAGATAAGATTCAGTTGGTGATATGGGTATATTTATGATGGTAATTTTTATTTGGATCTAAATAGGTGAACAAGATATATTTATGTATTGATTGATTAATTGATTCATTGGTGAATAACATACAGACACTCTGTGACAAGCTTTGGATTTTTAATTATTATTATGTACAAACATTAAACTTTCTTAGCAATGTGCTTGTAATTAAATACATAAATACTATCACTTAGATTGCATGCAAGTATTTTGGGTTTTTTTAATAAGTGATGCAAGCTATTTTTGATGTAATTTTTGTTTTCATGTTTTGCTATTCTCACCCCTTTTTCTTACATATTTATATATATTTTTAAAGCATTGTTAACAACATGGATACATTGTTTTGACTAAGTGGGTTACTTACAAATATTTTAAGCATTCAAAAATTTAATTTTAATAACGCAAGGAATAAAGGTGTACTTTTCAGAGTCTATTAGAAACACTGTGCCACAATTCAAGAGCTCCCTCTTCTGACCATAAAAACCCATTAGAATATATTCTTAAAGAAAATCTGTGTCTATCCAGAAAGGTAATTTAATGATCCTGTGCCTCTGAATGATACATTGTTTTGTCTCTATTCTTTCATGTCCAGATGAAACCTAAAATTCTAATAGTTTTGCTACTTAAAAAAAAACCATACATGCATGCTCCCCAACCTTTTATTTAAACCATGCATTTTCTAATAGGAAAAAACTTTTCAGATGAGTAATGGCTCACCGCTCCATTATATATAGTTAATCCTGACAACATTATATTAATATATCGTGGAGGAGCAGCAATGCCATGTAGAGTGAAACAGACACAAGCTTCAAGCATCACAAGATTGCATGCATCACAAGCTTAACTTGAATGACAATAGTAGTTGAGATTTTAACTCAACCTACAAATTTGTTTCCCATTGATGTTAGAGGGAATTAAACACCTCAAAGGATGTGAACAATCACAAATGTTGCAGTATTGTTTTCCCCAGGCTAAGATCCAGAACCCCATATTAAAGCTTAGACTTCTGTTATAAAGCATATGTAGACACATCTGTTGTGTTTCAGAATGACATCCAGGACCAGCAGGACAGTTTTTGGGGGTTACCAGCAGCCATCATTCTTGTTGAGATGCCTTCCACAGCTAGAAACTGGAGAAGGATCAATGACAGAAATTTTTCTTCAATCTCTACACATATGTAATTTGCTCAGAGGTGGTCTACTTGAGATTGAGTGCACAGAAAACGTTATTAACACAACTCAAAGAAAAGTAGAAGTTTCTTCTCCCCATAGCACCCAGCAAGGCAAGAAATTATCTTAGGATCTTGTTCCCACCTTTTAGTTATCTTTTTAATAGCTAAAATGCTTTTCTAGCATATACCAGAGCATGGCTCAACTCTTTCCTTCATTAAATCCTGATACAAGGGAAACTGAAGAGCAATAATGTATACCCTATGTGATTTAAGAACTAAATCCAGGAAGAAGTTCCAACCCCTGAAATCTGACTACAAATTAATCATCTGACTCTTTGAGAGATTTAAAATTTCATATTCTTCTCTCTTCAGCTGTTTACACATTCTTTCCAGGAAGTATTCAGTTCTGCAGGTCTGATGGGATATTTTCTCATCCTCAGTATACAGAATTACCTTACACACATACCTACTTGGAAACAAATATTCCTGGTTATGACAGCAATTTACAAACTCAGAAGTAAGTTCCAATGTTAATGCTAAAGTGATGATGTTTTATATAATCCAGATGAAAGATGATATCACCACATCATGTATTATATGGGAAGGAAGGTACGGGATTATGAACAATCACCCTTGTGATTCTTCAGCCATGGGTCTCTTTACTTTCCTTAAATACTAGTTTTCAAGCATCTAAGTGGATTGATATTTAATGGTGAGAACTAGAAGTAGACAGACTCTGAGAATAAATTACTTCATGGCAATGTCTGCATAATTGAAAAGAAATAGGTGTCTACCTTTCCAGTTTTTATGAGGTACAGCCTTTATGAATATGTAGGCTATTGATAAAGTCTACTACACTGAATCCATTCAGTCAAAATAAATTTAGGAATATTTAATGTTTGAACATGTAGCCATAAAATTTATGTCACATTCATCAGCCACAACAGGACCAAAACATTTTCACATATGTTCACAGGCATCTCTCTCATGACATTTGCTGTTGATTTAAATAAATAAATACATCCTACTATGAAAGTGAAGTTACATAAGGTGATGAAAAATAAGGTAAATCTTTAGGAATAAAAGAAGTAGTGTGAAATAGAATAATGTTCAGAGAGAAGCCAAGGAAGAAAACATAAAAATAAATGGTTAAGTGCTTGTTATCTGGAGACACTGTCAAGCTATAAAAAAAAAATAATTGTGCAAGCATGAAAGAAATGAAGAAATAAAAGTAGGTGTATTTCCTCAAAGTCTGATTTAAAACAAATAATGTCATCCACTGGATCACCAGTATGAAAAGTTTGATCATGCTGATTTGGTGATCTCTCACCTAAACATTTCTACCTAGATGTGAAAGCTAATGTGTTCAGAGCCTGAAGTAATAGATTTTCCAAAGAATTATTTTTTAGGAATGTTTTCATTAAGAGTAGAAATTATCTATATGTAATTGACATTACATATTTTATGAAGAGAACTGTTCTGGACTAACAAAAGACATTCACTTCATCTTGTTAGAGAAAATGATCTGCTTTACAGTGTTTTTAGCATTGAGAACCACTTCTATAAATCAGGGCCTCAAGGAAATTAATTTTATAAGGTATCTTGTGAAGGTTTGGTGAGAAGTACTACTTTGCTTGAACTTCCAATGTCTCATTTGGGGCACTGCATAAAATTATTCTGAAGCACTGTAAAGAATAATAAAACTGTATTATCAGACTAAAAATGATCAGGGAACATTCATCACCTACTTCTTTCCAAAAATCATATACTAAATTGCAACATCAGCATAAAGTCTCATGGATGCCAGATGTTTTGGATTGGAATGAGTCATTCAGCCATTTAGAAGATGGATTATCCAATGATATTTAAGTTTTGCCCATTCTTTTCCAACCTAAGCAATTCTGTGATCCTGTGATTTTTACTGAAACTTTTATCTGTATACAAGATATTGTAATATATGCTGTTTAAGCCTGTTTCTTAGAGCTGTAGCTAGAATTGTTCTGTATGTCATTGATAGCAAGAATGGGCAAAATAGTGCTAGCTGTTGTATAGCAGACTGAAGTTATGTTGAAATCTCTGGCTGAAGTTTCACAGCTTAGTCCACAGTCAGGTATTAAATATCCCTAGGTACATCTGTACATCCCTGTACAGAGATGATAATGGCCATGGGGATGACTTACGCATATGTCATGCATCTATAATGGAAAACATTAGGTAGATAGTGTCTTTGGGATTTCTCTCTCCTAGCAAATAATGAAGTATACAACAAATACATCCTTAAGTAATGTTCTCTTTCAGTTATTTATAGCCTTTAAGTCTTACATAAAATGCTTACACAAGTGAAAACTCTTGATAGATGCTTCAAATCTATTCTGGAAAAATATGTTCTTGCAGGAGACAAATGTGTCTGCTTATTGACACATTGTTTTGGAAGATTGCAACAAGCAACTACAAACAAATGCAGAAGTTGAGAATAGTATGAAGATCTCTTACTGAATTTCCTCCATTTCACTCTGATAACTATGATGTTGCATGACAATCAGTTAGTGAACTGGTACTACAAGGAAGAACTCACTTGAGATTTACACCTCCCCTTGTTTCAAAGGTAGCAATTCTGCTAATATTCTGGCTCAAGGCAGTGTGCTATGTTCTCTCTCTCAAACCTCCTTGTTTCCTGTCACAGAGAAACACCAGCTTGTAGCTGACAGGATCTGTCTCCTCAACGGCAAATGTAGTAATTGATGCAACTTTGTCATATAAACAAGCCATCCTTCTGTTCAGGGCCAGACTTCCCCTTGTCTCATCCTGAATGAATTACCTAATAAACTACAAGCAACTAGGAAACCCTTCCTGATCATTAAGTAACCTCTCATGCCATTGAAGTATTTCTTGAGCTTATGTCAAGCCTAATCATATGACTAGAATAAGGAATTCTTTAAGAGCTTGGCAACAGAGTGGTCCCAGGGCTCTGTCTAAACACATATACTTGGGAACACTCCTAGTTTCTCTGGTATAGGTAGAGGAACTAGGTATTGTAACTAGAATAAGACAAAACCAAGGAGGATGTGTGTCCCACATACCTGCCCTGCATATTGACTTCTGCCAAAGAAACCCAATTACTAGAGCTGAACAGGAATTTCAGGGCTCTCTGGACAGAATTTTTTATGTCTGCAACAGGCTACACAAGTTAAGGAGTACATCCAGCTGTTGGTATTGTAGATCATCATTTATACTGGACAAGCCAAATAATTAATAGCAAAAACATATTTTTTGAAGTTGAAAAAAAAGTCTAAAAAACAAGTGTGGAAGAGCAAAGACATTCAAAATAAAAATAAGAAAACAAACAAAAAAAAACTGTAGTTCTTTAGTTTACCAGCAACTGATCAGGTGAATGGAGTTAGGGAATAAAAATAATATTTAAATGTAAGTATAATAAAAAGTTCTTTAAATATTTGTATAATTGTTGGTGTCTAAATGCTACAAAAAGGCAGAAGATGTCACCCAAGCACAGAATCTTCCTGTTGAGATACAAATACAAAATGGACAAAACCCATACTTCTATGCCAAATTCTTCACTAACTGTATTATGAGGATTTGGCCTACAAATATATTGGTATGCATGTTTGTGTGTGTTATCGTTTTATAGGACATAAACAATTAGCAATAATGTAACATATAAATTTGGTAAAATATGAGACCATATTGTAGTAAGATTTCTCTTCATAAAAGTGCTGTAATTTAGCTAGTATTAAAATTCCACCAGATTCTCTGGTGCATATTTTCAGAAGTCAATATTTATAATTTTATTTGACACCTGTAAAATGGAGATCTATAAATAAATCTCTTCTTGTACCTCTATTCAGAGCTACTAATTCAGAGACGAAAGATAAAAAAATTGGAAATGGTGCAAAAGCAGAAGAGCTAATGTGTGGTCAATTTATCTTTATGACGTAAAACACAAAAATGACATCATATTCAGATTTTTCTTCCTAGCCATCTTAAGAAGACAACTTGCTGTAGCTTTATTACAGAGTGCTGTAAAAACATTAACAAGAATGTTGCATTTTCTTTCTCTTAGAAGCTTTGCTGTTGACCTTCTTCACATATGCTTGGCATTTTCATCCATCTGCCTTTGGCAGTAGTACTAACATATTGATGAGTCATAAAAATGTTCTAAAGCAGCCCACCTGGCAATCTGGTAGGTAAGAATATGTTGGCTTTGTCCGTTCACCATTTTTTTAATTCAGATTATTTTTGCAAAGCAAATTCCTTTCCTTGGCAGCATTTGCTGCTGCTTCTTCCCTTATTAGCATTTATTGGTGTATTATTATTCTACTCATCAAAACCATATATTAACATATATATTACCATATATGTTATATATGTTTTGAAGCTTCTTAGCCCTATTCATCCAGGACAAAAAGCAGACTTAATATTTGGAAATGTCAGTTAAGACACAGCTTATGAGATTTATAATTTTATACTGTGTGACAAAGTTAAAATGTTAGTGTATTAATAGTTTATTCTGATTTGCAAATCTCATTTGGTCTAAATAATAAGAATATAAGGATAAAAATAAATATTGCAATGTTAAATAAAGAATACAAAATCTCAAGACATAAGTGTATATTTTAAAATTACAAAAAGGGGTTACAAAACTACATCAGGATCATGATTTATTCAGATAAGTTGGGCTTAGGTGGATACTGGTTTATATTTTGCAACACATAACAGGGATGAGTTTTGTTAAAGGGATTCTGTCATTACAATACAACTACTTTTCACAAAATATATGTTTATTTCTTGCATATATGTCAACATGTGAATTTTATTATATTTGATCATACCACATAATCTTATGAATTAACAGAAATCAATGACAAGGCTGGTTTTACCACTTAGTCTCGTTCAGAGGTAAGAACTACTAACATTTGTTACTGGGTGAGGCTTCTATTTTACTTGCTTCAATAATATTATGGAGTCATTTGAAACTATTAAACAAATTTAAAACTGGAATTTAAGGATTTATCTGAGGTATTATAATAGCAAGATATACTATGACAACATATGACAGTTATTTTCATTGAGGATGCTGTATAGCCTGGATTCTCTATTCATATCATCCTTCAGTCTGTATTCTGAAAACATAGTTGAACAATCTTAATAAAGACAGAGTCAGCACAAGTTGGCTGAGGAAAGAAAGGTCGATTCTTTCAAGAAAATAAAATTCTTTTCCTCCATAATCTACAATCTTGTTTGAGTTCTTTGTTTTTTTTTTTTTAAAAAAAATACATATAAAACTTCATTAAAAAAAAAAAGAATAATGATAATATATACTTGTCAGAAGAAACTAAAAGCGATGTCTTAGTTGTGTACAAATTTACAGCACCTCAGATTGATAAGAAAATACAGTTTTAAAATGAGTTCTTGGAGAAATTTTTTATTTATCAACAATAAATAACCCATCTACATCTTTATTGTGTATTCCCTGCATATACTGTGCAACAATTCATTTCAGTCTTCAGTGCTACCTGAATTTACTGCTTTTAGAGGAGTAAATGCAGGGTTCTTGGGACAAGGAACAGACCGACAGCTTTTTCAATAACTGTTCCTCAAGGTTTCAAACAAATGGCAAGAGAAAGTAAATAATCTTGAAAAACTGTCAGAAAGTGCCATATGATATGGTCTGTGATTGTCAGTTTTATTTTATAACTGCTTCACCAATTGCAAAGCAGAAATTTTGTTGATACTAGGCAAAATGCATTTTGCATTACAAATATACTCCAACCATTCAATTTCCCAAAAGAGTTATGGCCTATGTGACCTTAGAATGTTGACAGCTTCTAATTTTAAGGTGTTTTTTTTCTGATGTGGTTGGCAGGTTGTACTTATTTTGTGGTTTATTACTGTCCCAAACTCAAGCATCATTATAAATTACAAAATGAGCTGGTATTAAGTCAAAACACTCCTAATGGCCTTCTGCATTTTATTACAAGTACTGATGTTCATTTCAACTCTGGACACATAAAAACACTCTAAAATATTATTTCCCATCCGTGTACTTGTCTGTCGCATCTAGGATGCAGCATGACATACCAACAGGGATACTGAACCTCATGTTTACACCTTTGTGTTCTGTCTAGTGCCTGACTTAAATCAATACTTGTTTACATATTAACTTAAGATGTCATCTTCTTTACATAATTTCATCATTAAACAGCATGAGTAATTATAGAGAAATGCCTGATCGATTAGAGTTATCACCTAAAACAGCTGAGGTGACATCTGAGATTGTCTCTTACTCCATTATATCATAGTTTGTCACCTATGAAAATTGTGGATCAGGATATAGATATTTGAAAGAGATTCTCAAAAATTTTTCCATGGTCCAGGTAATGTTGACTATAAATTCCCTGAACTTTACATAACTTTGGTCTAGCTGATAGCTGACTAAAATCCATTCCAAACCAGACTCAAGATGGAATTCAAATGCTTCTTTTCCAAAAATTCAGGGGGGGGAAAAAAAATAAAATCAAAACAAACTTTGTTCTCTCTGTGAAGTATATCTGTGTTACTGGATTTGGAGAGCTTCTAAATATACAGATCAATGAATAAAATATGTCTTCATCTTGATTTTGTGTGAGAATACAACTGCAGCCTAGGAATGAAAGTACCACATCACAACCTCCCCCAACACACTTTTAGAAAGAAAGAAAACATAGGCAGTCTAGGTACGCATAGTTGGTGGCCTCATAAACTAGGTGCCAACATGATAGGATCAAGACTTCTCTGTCCAATTTGGCATGGAAAGCAGACAAAAATAACAAAACCAGAAATCTGTTACACTGTGTGGAGATACCCAAATTAGTACTACCTAATTTCACATTAAGCGTTTCACAGACAGTTTTACAAGTAGTCTTATGCAAAACTATCCATTAATTCAAAAGTTTATTAGTGCAGTATGCATGTTTGATATTTCTCCTCATCCTCAATACCCTTTTGTGACAGCAGAAAAGCTAAAAACAAAGATTCACACCTAGAGTGTTAATCTGCATCTGACATGTCTACCATAGAATTCCTTCATAACATCACCTTCTATCTGTAAAGTGTCTAAAAAAATACATAGACATCTACATTGTAGAAGTTAAAATAGGTTAGATAGGTGTCTAAAATAGGCACCTTGAATGACCTTGCCAGAAATATTTGAAACATACAAAACCAAATCAACATATGTTTACAATTATTATTTAAATTTTTAGTATACAAAGAAAATATGTTGAAAAAATAAAAGCAGGCAAGAGAAAAGTAAGTGACAGAAGGTCTCCTGAGTATAGAGCCAGAGTGTAGGCTTTTTATTTTGGGGAAAAAAAAAAAAAAGAAAGGTGCAGGTAGTAGTACAAAGTGGTGGAATATTCCTTTAGAAAAGGAAAACAGAATTTGAAAGCAAAAGTATAAAGGGTAGAAAAGAAATGATGAAACAAAGACCTGAGGTGACAGGAGAAGTATAATAGGGTAGGCAAGCAGCAGTAAAAACATATCGAACAAAGATAGAAGACAAGATAGGACAGAAAGGAATAAATTAGATCTAAATAATAAAACAAATGAGGATTGCAGCAATAACAGAAAGGAAGATTTGACATGTTAAAAAAAAAAAAAAAAAAAAGAGGAAATAAAAGTAAAAGAGAGCACACTGCTTAGTATAGAAAAAGAAAATCTATTAAGGAGCATCTTATTCAGAAGCTGCTCAGCTAGAAGGTAAAACCAGTTCAAATGTGCTATTTTAAAATGATAAAGAAAAAATATGATGCCTCTTTTAACTGTTATTGTGTTTTATAAGAGTATTGTGTGCTTACTAATTATGATGAATTTCTGGTTTAATGTGTAGAGGAAATAGTACTGTCATACATACATGAAACAGTTGCTTAAAATGTGTGTTGTTCATATATTATACATAAGTAAAATGTCAAAAAGAGTAGAAAGAAAAAGAAGTAATAATGAAAAAACACTAAACACTTTTAAGATTATATGAAAAATATTCTGAAGGTCAAAAAACATATAAAGCAAGTACCTGTTAATTTTGATTTGTGGACTAAAATTTTTTTTTCAACTTTTTCTCCTGCTATGAGCTTTGCAAAAGCACAAAAAATAAAGCACAAGAAATGTCATATGTGTTCTTACCTCTGAAAGTTTCTTATGCTGCCTTTCTTACAGTAGTAGCAAAGTTTTACCTGACATCTCAAACATAATCAAAATATCAGAAAGGTCATTCCATACAGACAGTATATGCAGTTAGCATAGAATTATATCTGGTGTCATAAAAAGTAAAGCCTTCTACAGCAGAAAGATGAGAAGATAGGATGAGGTTTAAATAAGAATGTGATCAACGTGTTCATTTATTGTCCCTCTTCATATTTGATTATTTAATAAAATCATTGACTCTTTCTTTTTTCCATTTCTGTTGCGATTTTTCTCATTGTTTCCTACTGATTGATGTTTAGAAATCATGAATACACACTGCCTTAATACCACAGAAAAACAATACTGTGTAATCCTATTTGGTTTTATACCTGTGACTAGGTGCTGGATTTCTTTTTAAAACATATGTAAAAAATTTGAGCTACACAGATTGACCTCATGGATTTACCTTAATGACTTAGATCCATTTAAAATTAAACATTGATTGCTATAAATGTCACCTTTCACATCCTTTCCTTTTTTACTCCACCAAGATTTATTTTTAAAAGAAACAGTGCATGTACAAAGAATGAGATAAATGCTATTTTGTTGTTCATATAACGTAATGTCACAGTACTTTACCACTTGTACTGGCTATGGTATTAAAACTTCCAATCATGTTATAAGCTTGATAGAAAAACACTGAATGAAACAATAGTAAATAAAAATATTTAAAGATAATCCATCAGAATGATCAAATTTAAACTACTACAAAGCATCCTTTTTTTTTTTTTTTTATGTCACATTCATCATTACCTATGCTAAGAACAGTAAAAACTTATGTGTCAGAGGATTTTAATTTTTGCTAAAGATTGCATCTATACTGAGAGTAATAGATCATAGGCTGAGATAAGCTGTGACCAAGCATCTGAACTTGTTAGATGAGCAGGATAAACTCAACATAATTCAGACAATGGACAGAAAGAGCACTCAGGAGCAAAAAGAGAAGTCTCTGCATGTCTCATCCCTTCAAAGAGAACTAGATACTTTATAGCTAAGGCAACTCATCCTAATATTTATCAGAATAGTATCAAAACTTGTTTTTTTATCTGAGTGGTTGACATACACAGTCGTGGGTGGGTTTTTTTTGTATTTTGCTTTACAATACATACTTGGCCAGAACTGGGCATGAAAAATTAAAGCATTTTCAAATACACTATTTTTCATGGATCACTGAATTAGAAATTAAAATAATTATAATAGCCAATAATATTTAGCAATTACAGAGCAGCAGGTAAGAACCTATGCACTTAAACACCCCCCAAAATATATGTAGAAGAACCATGGAGAAGAAATCATGACTTTTTCAGTTTTTAGTATGAAACTAGGAAACCTCCTGTGGCCTCTTGCACCCCGGTTTGGGGCGCAAGCACTACACCTCCTTAAAAACTGCAAAATTGTGTTGTAGTCAAATTTCCAAAGCAAGGTAATCCAGGTGTTAACGACAGAATGAAATGTCACATTCCTTATGGGAAGCAGTGTTTTTATAGTAACATGTTAAATAGAATGTAGCATGTAATTGAGGTGAATCTGATGGAAGAAAAGAGCATACTTTAACAAGAAAAATTTTATGTAGACATATTAGAATAAGTATTTTTGGAAAGGGAAAACTAGAAAAAAGGCAGTTGATCAAAAATTATACAGATTTTAAGAAAATATTTTTCAGTCTGATCTGAATTGTAACCATAATACCATAACAAAAACACTGTAACAATGAGAACAACAAAGCTTTTATTTTTTTTCTGCAAATTTAACTTAGAGCAAAAGATTCATCATGGTGAACACTACGGTGTTAATGTAGTGATTACTAGCAGTAAATTTCTCACTTAACATTGATGTAATTTGCAATGAGTGGAAACATTCAAACACTTCAGAAAGCAATGTTCTGTGTAAAGTATAACAGCATTAGAAGACTGAGGTTATTCTGCACAACATTTTTTTTTTTTTTCAAACAAACAATTAAAACTATGAGTGAATAGAAATAAGAAATGGAAACCGAATGGGAATAGATATCTGTATGAGAAAAATAACACCAATGTATATGTTAGGAGGCACATATGTTAAGCCTGAGATTTCATCATGACATACCTAAAACAATAGATTCAAACTGTGATATATTCAATTTAAATTATTTGAGAAGATATACTTTCTCATTTTTCTGAGAAGAAAAAGTATTTTTAACATTTCAGGATGTGTGTCTAGAGTGTACTTGTGTAGAAGATCTAGCCAGAGTAAATTAAAATCACTTGTTTTCAAGGATGACAAAATCCCTCAAAATTTAAAAGTTTAAAACAATCTGTAGAAATAAACAAATAAATCACTAGTTATGAAACTAGCACACTTCCGTCCAGAGACTGTACCATCATAAAACACCTGCTATCCTTATACCCCTAAAACTAAATTTTCTCAACTTGCCTTCAAGTAGTAATTGTAATAATATATATCTCCTTTTTTGTCTAGCTTGTCACTGCCAGCTGTTGTTCTTTGACAAAAGAGAAAGACTTTATCAAGGGAAAGACAGCAGCAACAGACAGTCTGCTGAAAAAGAAATCAGAAGTCAGGGAAGATCATCTTTTCTGCTATATTCGTATCAAATTAAGTCACTCAAACCATGCATAGTGTCAGGAAGGAAGCGGTGTCACCCAAGCATACAGCACAGTGGCTATCAGAGCACAGTCCCCACACTTGGGAAGAAGAGGTGCTGATAACTGTTCCTTTATGGAGAGAGATTTACTCACTATAACACTATGTAGGTTCCCATATACATCACTCACAGTGCTTGAGTGGCCTTTTTTTTTTTTAAATATGTGTGAATAGTGTGTCTGGAAAGCCAATGCTGAGCATTCCCTGGCGGAATTTACCCAAATCTCAAACACACATGAAACAAAAGTTACCAGGTGAGCTATAGAATTCTAGGTAGGGAAAAATGTAAAACATATTTATTTTCTTAATACCATTATCACATGTTTTCACTGGATTATATATGTAATGGAGAGATGGGGTTCTTATATTCTGAAACACACTCTGAATTTCATATTTTGAAAGGCATTGTGTTCTGTTTTGTTTTTTTTTTCCCTTACAGTCAAATGTAGTGTCCTGGTCTACAGTCATGGGAACAAGTGATGCAATGGGATAGAAACTGTAATACTAAACTCTGCATTAGGTTGCATTATAGTTGAGGGTTTCCCTATCTTAAAATGGGACTACAGCATACAGTGCTCCACTTGCCCCTTATAAACCACAAGCAGTCATTTCTGTTACTACAGTTGAAAACTTTGAGGTTTTCCACAATTGAGTAAACAATAAAAGGATTAGGAAATATATATAATTTTAAGTTATTGGCTGACACAGTTCTTTATAAGGGTTAAATTTATTTTTGCTAGTAGAAATGAAACACTGGGTGCCAAACTATAGGGCTGTCTTGTATCAGACATATATAGTAAGTAATCAGTCCTCATTTTGATGCTGTGACTATTTCAAACAGTAGATAAAAGAGGTAGTCAATTCTATCTGATGCTTGACAAAAAACATAAATACATAAAATAGTATATATAAAATATTTCATATACACCTCATGTATGACCTGCATCCCAGCTTTATCCTTGGGGAAATGCCATATTCTGTTCCAACTTTATCCCCTTCCTGCTTATCATAAGAAGGAAATTTCAAGGTCATGTTCTCAAATGACATATACAGCAAGATTAGTTGACATTATATAGCTGCTCAAGAGATGAGGCACAAAGGATGTTTTATGGCAGAAGATATGATTTTTACACATGCATTGTGCCTATGTACCAAAACCAGCTACAGACAGCTCAAGAGGCTTGCCTGTTATGTTCCTGAATCTGATTACAGTTTGTATTTATATAATATTTATTGCTGCCATGTTCCTTTTCTCACTTTATCATCTCCCTTACAACATCAGGCCACTGCTGCCTTTCCATTCTAGGTCCTTGTTGTTTTTCACCAGATGGAGTATCTACCGATCAACTGCTAAAATAAAATACCTTAGAAAAAACTATATAGTAATGGAAGCATGATGCAATCAGGTGTGAAATGCTTCAAGAAGGCACATTTCTCAGCAGTGGTCTGGAACTGGATCTCTACTAGTACGTGATCCCATGCATTTTCCCTGTCAACCTCAAGACACATGGTAATGGCCTGAACCACAAGCTTTATGAAATTGGCAAACCTAAAGACAACTTTATGAATTTGTAATTCAGGGAGAGAAGAAGAAAATAAAAGTGACTAGATCAAAAGAATCCAGGCAGGTAATACTAGCTTTATAGATAGATCTGTGCTAAAGCTTATAGCATGTGCTAGTTTGTGACAAACATTTATCTATGTACATGAGAGGTAACACTCTTCAGAATATGATGAACTTCCCCAAATTCCTCTCATGGCACCAAGAACAAATATAGTTTTACCAAACAATTTTTACCCTCAGAATCACACTGACATTTTTTTCCTACTAGTTATTCAGAGGCATACTTTGTTGCAAGGGCATATAGAGATATAGAGGAGATGAGGAGAAAGTGAGGCAGTGGTGCTCTGTCAGACTTGCATGGATCAAAAGGGAAGATACATAACATTTGTGATGTATCACCTGAAATATAAGATCAGTGACCTTTCAAAAATCTGAAATATGTAGATTATATTTTAAAGGAGCAGGTAAGGATAAATGAGATTAGAAAAACATAGTGGGAAGATGGTGGAAGGGGAAATGGGAAAAAATGAATGAATATTCAATCTCGTCAAAACAGAAGAGCTACCACCCTGAACAGTCAGGGTGCCACAAGTTATGTGCTCTATGACATGGCAGCTCCCAGCTCTTGATGGTTTTCTGCAGGAAATATGGAAGGGGATGCTTGCATTGCAGCAAACTACCGCTAATCATGGTATTGGCAGATGGTTAGCACAGCTGATGTCAGGAGATATTTTACAACAAACTATACAACAAGTTCAAAAAAACTGAATATTGTTCAGAACAACATTTTAATGAAAAATATTACATCATAGTCCTTTTCAAAATAATAATAGAGTGTGTCCACAGACAGATCTTCAATGTAACAAATGTTATATCTATTGGTATATCAATTTAGATTTGTAATCACAAAAAGCCTCCATATTTTCTTTTGTATGGTTTCTTTACTATGTGTAAAACCTGTTATACTGTTCTGATAATTAATTTCAGTTGATTACACCAAAGGAAAAATAACCAAGGAAATGTACACGTGTGTGTTATTTATTTTACTATTACTTTAGGTAGATGTATATTACTTCTAGTAGTAGGTAGGCAAGAGTGAAAAGCATTTGTGAAAAACTCTGAGGAAGGATCAAAGAGCACTGCTGGAAAGGTATTCAGATTCAAATATAATCACATATTTTATGAAAAAGCAAGATAACTCAGTAATGATATTCCACATGAGCTCTATACTTACTGGATTGGACTAAACTCAGCGTGAAGATATATTTACAGTACCATACATAGATTTTCTTTAATCCAAATTGTACTCCCGGATTCACAACAGTAATTTTTTTCAGTTATGTTATTTTAAGACTATCATGAGTGTTATGCCAGAAGATTATGTTAGCTATGATTATTTAAAAAAATCTTAAGGACAAGAAGTGTTCATTTAAAAATTATCTCTCTGGATGTTTTTTTATAAATCTATCATTTTATACTGATGACAGCAACAATGGGTAAGTGCAGAGAAACTATCTAGACTGGTACAAAGTGTTTGACACTGTCCTGCATGAAAACCTGGTCTCTAAATTAGAGAGACATGGATTTGGTGGATGGATTTCTCAGTGGATACAGAATTGGTTGGATGATTGCACCCAAATAGTTACAGTCAATGAGCTCAATATCCAAGTGGAGACCAGCGAGGAGTGACACTCCCCAGGGATCAGTACTGGGAAAAGTGCTGTATAACATCTTTGTTGGTGATACGGGCATTGGGACCAAGTTCACCCTCAGCAAGTTTGCAGATGACACCAAGCTGTGTGGTGCTGTTGATGTGCTGAAGGGAAGGGATGGTATCCGGAGAGACCTTGGAAGGTCATACAAGATTATGAATTTTTAGTAGTTGTCTTGGTTTATAAGTAATAGTTTTATTGAAATAAAACAGCAGCTGGTACATTCAATTTACAGAATATCAGATTTTTCTCCAAAACAGTTTATTTAATACTAGTGCATATCTCATTTTGCCAATGCTGAAATTATTAAACCTGGAACCTAAAACTACACTTGAAAAAAAATGTATTGAAATTACTTTAAATTGTAAGTCTCCTGTTAAAAACATCTTTTTAAGCTGCAGTTTGATTCAACAGGTTGCACTGCTTCCATCAGCCAAATAGTTTGGGGATTGTTAAGTGCCATTCTTTGCCCAAGGTAATTGTTACTTGGCTAATGATCTATTTGGAAGCTATTGTAAGTTGAGCAGAAAGTAATTGGCACAACTAAGAAAATAATTTTCTTGCAAATCAGGCATCACAAATGGTAGCCTAGGGCCCTAGACCTGAAAACTCTCATTTATATATGTGCCTAATTTACACATGAGTAACCCAGCTCCAAAGGCAAGGCTATCTGCTTGCATTTGTTTTGCTTTCTGTACTATTCATTATTTGTGTCTTATGTGTAATAAATATCGGTTATTTCCATGTCATTAGTGAATTTTAAAATGACATTTTAAAAAGAGAATGCAAAAATAGTATTTCACTATTTTCAGAAAGTGTATGCATGGTCCAATCATGATCAGATACAATACTGTGGGGGGGATATGTATGAGCTCCCCACTCTCCAACCCCTGGGGGCTGTGGGTTGGAATATAGCCATAGAGGTTTCCTTCAATCAAAGGAAAATTCTGGAGCTTTTATTTTGTTTTGGTTTTGTTAGGGTTTTTTGTTGTTGTTATTTTTGTTTGTTTGGTTTGGGTTTTTTAGCTTATAAAGAGATCAACCTGCAGTTTTGAAGATCAGGGAAAGATCTATAGTCTGTAGGCTGTGACTGTCACTCTGGTTACAGCAAAACAACACTGTCGAGGTAAAAGGTTTTATTGTTTCCCAGAGGTAGTCAAGGCCTGCTTTATTTTAATCTCCTCTAGAAATTATTTCTGTAACTTGACCTTCAGACTGATTTTTTCTTTTTATTTTTAATTTTTCCCATTGTTATTTTTGCACTATAAAATCTTAATAGATATACTTTATACTCACATTAATATACAATAATACAGATACACAGGTATAAACACATTAAGATATCAGATATCCAGTAATTAAATGTCTGTGTGAATATAAACATATTGATTGTTGCATTAATGAATATCAGGATATAAATACTGTTGTCAAGATTAGCAAAGATAAAGTGTAATGAATTTAATTTTGAAGATAAACACTGACTACACAGAAAGAAAAAAAAAAAGAGAATTTAAGTATTCCCTAAAATCAATAGGATTGTTTAAATTCTGTATATGTGTCTGTTTTAAGTGCCCATGAGTGGATACCTACAACAATCTAAAAGGTACATATTTAAGGAATAAAAAACTTTAAAGATGTTATTCCTGATATGATCAAAAAACTTTCATCTTTCTTTAAATTGTTTGGTTTTGCTAGAAATTATGTGAACAGAACTGCTTTTAATGCTTTCCAATATTCTCTGTAACATTTTGTTTTGGGTTTTTTTTTTTTGTTTGTTTTTTTTTGTTTTTGTGTTTGTTTTTTTTTTTGAGAAAAATACTGTTTTCTAAAACACATTAAAAATAAAGAAAACACACTTGTTTAAAAATTGGAAATCCAACACTTGCAGTTTTAAAAGGAGTTATACTAAGAGTTTTAATGGAAGAAAAGAGATTAAAAAGGCCAAATAATTTCAGAGTTTAAAAAATATAATAAAAAAGTTAGATAAGCAATGTATACCTTTACGTGTGTAGTTTTGAAGAGCTATCTAGGTTTCTGACAGAACCACTTGTGGAATAAATACTTTAAAGGCTGGGTTTTTTTGGTTTAAGAAATATTTAAAGAATCACAGAATCACAG
>VWZY01009949.1:3765-39493 GCA_013399075.1 Chloroceryle aenea | reverse complement strand
GGCTTTCAGCTTACAGAAAAGATAAATATAATTATTATATTATTTTAATATAAAATATCTAAATCAACTAAGACAATATATCTTCAGGGTTTAGGTTTAATAAAGGTAGTGTACAAACAGACTTAGCTATTCTAGCATGGGTAGAAAGAAATGTATAGACAAGGGGCAATCTATCATGTAATAAGGAATTGACTTACTATAGAATGATTCATGCCTCAGCTGTATGGGAAGTACAGATAGTAGATATTCCAGTGCACAGCACACTCTGTACCCTGGACTGTAAAATAGCAGAAGCCCTTAGACCAGAAAGATCTTGTGAGATAGTTGCAAATGCTTTAAACACTATTGCAAACGGGGGAGGACAACCCTTCCGAATTTAAGCTTGCTGTAACTGTAGCTTCTACGCTCAGTGGAAACTGATGCCTCTCATGTGATGAGGGATAACCTTGAAGATGTTGATACATGCCAGGCAACTAGATACAGAATGTAAAGTGTCGCCTACCAGCTCCTGTGTGTGGTGTGATGTCGGTACCCTTTAACTGAATTTCAGTGATATATTTTGTTTTGCCATTTCTCAAATCCATGGACTTTTCCTGTCTAACATCTGCCTCAGAATGACTAAATTAAGGATGTATAATTAGTTTTTCTGTCCAATATGAAGTAAAATATTGATATCACAGAATAGAAATGTTCATTAGAATTCACTTTATCTCTTAATAGTATTTGTCCATTTTTAGCAAAGAAGCAAGAAGAGAGATAAAGCTTTATCTGATCAACTCATATCTGGTAGATAGTTAAGACACTTTTTAAAGAATAATTGAGTGAATAGAGATTTTAAATTACTAAGAATATAAGCAATAGTGTTAAAATATCTGCTCAGCTCCAAAGACAGAAAATAAAATTCCTAGTATTTCAGCTACAAACTTGTTGTTGGTCAAGGGAAAGGGAGCTAGAAAGACATTTCTAGGCTTCCTTGTAGAAATAATCCTTATCATGTAAAACTTTATCTGAGGCTTTCAACTTAAGCCATCATCGCAATTTTATTTCAGGACAATTGATACTAATCCAATAAACTCACTGCAAAATAAAATATTTGTAGGTGGTAATCAGCAGCAGATAAAATCTATGCCATTTCCAGACTCTGTAGTGAAAGTCTGCCCTAAGTACTCCACGTACAGTCCTTGGAATCATCTAAACTGCTTGCCATGAACCTTGATAATAAGAGGGCATGCAGAAGTCTGCAAATAAAATTAAAGGGTTAAGAATATACATAATTTTTTTTTTAAAAAAAGCGTGGGACCACTGTTCTCAGACTCTTTTTGCTCATTTTTTTATTTCCCCAGATGCTAGTTTTGAGAGCACAAAATGGAAGCACTTACCCTCGTATTTCAGACCAATTTAGCTTTCTCTCTCCTCCACTGAAGTTGCTGACTCTGTTAACCCACTCCCGAAGTGATCTTATGTATGAAACATACACTTTGAAATAAATTAATTTCTTAACAGTTCAGCCTATCCTCCTCATTGCTCTGTATTGTGAGCTACTTAAGACATGAAGCTGTTCTTGTTTCTACCAGCCACTATACTTCTACAGGGTTTACTGGTGAGAAATTGGTCTTTGGTGACATACACGGCCATCATCTCCTTTCAGAAATATTTGTAAAAACATTGAAAGTCTACTTGCTTTTCTATCTGGACTTAGAGTTTTGTTGGTCTAGTACCTTTCAGAAGACAATTCTGTGCGTGGGGAAGTGAGCATGGTGGTCTTGTTTCTGAGGGCTTCTCTGCACTCTGTGGCAATGATGTCCCTGCTGTCAGGGAATCCTAGACAAAGTGCTGCCTTTGAGAGAAAAACTGCCAAGATTCTACTTGAATACTGGAAAAACTATTCTCAATAGGTAAGTCCTCAAGTGCAACCAAACACGGGAACAAAAATTCCTTTCCCAAAGTTCCAGGTCTCTGATTCTAGATAATTTATGACACTGTTTTCCCCACTCTTGATCACATTGGGTAGGTTCTGAACGTGTAGGTTGTTATGAGTGAAAATGAGATAAACAGGACTCTGTATGTAGACCCTCAGGCGAAAAATAAATTCACTGAACTGTTGTCTGCATCTGTGTACTTACAGAATTGAGTCTTCAGCATATACAGATTAATATACATTATTTGAAATCTAGCAACTTATTCTGATTTACACCAGCCAGGAATCCTGTCCTTGAGCATCTTGTTTCCTTTGTTCTCATGGATCCTTATTGATATCTAGCAATTTACTTTTCACAAATTTTAGTAATACACAGTAATCTACCTATAAAATTTATCAACGTAACTTTTAGCAAAACAAGGCCTAATTTTTGAGATACAGAAAACCCTTAATACTTACTGAAGTAGGGAGTGAACAACATAGCATTTCATAAAATGGTCCTAAGTCTTTGTAACTAATTTATGTCATTCCATGCTTACCAAAAGCTGTCTTACATAATTGCCTACTCAGCTTCATGACTCATGCTGGGGAAACTGAGAACACTATTCTTAACTATTAATAAAACTGTGTTGAGCTCTTCACTGATACCTGGACAGGGGTTATAGTGATATCCACTTAGTGTGCTGGAGTTTTTAAGCGTAACTTTTATTTTGAATCTCAACAAGTAGTATTACTTTACAGCTAAATTTTGAAGGGAAATACAGGTAAGTGGATAGTCTTGCTGTTTTTTGTTTTTCTAATTAAAAAATTAGAAACACAGGACATCCTATGCTTTCTGTAAATCTTATTGGTTATGAAGTAGCTGGAAAGCTGTCTTAAATCCAGAGCTTCTAGGCTTTTTAGAAATAGTTCTCACTTTATTTTTCCATGTATAAGGGAACAAAATTTCTGCTGGCTATCTCCAGATAACAATTAATTTATTTCACAGTAACTTGAGCTGCCGTCTGCAATGACTTTAGCTATGGCTTTAAAAACTATCTGCTCAGGCCTGCCAGTAATGTTTTACAGGTTTTAATTCCTTTAATTTAATTTAATTCCTTTGTTTTATTTATGGAACCCAACACTTTCCTAACAAGTTTTTCAATGCCTACAAGAAGAAACTGATATCTGTACATCAGAAAAGTTAATTAAAATAAAACTTCATGCCCAAGACAGACCAAAATCCACAAAGAATAATTTCTGTGCTCCTTGGTTGGCATACCTTGACTTTAGGAACTAGATAAACAACTCCTAGCTAAATAAAATATTTTCTCTTTTTTTCCTCTCTTTTCTTTTTTTTTCTTTCTTTTTTTTTTCTTTCTTTTCTTTGAGTGACTAATGAATTTTGCTGTGTCAGTCTTTGGCAGGTTAGTCTGAACTGTCATTACATTTTTTTAGAAGAACTTGTGTTTTCTAGTCTTTTGATTTGCCTAATTTGAGTATCTGATAATTCACATATTCAAGATGAGGTTTCATGACATAAAGTGCACAGTGAGAACACTGGCTTTAGATACTCTTTCTCCTTCCTCCTCCTGCCGCTCTGCACTGTGGCATGTGGCTGAGCACAGACCCTCACTCAGCTCTGCTGGAAGAGTGTTTGTGGCACTGTGTTCGAAGTTTGAACATGGAACTGAAAATCTTACAGATAAATGCTTTGTAGGGTGAAACCATGACCCAGAAATTGCTTTTACTCTAGATACTGCAGATCTTCTTGCTCCAGAATTTGGAAAATCATCCTGTTCTGTTTCCACCATTTCTGAGAGTTAGTTAAATCATAATCTTTGAACTCTCTGTCTCCTCAAGCACAACATATACAAAGCTATTGCTCACTGGATCTTCTTTCCCAGTATAATTTCATTTATTAGATGTTATAAAAACATGGAGGCATTTGCAGGTAGGCAAAGTCTGTTATTCCCTTCTGCAACTCTTCTTCAAGTCAAAGGGTATAGATTCATTCCCTCAAAATTATACAGGTTGCATCTATTAAATCGTGGCAATAACTTCTGGGGAAAAAAAAAAAAAAAAAGGAAAAAAGAATGCAGTGTGAATTTTGCACTACAAATTGTGGCTTTGTTATTTACCAGTCTGGTGCTTGTGGGTGACACTGGAGGAATACAAGAAAAGTGATGATTTTTCTTTAACAGGCTAAAGACATCTATGATCAGGAGGAGTTGCACAGTCACATTGCTCTGCCTCTGATACAGGAGTCAAAAGCTTACACCATGGCAACCTGTGCTAGAAGAAAACCTGTTTTCCCTCTAGCTCCCCTGGTAAATTCAAGCCTGATTAATTATCTGGGGTGTGCATATGTGTGTGTGATCCACTGTCAAGTGTTCCATACAAGAGCCACAGTACATGAAGAATTACACAGTGCTTTTGGCAAAAGATAAAGACACAGGGCACTAACTGGTCACTGACAATGACAATCATAACCTTGTTGAAAAATAACCTTTGCTTAAGCAGAATTAAGCAAGAGCATTTGAATGTCTCTTCCCACAAACGCTACCCACTACTCTATCAACAGTATTCACAGGCTTGACACTCAGAGAAATCATAAATGTTGACTTCTTTTTCTCCATCAAACCTGACTTTGATATGTTAACTTTGATATTGTACTTCCTTGTATCCTAGCACAGAACAGGCTAGACTGCAGATCACAACTATTTGTGGGTCAACAGCTGATAAAAGAATAATGTCTATAAAATTAGGGAACACTAATTTGTTGGTGCTGATTTTCTTCACAGGAGTACATAAGATCATATCTTTTTCTGTTAAACAGAGTCACTTCACTTCCAGACATAATCCCAAGGGTGTTTTGATAACAGAAGTCTAACTCGATCCTCACTGCTCCAAGTTAGCAAATTACTTAGGCTTTTTATTTATGTGGATTGATAGGACATCTGGGAAATGACTAGGAGAAAGATGACATGAATACATGATATAATATTTTAAGATATGATAAAAGCATTATGCAGGTTGATGACATATTAGCAATTATTTTTGCAGCTATTTGATTAACCTATGGCAAATGAGCTAGTATATGTAATTAAAATTTTATGTGATGCTGATACTTGTGCTATAAATAAGGGAATTACATGTGGGTCACTCCAGTGTTTGGTTGTGGAATTGTTTACTTGACATACTGATGTCATTAAATTATTATTCCAGATCACTGGGTAATCATGGTGACTTTTTACAAGAAGGAATCATCTTTTCATTGAGTCAGTTTCTAATTCAGTCCCTGAATTCCTTTAGTTCCAGATCTATTTTAAGCAAAATATACAGAGGGACTACAAGCGTATTTGTGTTGCTTACATCTCTTTGTGTGAAAATCGAGAATGATTAACTTGTTTAGGCATTCTAGGTTTTGCATTCTGACCTAAAACCTGATGAAAGCAAAGGAAGGGCAGTCAGGTCTCACAATATTGTGTAACAAAAGAGGGATAGGAGTCCATGTGTCTCTGCTGATCTGTACCCACACTGCTTCAGGTTAGTCCTTTTATATAAGAATAGCCTTGAACAAGCAAGATGTGACAGGCCAGTGCAGAGGTGGGGAGTGAGTTAACTAATCTGTGCAGGTGATTAAGACCAGGACTAGAACTCACTCCTTGGCTCTTGCAAGGTGTACCTTCACTGACCTTTCATGAGGCCTGGGTTAGACATTTGCAGTAGTGGTGTTTGCTACTGACTCATCTGGTATAGTATGAACAATACATGGAATGGATGTAGTCTTGACTGACAGGTCAAAAGCTCTTCATGGAATTTGTCCCCTTGTTTGCATTAACTGTAATGGGAATCAGAGTTCAATGTGTCTAATTTGATTAATACTAGGTGAAAAGCTTGACTGTGCTAGCTAAAAGGTGAGTATGAATTCACAGTTACACAATAGCTCAGTTCCAGTGGTGAGACTCGTTTAATGAGTTCCCATCCTTCCTCCTCCCCACCATCTCTGTTGGCCCTTTTCTGCCCCCAGTTGCTCATTCCCATGCCCTGTTTCCTCCAAAGTATATGTTATTTTTAATCCAAATCAGTTCAGTGATCCAGTTTAGACTGTAGTTCCACAAACAGTTTTGTTGACACAACTGTGGAGGTGGTACAATGTGGGGAGGCAGATATGAGTGGTTAGGGACTTCATATTGTGAAATGACAGCTTGAAAGTCATACCTAGAAATGAAAGACTTTTTGCATTAGACCTATGGAACCATTATACATAATTATACATCAGCATATCAGATCATAAAGCTCAGTAGAGAAAGACACCAGAATAAATCACCTGTCTTCATATAAACCCTAAAGCTGGGGAGTTCTAGTAATCTGCCTTTTTCTGGCTTTACTTCTGCCAAGATGAAGCAATAGCTGAAATGTTCAAGACTGTCCTGATTTATAAAATGGGTTGCATATGTTGTTTTCCTCCTCTCCCCTCCCGGGTGAGTTTATTTTTCATTTTGAATGTTTATTTTGAACTCTCTGTCATTCTGCTGCCCATCTAATTCCTCATTCTGTTTTATAGTTAAGCAGTAGTTAGAAACTATCGCTGGGGAAAAAAGCATGGTTTAATCATTTGATGTGATTCAGCCTCATACAAAATAGAAACTCCCAGAAAGCAGCAGTAAGAGAATTGTAGAAGACCGTTTCTTACCTTCAATTCAAAATAAAACAGTAAACCCTGTAGCATAGAACAAGTGCTTCTTCTCATAACCCCCTGCAAAGTACAGCAGAGTTTACAATGGAGAAAAGCATGATTATGTTTTCTTTCCTTACAGAATTTGAATGAAGGAAACTCAGAAGAAAGCACAATAAGAAAGGTAGCTGCATAATGGGCACGACAGATCCTTCCCTCATGTCAGTGCTTCTATGGACCAAGCCCTCCCACTTGGAGGTTTGTAGCTGGACACATTTGCTAGGGACAAGCTGATGTTAACAGCGCAAGTAATTGTCTGTGGTACCTCAGTCTCCTTTTCCACACAGTGACTGAGATGCAAGAGTGGGGAATGGGCAGCAGGGAAATGGGGGCAGACATGCCTGCTTGAACACCTTGTGAAACCCACTGCCTGTCCATCTGCTGTGAAAGATTCAGATTGCTTTTCAGTCCTTCAGAAAATCTTCCAGGAAAAATGAGAAACTATTTTTTCAAGGTAAGAAAAAAGTCACTTGTTTTTCTCCCTACTTACTCTTTTTTTTTTTTTTTTTTTTTCTCTTTCTCTTTAAACAGCTTTACCTATCCATAAAATACAGCAGAATAGGCCAAAAGATTTGTCTTCCTCTTGGGTGCTAATAGCCCCATGAGGTAAGAATGAACTGTAAGCAGCAAGAGACACTCATATCAAGCCCTGTTCTAATCAGAAATGTAGCCAGAGCAGGAAGGAGGCAGGATCAGGCAGGCTTGAATGAAAACACATTTACAAGAACTTTTGTCTCTAAGATCTTTCCTGTGATGTTTTTTTAACAGTAGACCAGACTCCTCTCACATATAGGCTAGGATGAGGCCTTAAAATTTTACTTCACATTTCTGTTTTCATTGTGGTGTGTTTACTGGTTACAGTAATTTTATTATTGTTTTTCAGTGTCTTAGAGGTGTAAAGTATGTTTTCTTTCTATAAATAGCATAACAAATTGCATTCAGCACAATGTTAAATCTGGTATGTTTTTTTTTTAATTATAATTTCTCACCTAACCCTTGGCAAATGCGTTCTGGCAGATTTATCTTACCATGTGATCCTCCCTCACCCCATCACCCACTGACCTGACTCTCTGCTTGTCATGATGCTGAGGGCACTGAGGATCTCCCTGTCCCTGTCCCTGTCCCTGTCCAACCCCAGGCTCCCCTCATCCTGCCCACAGCCCAGTATCCTATATCAGCCCCCCAGGTCCATCAGCCCCTGCCCCAGCAATGCAGCAGTAGCAGGGTCAGTGTCCAGATTCCCAAAGCTCTGGCCTGCCTGGCCATGGGCTCCATCAAACCAGGTCCACCTGTGGGCTCATGTTCCAGCCTGGCATCAGCCTGTCCCCCATCCCCACAGCACTGACCACCCATACCAGGCTGTGTTTGGCCCTCGTTGCCCTCACTGGGATTGAACATCACCCTTGCACTGACATTCCAGTCTGGCATCTCCTTGGCCTTGCCTTCCTTTTTATTCCTGCTCACGTGATGCATTGCCTGAAATAGTCTCTATTTTTCACCATTTCCTTCAATAATTTTGCTGAACTTCTGCTCTTCCTCAGAGACCGTGAGCATAAAGTGCACCAGTTTACTCTGAAGTACCCAGATATTTCTTTGAAAAGTAACTACCAAAGCTATCCACACTTCAAGGTGAGTCTAAAAATATTACAACTCCAACTAGATAGGTATGCCCTACATACCTGTTGCTCATGCCTAAAGGTGAGGTGCCTTCAGGATTTTCATTGCTTTCTGGGAACTCAGCCAGGGACTGAACAATTTATTTTTGGCTATTCCTATGCACTGTGTGCACAAATACTGTGCATTTCACAAATGTCACAGGTTACGTAGTCAAGCTTTTGTCTGCTCAGTATCAATTATCTCACATTCTTATGTTAAAAAGAAGGCAGGCAACAAAAATTTGTGTGTGGTAGAGGAGCAACCCCTTTTTCTGAATCAGAAAAATAGTTTTTCAAATGGAAAGTGGAAAGTTAGCTGTTACAGAGCTGTAAATTCAGGAGCCAGGCAGAAAGATGAATAGACAATAAATAAAATTAGGAAGCAAATAGAAATTTTTTTGTGTCCAAATAAAAATTCCAAAGTATTCTGTGGATTTTCAAAGCTCTGTGGTATCTGTGGATTTCATAGTTATGTCTACATTTGTTTTCAAGACTTCTTTGCACTGCAGGGTTTCTATATCACAGAAAATAGGAGTTCTCATTCTCCAGAGAAGGATCTAAAACATACAGCAACTAAGGATGGTGGTCCATGAACAATTTTTCCTCTGACAATGTTTTCCTCTCTAGCTGCTTGCTTCCACTCCCTTACTGATATTTATCTCCTCAATTCTGTGAGCAGAGTCACTGATAAGACTTTACTCAAAAGGATCGACAAAATGTTCTAAGCTAAGAAAAATCCTCCTGAAAAAAATAAGTCTTTTCAACTCAGATTATTTCACTAATCTAATTCGAAGCACGACACTGAACATGCTTAGTCCTGCAACATGGGCATGGCTAAGGAGGTGATAAATTGTTGTACAAGGGAGGGAATGAGTAACTGGGGTGAAAAAGTGTGGAAATCTCCTAAATTGGTTTTGCCACAAGAGAAAATGAAGTCTGGATCTACACTACAGTCCTTGTTTGAATAGGGCTGGATGATATGAAGATTAAAAAGCACTGATAGCTGCCAGGGACTCATCTACATGAGCATCCCGCAGGATATGCTGCAGATGTCGTGCAACAGCAGGGAATTTAAATAAACAGAGTGCTGTTAAGACAAGGTTCTGAGGGTTAAGCATAATTTGTTTACAAAATTAAAATAAGTCTATCTTTCAACAGCAAATCAACCTTTCACTTTTCTAGTGGCAAACTAGAACAAATGTTTTTAAATAAGCACATATTTGCACACCTAGGTTGTTTTTGCAAGAAATTTGCAAGCAAATCACAAAGCTGTAAGAATTGAGACCAATTGTGAGATGAAACTTCACAGGTAAGGTATTACCTGGACTTTGGAGAAGAAGTTGGTATATGTAGGTGTATGCTCTTGATGTATTAGCTGACTCCTCTAAATCTACGGTGTTTTCAGCGTAGGTGCTGATTAAGAGCTTAGGCTTACAATTACTTTATAAACAGCCACGGCAGTTTGTTTACACCTGACGTGTGGTTTGATGGCAGAACCATCCTCCAGCACAGGTGTTGTGAGGGATCTTGAGAAGGTTTCCTAGTCACAGTTCTGGTCAGGGTAGTACCCATATGAGTGCCTGTGGCAAGGCAGGAGGAAACACACTCCTGGGCTACGCCTGATGTCAGCTGAGCTCAGGGTGTGAAGACCTTCTGATGAAGATTAGTAACAAGGCTCAGAGTGGCTCACTGTAAACCCCAGTTAGATCCAGAAATGATCACCTCTAGCACCTTACAAACCAAATTAGTTGATAAAGCCTCTGTACTTCCCCCGTTCTCCTCCTCCCTGGATTACACTGGTGAAACGTGATGTGATCTGGCTCTCATCAGAGTTTAGCTGCCTGAATGCTAGGGTTGAACTCAAATTCCCAATGTATCTGCAATGATTATATGTAAGCCAGAAAGAAATTTCTGTGAAATAATAGTAACACTATTATTAGCTTTGCCATTGGTAAAGTACATTCATTTCTCAGTGCTTACACTGAGCAACCGCAGCCTCTAATAGACCACAAAATTGTCGACTGCTAGCTGAAAAGGAGCTTAAAATGCATACTGATTTGCAGTAATTTATTATTGGTCATTCTAGGAAAAAGCATGGAATTAGCTGAATACTTCTGTCGCTAATAAAGTTACACCAAAATGGGATTCCATGGGATTCTGCTATCGTTCAAATAATATTAAACATGCTCTTAATAACCTTGCACTGTTAATAACCTCCTACTGTTAATCTCTGTATAATGCGAAACTATGAATTAAGAAGTCTTTTCATGTGCAGGGGCAGAACTTCATCTGAAGACCTTGATGGTGCAAGAAGCAGACTGAAATAAATCCATATTGCAAACAGCCGGCTAATGGATGTGGAGATAAAGAAGGACTTGTGAAGGCAGAAGCAGTGCAATGTCAAATCTATCTTTTTGCCCAATTTCCTACAGAAAATTTTCCCATTAAAAGCATGAATGTAGCAATACACCGGTGGTTTGTGCAAACTAAAAAAATGTAAATGGTAAAAATGATCAATGAGGCTGATAAAATAAAATTTCTTTATATTTGGTCAGATGGAAAATGAAGATTAATGGACTCTGATTAATCCCATATTTAACTTTGGAAATCCACCGCTTGGCAATACTGAATATCTTATTAAATTTTTATATCAATTTGCAAGTCAAGGCTTACACTGATTTTACAAACACTGTTTATACTTATCTTGATTTATCTTTGATTAAATTAAAATCAGGCCACTGTATTGATGACTTTTATTCTGAATTTTTCCTGTATTTTTTTTCTTTTATTCTTAAGTGCAACAGTCTGATTTATTTTAACAGAGCGATTGAAATTCACTGAAATAATACAGCTTATTCAGCTAACACATCCAGTTGGTGTACCCTTGCCACACAGCCTGGAGAGATCGCAGCATTGGCAAAAACATTCTTCTGGCAGCAATTCTTCCAGGAAAAAAAAAAAAAGGAAGGCTTTCTTTTGTTATTTTTTAGGGGTTGGGGCTGTTTAACAAAGAAAAAAAGCTTGTTTTTTAAATAGAAGCATGATTTACAGAGCGAGATTATTTTTAATTATTTCATAATTAGTAAAAAATATAATTTCTACCTGCAAACCTTTCTGCTCTTGTGTTTTTAGCCCTTCCCAGCTACAACATTACTATCAATGTTTTCATAACAAAGTATTAGAAAAGCATGTACTGTTCGATGCTTTTATTTCAAGCCTGACACTGTGCAGGCAGGGTTGTGGGAAGAGGAGAGTCACACCCTTCTGCCAAATATTGGCAGATCATTCTGTCTTACAGCGGGGCCCACTCCACTGAACAGCCCCGGAGGAGTTTTTCTGCTAAATAAGAGGATCAAGGACCAACTCCTGCTGCTGAAACGAAGCAGCACTGAGAGGTTTATGCTTGCACTGCACAGGCACTCAAGCAGGATGGGTGTCCGTGCCATGATGCACATTGTCCTTTTAGTTCTGTGATACCCCAGTGGTCCAGGACATGATTACCCCTGTGAATTTCTTTTAGGGAAAGAATAGCCAGCAATGTCAATGATCAGGGGTAAAATGCTCAAGTTTGGTTTATGTACCTCCTTATTTAAGTTGTCAATGGGCCCTCTCTGTCCTCAGTACACTGTCACCCAACACTCTGTCTAGGCATGATCTTACAGAGCTTGTTCATGTCGTCAGGGGCCCTGGAACGTGGCTTGGATTGTAGCTGTTTATGTCTGAGAACATATGAAGCAGTGAGCAGCCCAAAAAAGCCATGGATCTCCTGGCCAGGAGGGGAAATACAGGCAGTAAATTGTTGTAAATGTTAGAAAGTGTGTCATGAATATGGCAGTGACATTTGGGACCCTGTTTTTCCTTCATTTTTCTAGGTATCCATCTTAAGCCACCTAGGGACTACTCAGCTGAATGCTAAGCACTAATAATTGCAGAAAAACGGAACAGGAACTGTACTTTGAACTTATGAAGACCTAAAATTTCTGAGCAGTCTGAATAATCCAGCTGGAAAGCATGTTACATGAGGTAAACATTATTAGAGGACTGTCTATCTTTTTTTCAGTGTTTCCACTCACAACATGTAAGAGGGACATAATAATACCATCAGAGCGTTGGGAAGATAAATTCATTACTATTTGCAGAGAAATAGAGTACTACAATGAGAGCACTGTGGAAAAGCCCATGAGAAAATGAGTGATTCTCTATTCAGTGCAGCATTCAGATGGTGTGCAGTAAATAATGGATAGGGCACTCGTTGAGAGATGAGTCTAAAAAGAAATATTGAGCAACTACCCACTCACTGAGCTCTGCTCATCCTTTCCTGGTCCTGCTATCTGCACCCCCCATGAAGTATGTAAAAGGAAAATAAATGCTGGCTGACTTTGGAGCAGCTGGGTAGCCTTAATCTTACCTAATTTTAGCCTATAAAATAAGATGTCTAGTCTGTGCTTCCCCTGTAGTCTGTGAAAAGAGATAGGTACCTTAAAAAGCAATTCATCACACTACCTCTGACACTCTCCTCTGTGTTAGGATGGGGTGATCACTGTCTGGCAGTGTCTATCTCTTTTCCTGGACACACACTGAGGGAGTGCAGACAAACAATTTGGCTTAGTCTTCCAGGTCTGAGATGACTTCAGTGTTTACATTAATCCTGCCCTAAATCTCAATCTGAATGGTACAGTGTGCCATCCCAAAACAAGTAAATCATTTTAACTGCCTTGTTTTCCTTCTAGTTTTCTGTGAATCATGATCTGTTCTGCACTGTAAAGGTGCTGAAATTTGTATTAGACTGTCACTGACAAGATGCTTCAAAGATGCCATTTGTGGGGCAGTTGGAGAGTGATAGAGTGATGCCTGATAGATGTAGAACAGCTGCTTGTGGTGACTGGTACTGACTGGGGAAGGAACCCTCTGTGTCACTGTATGTACAAAGTTCCTTCATAATACATGTGACTATTTGAGAAAGGTACCTGATTTAACCTGATTTAGGAAGAGGCTGTTTTGCATTAGGAAATGCACACCCTTTCTTATCCTGGTCAAACTATTTTAATCATTCATATCACAAATCTGACCTTTGTATAATGCCAGGATGAGATATCACATATATTGCACAAATCTCTTAGCAAATAATGCAAAACTGGTAAAGAAATTTTATTTTGTGGTTGAACATGTATTTAATTTTAAATCAAAGATAAAGTGGACAAATAAAAACTTGAAGGAAATAAAGCTGTGTTGCATTTAGATATAGGGGGAAATATATTATTATGGGCATTAATTTTTTTAAAAAATAATTTATTTTCTTTTTGTTATTAAAATGGAGCTCTGAGAGCTTACCTCTGTATTATGAGGATTAGTCCCTTATGAGCTCCTGCAGTCTGGACTTCTGGCTTTGAACTGAAAAGTAACTAGCCCAGATTTGCATATTTTTTGGTTTTCATGAAACCATTTCTAAACTCAAATCCATTTGTATTATACTTGTTTGCCATTTGTTCTTTTCTTTTTCCTGGATTGCTGTGACAAGGTATATTTTGTGAATGAAAATCATGTCCATATTTTTTGATGGTTAAGTTAGAAAACTTACTTTGAAAGGACATTTCAGATTCTGTAGGAAAAATACAGAATAAAGAGGTTAATTAACAAAATGCTCCACAATCAATCATCTTCAATTAAAATTTGGCTATAGTTAATGCAGTCACAAGTCTGTGTCAGTCTCTGCACTCCAGGGACAAGTCAAATACATAATGCAAATCCAGCCTACTTCTCTTCATGACATTAATATTCATTCTATAAAATTTTCATGGTAGGTGAAGTTCTGCATTTTATTTTCTAACAACTCAAGATAGCAGTTTTATGCTGGCCCTTCATTTGTTTTCTTCATTCACTAAACAGTTGGGTTTCTTGTATCCCTCATCAGGCAAATACTTTGCCACCTGCTTACCCTAAGGAATTCTACTGCATCCTATAATCAGTGCTGAAAACTAATCAATAAATAAAAGAGGTGACCAAAGGAGACAGTATCAAAGACAACTTCTTGCTGCTCAATGTTCATTATGGTTTTAGAAGCCACCTTAATAAAAGGCATGTTGGCATCCAGTTGTCACCTCTAGTATCATTAAGAATAAAGGTAGAACTGCCAAAGATGTAAATTTCCTACATTTAGCTATTGCTAAGACATTGATGGTTTTTAGACTTCTGCAGTGACCTGCAGGAAGTGATTGTTTGTGAACAGGATAACCAGTAGTGGATTTCAATGGACTGTTGTTAAAAAGTTGCCATTTTCAGTTGTCAAGAAGTTTTACTGGAGGTTAGGGTTCAGCAATGTTAGAACTGCTACATGAATATGTCCTGTTGGCTTCGGGGAAAAAATTGCTTGCTGTAGTTTAAATGGCTTTGCACTGCAGTGGATGAAGAATACTCAGTATGTTCTGCCAGGGAAGTGATATCTCCTGGAGAGGTGATACTAAGCAGCTAGAAAGTAAAAAAATCTTAAGTCCATGTGTTCTTCTGTGAACATCTCTCTACATCCCAGTGTGCCCAACCACATCAGACAGTCTGCTGAAGAAACACTTTCTAAATGCTGGAATTTCTTTCATATCTTCCTAAACATCTGTGAGGAATGTCCTACCCGTTCAGTGTCCAACACATATGATGTCAGTCTCTCCATTCTCATCTGTTCTCAGGTATGCAAAAATGAAGATGAAGGATTCTGTACAATCCTTTCTTTTGCCATTATCTACTTGTTTTATCTACTTGGCTAATTTATTAAGTTGATCCCATATGCAAAATGCAAACATCAGGCTATAAACAGATAACTTACAGATAAACTTACTGTGCTATAGCCAGCGTGGCCCTGACTTGTCACCATTGCAACACTGTCTCCAGAAGGACTTGTATGAATGCTCTTTAACTGCTGTCAGAGTCAGTCTGGATAGTGCAAACTCCCAGAGATACTTCTATGATAAGCTACAGGTAAAGGAAAAAGTAAGGAGTTGAGGAAGGACCACCTCTGTCCAGAACAACTTCTTGACCAGGTATCTGTGGCTGTGGAATAGTTTAATGTGGAATGGATGCAAGAAAATAAACAGCTCTCGGTCATTGGTACCTGATGATATTACTTAGGATTCAAGGTGTTTTCAATGTCTGATATAACCAGGAAGGTTAATAATGGTCAGTTACCCCACTTGCCATCAATAAGCAATCAGCTTGATTACTACTTGTGAACATGAGGCAAAGCTTGGAGCTCTATAATTTTGGTGAGTTTTTTTAAACTTTCCTTTCTTAAATGTGGTTTTGGTCAGTTCATTTTTTATTCCAGCTTTTGAGAGTGTAACAATGAATTAAATGACTATTAGACTGAAGGAGTACATTTGATTAGATTAATTTTAATAATGCTATAATTACTCATCAGCCCTAATTCTTTCTGAAAGGTTGTTTTGAAAATAAGGTATTTTCATTTACTGGCAAGGTCTAGATTGAAGAGAAATGTTGTCTTATGCAGCTAACTGTAACTGAAATTCATGATGCAGCAGCTATAAAACAAAACAAAGTAAACAATTTTGTTTAGTGTGTAGACATTTTTCTCCATGCTTCAAGGCCTTAATACCAATTTCTTTTATGCTGAACTTTGCTCTTCTCAATTGACTCTTCTGTCACTACTGTCAGTTTTCCACAGCCATTCATGCCACATATACTGTCCTTTCTGCTATATTTTCCAGCTATTCCACGGCATCTTTCTTTCTTCTCCTCAAGTCTTCTTCTCTGAAAGCCTTGAGGAAATATCTACATAAAACTTCAAGCTAAGAATAAGTTAATTAAACTTGTTTTTTTGTCTTCTGAAAAGGTTTGAAATTTCTACAGTGGGTTCATTTAACTTGCTTTCTCTGCTCCCCCATGCCCATTTTTTGTTTTCCTCTGTTTCAAACTAGTCTGTGTAAATCTGCATAGCTTTTACTTAATGAGATAAAATGTTAGGGATGATATATTGAAGACTTCAAGAAATCTGTACTTATTTTGAGTGAAAGTATGCTCTGAGTTCCTAATATCTAATCTAAACAGGAGAATCAGCGTACAACTAATATTATTCCAAAGTAGATTGCTGAATGACATTTTGAAATATCTATTCCCACTATTGTGCCTAACCCCCTTCCAGTCTCTAATTGTGGGTCCCTTTTTGTGCATGTTAAGTGGTTTTTCTTCTTGACTGAATTCTAATTTTATCTGAACCTTTGTAAGTATGTATGCTAATTATATAAAAATATCATTCTGCATTCATTTTGAAACTAGAACATGTTTTCAACAAAATGTTTCCATTTCATAAATGTGAAATTGCAACTAACTCTAGCTTTGTCACTCAAAAAGATTTTTTTAATGTTTTATTTTTTAATATATTTAAGATACACATTACATTTATCACTTAGTTCACAGTAGCATTCTGTATAGTTAATATGACAAAAATAACCTACAAAATATACACTTATATTTATAATACAAGGTACAGAATAAAATACAATTTAATTTTAATTTTAATTTTCTATATTTAAAATGATCCCACTCTACTTCTGATTACACACATAATAATAGGTATTATTTAAAAATGGAAGGAACTACAAAGGAGATAGCCTTCTAAGTATTTCTTACCTATTACTAAAGAGGAAGGACAATGAAATACAAATGATCACTTGAAGATTTAAGTGCTTAGTTATTAGATGATTGAAAGTGCAAGGGAAATAAGTAATTTTAAAGTCAATTTGAAATGTAATTCTCCATTATGCCATCAGTGATCCAGGCGTAGTATGGTTTACCAATGAAAAATTCAGTCTCATGTAGGAAAGAGAAGCCCTATGTCATTATATGCTACACCTCATTTGCATTGGTTTTTGATAGAGGTAACGTGATGCAAGCTGGATGGAGTGCATTCTTTTGAAAAATTCACAAGTGTTTTAACTTTATTGCAGAGGGATAACTAAAAAAAAAAAAGAAAGTTGATGATGAATGCATTATCTTTCAATCTGAGTTAAGAAATTTAGGTCTTGCAATTGCTACAATCCTTTTCTAACTAAACTTCACCTAAGCCTCCTAAATCACCGAGTTCAACCACACTCATAAAAAAAATATACCTAAAAACCCCCCAAACAGCTAAATACCCTGATCAAACATGACTTCAAAAACACAAAACACAAAATAATCCCCTAGATGCCTGCCACTAGAGCATGTCCTGAAGCAGTAGGTCTACACTTTTCTTAAATACCTCCAGGGATGGTGACTCAACCACCTCCCTGGGCAGGTGTTCCAGGGCCTCACCAGTCTTTCAGTAAAGAATTTCTTCCTAATATCCAATCTAAACCTCCCTTGCCACAACTTCAGACCATTTCCTCTGGTTCTGTCAGTAGTTACTAAGGAGAAGAGGCCAACACCCACCTCTCTACAACCTGCTTTCAGGTAGTTGTAGTTGTAAGGGGCAATGAGGTGTCNTAAATACCTCCAGGGATGGTGACTCAACCACCTCCCTGGGCAGGTGTTCCAGGGCCTCACCAGTCTTTCAGTAAAGAATTTCTTCCTAATATCCAATCTAAACCTCCCTTGCCACAACTTCAGACCATTTCCTCTGGTTCTGTCAGTAGTTACTAAGGAGAAGAGGCCAACACCCACCTCTCTACAACCTGCTTTCAGGTAGTTGTAGTTGTAAGGGGCAATGAGGTGTCCCCCGCCTCAGCCTCCTCTTCTCCACACTAAACATACCCAGATCCCTCAGCCTCTCCTCATACAACGTGCTTTCTAAACCCCTTATGAGCCTGGAAGCTCTCCTCTGGACAATTTCTCTTGTAACTAGAATTCAGTGTAATTATTATAGAAAACATGAATATTGCAAGGTCTTCCCAGTGAAATGGTACTGTACTGCAATTTGCCATTTCATGAAATCAAACAATTAGTGGGACCATTGGAAAAATAAGTCTCTGGAACAATAGTCTAATAAGATAAGTTGGCTTTATAACATAAACTGCTTTGTAAAAGCATGCCCATGTGAAATGGGTGACAGGATTACCTCAGAACTGTGATGAGGTGTGATGGCAGAGCATCCTGATAAGAAGACACAGGCAGGTTCTCTGTTCCCATGTCTAGACTGCCAATTTTTAACGGTGAGGAAAATTAACTCAAACACATGTACTCAAGTAGACTATATGTTATAAAAGTTTCTATGCCACAGAACAGTATTAAGCGCAACAATGACTAATAGATGGGAATCTGAACAGTGTTCAGAGAGTAAAATAGTAATTAAAACCTATTTAAACATTTTCCTTGTGAAATAATGGTACCTTTGAGCAATATATCATTGATTTAATATATTTTTGGCCAGCCTTATTCAGGGCTAAAAGGACAAGCCTAACCCCTAACTTGGCTACTCCTGTCATGAAATTCTGATCTCTCAATGCTAAATAAGTACTCTCTTGGCACCAGATACACTAGACGGAAGAATTACCAATATAATTAGGAACTCAATATTGATCTGAAAGTAGTTTAACAGTTGTTAACTGTATAAGGTAATTGCTGGCAATCAGCATAAAGACATCACATATGAATAAAATTCAGCCTGAATCCCATTTTAGTTTTTCTGACTATGTCATGGTTTAGTGTCAGGGTGGACTCTTAGATCTATAACAGATGCTCTCTGTTAACCCCCTTCCCTCCCCAAGGGGGAAGAGAAAGGGAATAAGGGAGAGAGACTGAGAGATTAGAAAAGGAAACTAGAACAGCCTGAATTAAAATGAAAATAATAATAATAAATGGAAGTTTAAAAGGTGTTTTAAAGAATGCTGCCACTGATTTCTTGGATGTAATGCCTAGTAAGGACTCCTAGCTTTATAGAAATTTTCCCCTCTCCTAAATATGTTCATAAGAAATATATGATGTTCCTACCCAATGAACTGGGTGGGAGAAATAAGGGAGAAACCTCCTGAAACATGTAGAATACATCAGTTTAGAGGTGGCCACTATCTAGCCAACAAAGTAACCTCGTATGGTCTACAGAAAACTTTTTTTCATAGCAGTAATTATTTCCCCAGTGTTTCCCAGTGAAAACACATTGTGTAATGGGCATGAGGCTTGATATACTTTGTGTTGTATCAACTGACTCCTTGGGAAGAAGATATTAACATATATTCCACTCTGTCTCAGACACACAGCTCCACATTGCTATGGTTACGCAGAGAGCAGAGTACCAGACCCACATCCTGGCTTGGGTATAGCTGCACTGACTGACATTGCAGTAGCTGTGTTTACACGGTATCACTTGGAAAAAGTATATCACCTGAAAATGCAAGCCAGCAGCAAATGGAAGAATGCTTTTACAAAAGCATGGTTGGGGTAACTTTGAATAGTGTATTGCTCCTGCTGGCTGCTCTGCTCTTCTGGAGGAAACTGCTTCCCCTTTGTAAACCTGAGAGAACAGGAACTGCTTATGCTCTTCAGCTACCACAGCCTCACGCTTGTCATACTACCTTAAATGGCCATCAATCCCAGTTAAACCTAATGTACTGGACTTCGGGTGGTGTGGCTGGGAAGCAAACACACTGTTTTTGCTGTAGGCATGGTAACTTCCACAGAGAGGCTCAGAAGCCTGTTTAAATTGTTCCAGCATGAGTCACCACAGGTTTCCCAGTGGCACCCTACTTTAAGGCACCTTTATGCCATTCACTTGCATTGTTCATGAGGAAAATAGCCTTTTGTTTAACTCTCTTCTAAGGATGAAGTTAGCATTAGAGGGCCTGAGGATTGGTCTTCAGAATTTCATGTGGCAAACAAATCCCATGATCATGTTCTTTCTTACCTTGCCTGTCTCTCTTTCGGGGCCTTACCAGCACAATAGCTCTAATGGATCCTGCTCCTGAGAAGGTTGGTATGTTCTCCTAAGAAGACCAATAGTGTAAAAGGTCTGATGCTTAGTAAATTGAGGAAAACCAGCACAGAACAAAATTTAAATTGACATTTTCTAGATGTTGTTGTCTAGTTCATCTAGCCTGGCAATTTAATTCACCCTGTTCATATATTGCCTTACCCAGTAAGAAGTGTTACTCGAGTTGACAATTTACTCTTAATCCTGGACTGTGCAAATATATTCTGACTTGTCTAAGACTACACTTAGAACCAAACCTTATACTTACTAAATGTGGCAAAAAATGTTCTTCCATTGTTTTGGTGGGTGTCAGCCCTTAGGCCAAAATGATTCAGACTTTTATCTGCATCAGTATAAGTATGTCCTCCATACAAGATCCATGCTCTAGCAAAAGCAGAGGGTGAAGCTTGCACACTAACTGGGCAATGCGATTTAGGACCTCTACACAGTCTTGTCCATTTGATCCTCTTCTTGCCGTTGAAAATTTAGAAGGTTGACAAGTGAACTGTAGTGTTTAAAGAGATTGCCACCTGTAACTATCTTTTCGTCCGCCCCTCCTTTTTGCACTGACTGAGATTAAAGATGCCTCAGGAGAATGGTAGTGAAGAACATGTGAATGATCCTCAGCCAATTTACAGCAGTCAGTGAGCTCAGCATAAATTTTTCATACAGGTGAATTTAAAATAAACTGTCAGGCTTTGGACTGACATGGTAGCATGTGGACTTGCATTTGATCCACCTAACTCCTGTCTGGGAGGTGTTTTTCTGGCTGAGCAGTTGTTGCACAGGTCATGACACTGTTTATAATGGACTTTGTTTTGCAAACAGCAGCACACTCTGATAATGTTCTAATCTCCTAGATCCTCAGTATCCTCTCAGGAGAGGCACCTCTCTGTTTTCCCCCATTACCTCCTTTAATCTTTCTTAGGTAAAATTGGCTTGGTTAACACAACCTGCCAATGTGTGGTTATGGGTGGTAGTAATTTCAGACACCACAGACAGACCTTTAAGACCACAAGTTAAGGTCTTAGACTGAGGAGCAAGAGTAACGAACATAGGACAAGACAGAGCATTTCCCAGGTGCAGTTCTCCATTCCCACCTTTACTGCAGAGTGACTAAGTTATGAATGAAGTTATGAATTAAAGAACCACATATAAGTGCTGGTTTATTTTGACAGGCCTAAAAACTTTGGGGTTATGGCTGCTTCCCAAAAAAGCTTAGCCCATCTTTCAGTGGAGTGAGTAAACCCAGAAGAGGGGAGAAAGCTAGACCAAAATAGATAACTGTGAGCACAGAACATTACAGCCGTGCCAGCATAAGCCATTCTTGCTCCTGAGTCAGAGTCCTGTGTTAGCATGAGTCAAATCCCTTAACTGTGGCAGCACAACTGCAGAAGTTTTCTAGCTATAGCACTTTATTGAGTGCTAAGCAAAGCCTAAAGTAGGAAAAACCCCTGTACTTAAAAATTAAACAGCTGACAGAACTGAACCTTTTCAACAGGAGCAAAACCAGGTTAGCATCTAGGAAAACTGTTACCTTACAGGTATGCTTAATGATGAAAACTCTCTGAATAATTTTGTTTAAAACAACTTGCCTATATGTAACCTTTTTTTTACTTTCCCATACTTCACGATGCTGAAAAATTCTGGAAGTTCTTTCAGAAAAAAAAAGTCATCAAAATGTGCTTGGATACTGGCTTGTCACTCAGCGATACTACTCATTTCAGACATAGCACACACAGAGAATTGCATATGTAAGATTTACTCAAGCTAGTATGATGAGCAGAAAACCCAAAAAAGAATGGTGTGAAAAAAAGGGGATGGAAGAAATGTAGTGATTTTAGTAGGCAGGCACTGACTCTGTATTTTCTGTAAAATGGGAAAGGGTTGTAACCAGCTCTTTTTTGGGGGTTACCATGGGCGACCTAAAGTTGAATGAGTTTTTCGTATTCTCATGATTCTCTTTTCCATAAGCAAAACTGACAGTTCTTAAAATACATGTAAATAAGTGTTATTTACAAAGGCAGTCCAGTCATAGATGTAATGAACCCAAATAGATTTAACCTTAGCTCAGTTCAGTGTTATTTTCCAAGCTCCTCTCTTGACATGCAAGAGTCTCGCATTTAGAAGAGGCTGCCTGAGGTCATAGACAGGATTTAACGTGTGCAAGCCTGCTTAAGGAGGCCGATTTGAACTGAGTGGATACAGAGCCTTATTTATGACACAAACATAATCTGAATGAAATTGGTTTATGTCTTGTTCGTGTTTAAAAGTACTGTGCTACCCTTATGCAATATTTGCATTGGAAAATAAGAGATTTGCATGGGAGAGAATCACTAAAATTATTCACAAGGCACTACAGGATTTTACAGTGGATCTTTCATAAGGGAATCAGCGTGGATAGTGTGTCACTGACTTCAAAATAAAATCTGGATGCTATGTGTGAAATGTTGTTAATTTGTTTTAGTAGAAAGACTGTCTCACCATAATTTTGAATTTAAAATATAAAATCTCTTACCTTTTAAATTATAACTTTTGCTCCAGAGCATTTGCAATCCATCTATCTGCATTGTGGTGTTAGTGCAAACACTGAACATGGAGAAATGATTTAGGCAGAATGAGAAAGCAGCATTTGGAGCACATAAGGTCATCTCTTGAATAGGAGGATTTTCTGCTAGCAGCTGCCACTGATGAATCTGACCAGTTACTGGAAGGCATCATGCCAGAAGCTAGGACTTAAAAAGATCTTCAGGCTGGGGAGCACAAAATTGAAATGGAGAGGAGCTGATCAGCTTTTTTTCTAGTTTTAAAGATAGGTCAAGGAGGTGAGTGAGGCAATGATTGATGGGGTTGGCACTTCTGGGTTTGTCTTTGGGGGAAAGCTGCACTGAGGTAAATTTAACTAGCTTTGAAGCTAGTATAGTTACTGTAGTCCCTCTCCATGTTAGGTACCTTCTTGGTATAGGAGAACTTTTTTCATTTTCAACCTGTTAGTAATATATTCAAGATAAATGGAAAAAAAAAACAACCCAACATTCTTACTCTATCATAGAAGTGTACACATGGAAGTTTGCTCTGATACAAAGTTAGGACCAAATCCATGCCAGGAAAAAAATTGTCAGAATAGCCTTCCCAGCAACCCCTCTTAAGACAGGGAGGGCCTGTATAAGCAAGAAAAGTGCTCCACCTATGTAATATACACCAGTGCAAATGTGCAAAATAAGCTGTACCAATTTTGTGCCATGATAAGCGGGTTTCCCCTTGGCCTTGTAGTTGTATAAAGAGGATGTAAGACAGCACCTCACTGGCTATTCGCACAGCTGCCCAGGGTACTTGTTGCACCAACCACCACGTCTGTTTAAATTCACATCTCCTTATGTTATACTATACCACTCTCAGGACTGGTCCTGCATAAAGCCACCAGCAGGCACACTAATGCAATATTGTGTCTGTGCCATGGTTACTAATCATGTTCTAATGCAATAGCGAATACATGGAAGAACATAGGTAACATGGATTTGCAGAGATACCCTACTGGAGATGACTCTATTGATTTGTACTTTTCTTTGCTGCTAAAAAGTTTAACTAATTTATATTCTTTAACCTCAGAGAAAACAACACATCAGCTCTCCTGTGCTAAGATAAGGTACTTTAATTTTGTACCGAGGTGAATTTTCCAAGGTCAGTCCCAGCCAAGAGGACAGGGATCCTCCTGAACAAACCTTGTGGTAAAATTAAAGTATTCAGCACTTGGCTGTGTTTACAGTTTGGCACATCTGACATACATTACTGATTTTTATGCTAAAATCTTGTTTTGTTTGGTTTTCTGTTGGCAAAGACCTAGTCTTTGCAATCTGTTTTCGTGTTACCTCAGAAACAATTCTGTAGTCCACCGCCACACAGCGCAAAGCTTATCGAAGAGACCTAAATTCTACATGTGACTGAAATTTGCTGTGGACATCCGTGTCTATGACAAGTCCGCTGAAACAGGGAGCAGTATGTCCAGAGTGTTTCGTTATCCCTGGTGATGCAATTTGCATTTGGAATAATCATGTCTACACAGTACTCTGGAATCGCTATGTCTACACAGCTGTTGCAACACTGCTGCTTTGCATTCTTGGAAGATTCCAGAGTTTATTGCTTTGTCCCCCTGTTTTTTTCCACGCTCCTCATTGTGAAAGATCCCACCAGAAGGTGGTGGAGTATTTCCCATGATTTCTTTCATTTCATCACAACATTTGAAGTGAACTGAGTTTGCAAAAGACTGGGGGGCATCAGGCAAGGAGCAATGAAGATCACTGGGAGGCTCCCAGTGATACTTGTATATCTTTAGGAAGCAGAGCAGAGACAACTGACTAAACTAATGCATGAAATGGTGAGGCTCAGAGGTGATGCAGAACAGGGACAGCCAGCAATTTCAACAGGGTTTGGGAATATTAACTTTCAAGAACCTTAAATGAAGAAATTGCCCTGCAACTGTAAGGATGGAACATATCACAAGAATTTCTCTTGGCACAGTGAAATATACTCATCCACTTTCAGCTGAAGGCTCACCATTCTCATTTGGTAACCATTTCTGCAGAGAGCAATCCACAGGAAAATTGATGGGGATTATTGTGAAGGAGTTATGTGCAACAACTGAAAAACTGTCCAGTTTCTACGATTTAGCAATTTGTTGATGAATTGAAGTATTTGAAGGTAGCTAATTGCGTTTGTGTCATTAATGTGACCGACAAGGCTATTCTCACTTCACATCATACATAACAGAAGGCAGCATTTTTCTATGAGGTAGCAAAGACAGATGATCACCATGGGAGGCCTACTAATATTAGAATGATATGATGGGTAGGTCCAAGAAACCTACATTTTTAGAAATGCTGGGCTATTTAATGCTATTTTTTTTTTCTTCAAGGGCAAACTTAGAAAACAATAGCGCTATGATTATTGTCTGTTAGAAAGACAGCACACCCATACACCCATGTTTCCCTTGTTTATGAAGCCTCTCACAGGATGCTTAATGAAAGAAAAGCTCATTTATACTCAACCATGTAGGAAAATTTTAGATTGTGCATTAACAATACTCAAAACCCGGATGCTTGATTGGCAATATCTGCCTTATGTGAGAATTATTTCCTCTGTTATGCAGCCTCTATCACAGCAAAGTAAACAGGGAAACACAGAGACATTTTGAGTAGTAAAAGACAGTGATGGTGCACTCCTCCATCTGATCAGGAAGACAACAGTCAGGGATACAATTCACATGTGAAATGAGTGCAGATTTCTGAACAAATTGGATGACCTCTTAGGTCAGGAGTAGGGAAACTCATAGACATGAAAGGTTTTTGATATATCACGCATTGGGTTTTTATTGAATGCTGCAAAGTTTTTTATACAATCAAGCAGTGTTACAAAAATAATTTCAGAAGATGTAAGTTAGTTATGGCAAGAGAGCAGATGAAAATATTCTGTGGAATTGTAGAAATACACTATCCCTTTGGGCAGATGAATGACTTTATGGGGTCTCACATTATGCACATTTTGTTTGTTGCTTTGCAATATGGATTGTAGAAGGACAAACTTGTACCTGCAAACTGCTGTTAAAAGCTGCTACCTCAGTAGAGAAAGGCTGACAGACACAAAGAGAGGGGTTCTGTCTTTGAAAAAAGCACATCTAGACTTATCTTCTGTCTCCTGCAAAAGCTGTTTCAAAAGGGTCATGAATATTTTCCTCTACTGTCCCCTCTTAATCATGCTAAATTTAACTTTCTTTCCATTTCGCCATCTTTTTTATCACTCTGTTGTGTTGTGTACACAAAATCAGTAAACATGCTATCCCTTGATTTCCTTTCCTTCTTGCATAGATGGAGCAGGTGTTAATCCAGTGCCATGGTTGCTGCAATGTGACATGGGTGGGAAAGATAAAAAGAATAATTAGACATTGCCCAAGAAATAGCCTCTATGCCAAGAATAATAAAATATTGTTTTTTCCTTAATTGAGCAATATCCATTCCAAAATATAGTACTATATTTGCCTAAAGATTTATTTTCTAATACCCGTAGGTCAGTATAAAGTCATCTATTAAATAAACAGGATTCTGCAGTCATCAAAGATAAAAAAATGCTGGGAATCTCTGTATTTATTAAAATATTTGTGTAGTCAACTTTGGGTAATTTATTCTGTAGCAACTCAGTCCAAATCTGAAGGCGTCATAAGAATAAGCCAGAAATTTATTGTATCATTTTTTTCTGTCCTGTGCCTGATGTTACAATAAATTTGCCATCTACTCTTTAGACCACACAGGGCTAGCCCCATTGAATAAGTATGACTGGGGCAGATGGTAGAATGGGAGAAAAAGGTGACATTGATGTACCACCACAGCTGTCCATCAGACTTTATCTGAGAGCTGGTTTACATGCACAGGAAGCGGAACTGAGGTCTTGTACATTGAGGCACTTCAGTGTTCAATTCCATTTCAAGCGCTTTGCTTTCTACTGTGGGTTCTTCAGAAAAGAAAATTAATTCTCAACTTGCATCAACCAATAATGAAGTTAGACACTAGCTATTCAAGGAGGATGATATTAGCTTGAAAGACATGTGTTATAGGGTGAGAGATGGATGGACATCTTGCTCTCCATCAGGAGACATAAATTCAAGAGCTGCTGTGAATTTGTGCTGAAGTCTACCGACAGTCAACTCACTTAGGAACATGTCTTTTGGGTCAAGGAACCAAAAGTAATCAGATCAGGAAGTCCTTTGGTCTGCCGTCTCAGTGGAGGTACCGGACTGAGTGCCATGCAATAGCAAAGACACAGGGCATATTATGGGCTAGAAATCATGGAAGCACCTGGGAATGGTCAGGTAGGAAATAGGTCTTCTACCCCCAAAAAGGGGACCAGCTGAAGTGTATCTACACCAATGCACACAGCATGGGCAACAAACAGGAGACACTAGATATGTGGGACTTGTGGGTGATGTGATTGCTGGAGGCTGTCTTGGGCATAGTGATCATAGTGATCATGAAATCAGTTTTCAATTCAGAATTCAGTTAAGAATTTTAAACTTCAAATTTAACTAAAAATAATTTAAAAATCTCCTCATAGAATCATAATCTAGCTTGCAATTTTGATAAAGAAAATGAATGGTTTTAAACATTTTTTTTTATCTTGAAGATTCAGAGGCTATGGGGCTTCTTTTCTTCATGATTATATAAGCAACTTTTTTTTCCAGTTAGGAAAGAAAAATGCAGTATGGATGGTCAGATGTAGAAGTCTGCAGTGCAAAGAACTGGATCAGGACTAATCACTCCAGGCTCCTTTTATTGTCTGTGGGATAAAAAAAAAAAAGAAAGAGAAAAAGCACTTTTAAGGTATGATTCATACCATCATAATGTAGGCATCTAAAATAGGTCAGATTCATTGAGCTCTAAAATATCTGGTATTCTCTATGGGCAGAGGCATGGTCACCCTAGGAAACCAGTCGCTTAGATGTGAATATATCTATGTTATCAAGTAAGGTGAGATGCTTTTCACCCCATGTAACTTTTGTGACCAAGAACAAATATGAATAAAGAAAGAAACATTGTCTTGATACAAAGGCTTCTAACACAATGATATGTGCTAAAGCACTTGTTCCATATTCCCTACAATGCCCTAGATCCTCTAAAACTTAAAGAGTGACATTTCTATCACAAAGGAAAGCATGTTATAATACTGCATTATCCTTCATTCTGACTTGTGAAAGTGATTGCTCGCTAAAATTAAAACTAACACTTGCCAAAAAGTACATAGCAGTGATCTAATCAAAGATTTGCATGCAGAATCCAGTGTTGATTAATATGTGCATTATAATCAGTGCATATAGCAGTACATCAGCATATTAGTGTATATATACATATATGTGTATATACACATACTAATAGATGCTTAAAACACAATTATAGATAATAATTGTGGCTAATAAAAAGTGAAAGCCAACAGTCATATAAATTAATAAATGTCAATGCATTAATAAATGCAGTATATTGGTATGCAAGCTAAATATACGAAAATGCAGGGATAAAGACACTAAGAACATGACTTTGGTTTATTTTGGATTTCTGTAGGACTATTCAGGACAATAGAAACCCTAGGGTGATGACATAGTTCCACTGCTAGCTGTGGAAAAGAAAAAACATTCATTGAATATTTCTGTTTTACATTTAGAAAGGAAAATAGAGTCTGCATTGCCAAAGTATTATCTATTATGGCATTCTCCTAAGTGGACAGTAAAGAGCATCTTCCTTTTTTGTATTTTTTTTATTATTATTTATATTTGGCAGGACCAGATAACTTAATTTAAAGCTTTTAAAAAGAATCCTGTACTGCTGTTCATTGTCAAAAAGCTTCGGCATCCTGAAGAAGCCCAAGAGGCCTGGAAAGATCTAATGCCATGTTGATATTTTAACAGTGTAAACAGGATAACCTGGGTAACTGTAGATGAGTTAACTTGACCTTGCTTCCGTGTGAAAGAATGGAACGGCTGACATGGGACCCCGTCCATAAGGAAATAAAAACCGGTAACATAATTACTGCCAGTCAACATGACTTTATGCAAAACAGATTAAGTTAAACAAATTGCATAGTACTTTTATGAGATAAGAATTTTGATTATTTGATTTGTTTAATAAAGGTAACTATGTTGACAAAACAATGTTTTTCAGACTTGTTAAGCACTGAAACAACATGACACCCTGATTAAAGTATTAGCACCAGAACAAGTCCAAGAAAGCATGTATTAAATAAGTCTAAACTGTAAAAATCAGAAATCGAATGTGTACTTGTTAACTAAAGCTCAGCAAGCATTGCCAGTGTGCTGCTACAGAGATCCTTTCATGTCTGAGACGCTGTTATTCAATGCTTTTACCTATGGCATGACAAAAAATAATAACAGAAACTAAGTTTTAGTAATACCTCTATATTATGGAAATGACAAAGGGAGAGAAATTATGAGGACAGATTACAGGCAGGAAGTGATTTAGACAACTTTCTAGCTAAGCAGAAACAATATGGGTATTAATATTGCCAATTATCTTGTGAGGAGGCCATATAGGTTACACTTGTAGGACTAAGGAATGCAATGGCTCTAAAAAAATGGGAAGATAATGGTTGATGGTCAATTCTTCAGGATAAAAAAGCAGGAAGTTGGCTAATGTGATCCATAGGTTTACTCTGGAAGGGGTTAGAGATGGTCTGCTAATGAGTACGGTGGTCAGATCAAATTAAGCTCTCCATAGAGAAAGGCAGAAACAATGTAAGCTACCACTCTACAAACAGCTCTTACTTGGTCTGGGGCTACACGAACAGAGCAACTTCTCTGGGATACACTGCAAACAGAGCTGATGGAGAAATGGTTAGCAGGGGTTGTGTGCATCTGCATAAATAAGGCACAGAATAGCAGGGAGTTTTTCCTTGCTGTGTTTGGGGAAACAAGACTTTGGCTACATTATTTGTAAATAAGATTGCACAACCTTGCTAGCCCTTGTGGTGTTTTGGTTTTTGGTTTGAGCTTTTTGATTTTAGTAAGCACAAAGGAAGGCTCAGAATGAATCAGGAAGGTTAAGACAGTGCTGAAACTTTTGAGATGTTTAATGGAAAACTCTTCTTGACAGTGTCCTGCTTATGTTCCTGTCCCCTGGTCCCCAGGGATTTGTTGTGTAAGAGGTGGAATGCTTTCCGCTCCCCTCTGGGGGAGTTATCACTGGCATGGGAGGATAGAGCCATCTGTTCACCTTCTCACCCCCAATTCCATACTCTTCCTCCAGTCTCCTTCCTCCAGGAGCATCGGAGAAAGACACGCATTTTTCACTCCTTTTTTCCTTCCTGGAATGCTTTAAAAGGGAAAGATGACAATTAATCTGTAGGTCTCACCCCACTCTTGTTGACTGGAAAGGAGAAAGCATATACAAAAGCAGTTTGATGCTAACTTGAGAAGATAAACCAGATTGCATGCAGGCAGCCCTGGGACCCTGATCTCTTAGTCTTCTCCAGTCTCTAAGGCTGGGGTTTCAGAGGGCGACCAGGCAGCAGGAATAAGGGTCAATGTTTAGTTTTCATTTCTGTATGAAGCCAGACCTGAAGTCTGAAGAAACTGATTGGGGTTTCCTAACCTGGTGGGGTTAGGGAGTCTGTTTGAAAGGAAGCAGAAAAGCTGAAGAGAAGTGGGGACATGACTACCTGATGGTATTACTCAGTGCAGTAATGGCTGATAACGTGATGCAGAATCAGACTGGTGCATCAGACTCATGTCGTGAGGCAGCAGCCCTCATGCTGCCCTGCAACACGGGCATGTACCCCACACATCTAAGGGTGAAAAGTACCTTTGGTGACTCACTACCTTATGGTCCCGCAGTCTGTCCTCTCTGATCTGACACATGATCTGGTGAGTAAAACCAGGGTTTTGTCAATCATCTGCACCTAGTACATCAGTTCATGGAGCAGAAGAGCCTGCAGCAAAAATGAGTGAGATGTGGGCCAAACAAAGAGAATTGTCAGGCAGGAGCAAGTGTACACATCTCATGGTAAATTCATGAGATTTGGCAGACTGGGAACTGGGGCAGGACTGGTATCAGGGCTGGGAGACTGCAGGAGTCAAAAAAATCACCTGAAGTAATAATCACTGACACTCATATGAAATGTGAAGATCAATATAGATGAAAAGGGCCAAAATGAATAGGTTATAAATAAAGCACTGATGAATAACATCCCTGCCCCTCGTCATCTTCACCACCAAACTAAGGATACTGTGGGCTTCTGTTTTTAATCCCTCTTCTAAATACCCTGTAATTCTGTCCTTTCTAAAACAATGACCCAATAGTTGGTGTCTTCTTTCTCTACCATCATCAACAGACTGTCTGTGAGGAGGGAGAGGGAAAAAATGAAATTGCTCCAGTTTGGCCACCCCCAGCTTCCCTTGCTGGCTATGCGTCTCTCCCACAGCTGCCACACAGCACTCAGAGAGCAATGAGCAACTTAAATGTACAAATGTCTTCAAGCTTTCTTATTTTTAGCAAAATCATCAGGGTTTTGCCCCATAATGCCTAAAAGGTCTCCTGAAGTTTTCCAGTATTTCCAACGTGATCACATTGTATCCAGACAGGGAAGCAATCAAAAGTATATATTCATCCTGGCCCCGTTAAAGGGTGTGGGGAGTATGAGTGACCTTGAACAACAGGTCTTTTAGAATAAGTTGAATGCTTTTCTTACATGAGCAGAGCACATGATATCAAGTCCATGCTGGGTTTTATGCTGCCTACAGAAGCTCTAAAGATGCCCTATTCGTGAAGGTGAATACTGAGAGTGGATGGTATCTGACTGTGCATGAACTTCCTGATACAAAGTTAATGCCTTTATTTTCTGTAAAAAAAAATAGTATTAGTGGTTGCAGTTTTACAAATTAGCACTTACATCATATGGCTAGATATTAACTACAATATCAACAGGAACATAAATCCAAATTTACTATATTGTGAATCTACTCACTGGTAGATTTCAGCTCTACTTAAAGAAAGGATGAATAACTCTCCATCATTTTGGAGGTACTCCAGAGATTAAAATTCACTAGTCATCCAACTTTCAGATAGTCACGCTTAGTTGAGATGAACACCACCTCACCAAATATGCAGGGATATTCCATCCAGCTGAATTTACAGCCTCTCTTCCCTTAGGGATATAAGTTAATGGCCACTTGAGGCTTGTATAGGAAGACTTAAATATTCTAATCTAGTTCAATCACAAGTTGTTTGTGCTGCAGAGGACATCAGATCACTGAACTCTTTACAGTTTGCTTTAAAATTCATGCTGCTGTAACAAATACAACTTGAATTGTGAATATCTGTTAAGTGACTCATTAAGCTTGAGAAAAAAAAGTATAAAATTTATCCAAGAAAACCAGTTAACATAGAATGTGCTTGTTGGGAGAAAATAGGTCTTGCGGATTGTGATGGTTTTCTACAGATACTGCATCACTTCTGGAAATGCAGAGCTGATGGATTTAATTAAAATACCCCTTTGCTATACAGCACTAAACATTTTCTAACAAAGGACAGAAATTAATTTATTAAAACTAATGAATTTGAGACAAAATACTGTCAATCCTGTGGGGTTGTTTTCAAAAAGAAGGGAGCCTCATCAATGGTTGAGGGCTCCTGAGTCCTGCTGAAACAATTTAAAGGGAATGGTTTGTAAGATTTTAAGATTTTTTAAATTATTGAGATTGTACTTGAGGCAAGATGCCTGTTTAAAGTAAGATGTTAATTTGATGTGTGTGTGCAGCACGGTTACAAAATTGAACTTACACATGGAAAAAGCAAATCAAAATTATTTAGAGACAGCCTTCAAGAGGGAGGAAACTGAACAACCTACTTTCTTTTCCCCATTTGAAACTTAAAAAGCAACTAAAATCAACAAACCATTAAATTGGGGTGTAAAATTATTTCAGTATTATCAGTCTAAAGGGTTGGTAATGTAAGGAAGTCTGCATGGAAATATTTTGAGGAGTGTGATTTTTAACTCATTGATATTTCTTTAAATACATCCAACACAGAAGGGTGACAGACAACTCTTGTTTTTAAACTTTATTATCCTGCAAGAATATCTAGATCACTTACCCATCATAATTTTTCAGCAAATGTTCAATTAACAACTTGACAGCCAACCATTGACTTTAAAACTATCCGATCTTCCCACAATCGATAAATCGCATCTGGGTAATTTATACTGCTCAGATACAGTTACATGTTTAGCACATTTGTTGTGCTAAACATTTGTTTAGCACATTGTGTTGGTCACCATAAGGTAGTCGACTGAATATCAGCTATCTGATCCACTCCATGACATCTCCTTTCAAGAAATGACAGCAACTCTTTCAACATCTGTGTTTGGAGTTATTCACCTTTAAAAATTATACTACCACAGCCTCAAAAGATTTTACAAGTCAGCAAAAAGTCTCTCAAAAGAGAAATGTGTAGGAATTAAGTGAGGCACCCAGGAACATTCCCGTATTGTATGATTAAAAGCAACAGATGAAATTAAAAACATGTTCATTTACCATGATTACCTCATTCTCCCCTGCTACAAATGCTGTTCCTTTGCTTAATCAGCAGTTTAACTGAAAGCACACTCTTTGCTTGTATTTGATTTTGTGGTCTCCCACTTCAGTAATGAAAATGCAATGTTCACATGAATATTTTATTAATATTAAGTGACCATTTTGTTTTGTGTCCATGAGCACTCAGCAGAACATACATGAATCTTTTTTTCTTTTTTGTGGAAATCACTTGACAGTAATTTTTTTTTTTTAGCAAGCTATTATTATTTTTTAGACACGTGAACAGCCTCCCATTGCGGTTGTGCTTGCTACGATAAGGATCTTGGAGATACACACTCCTCCTTCTTCTGCCCCACAATCCAGCCATCTACAACAGCGGCTGTATCAGTGGGTGTGGTGTTTTAGCTGTGGCACTCATCATCTGGGAGGTTTCATTCAACATCTCTTGAAGGTACGTGAAACTGCATTAATTTCTAGTGCAAACAGTTTTGTACTCACTTAGTTGTGATGATTAATCTTCTGAAATCAATAGCTGCACCTAAGCTGTGTGTCTGAAAAAAATATGCTTCCAATAACATACTGAAAAAGATGCTCCACCTCTTCTTCCTTCAGCCCATGTGTTGCCTTCTGTGCTTTCCCTGTGCATATGAGCCCACCAAAATATGGAAAGTTGACACTTTTCAGTTCTTTAAATGCTGAGCAGGCCTGCAGTGTCCATCCATCAGGCAACCAGCAAGCTGAAGCCACCTCTTATCAGCCACACTGTTCATGGGACTGCAGAATCGCCTTCCTCCCATTTGACTCCCCACATCAGCAATCTTCCTCAGTTCATTGTATATGTACAATATATACATTAAACAAAACAGAAGGAGGCCCACCATTAATTACTCATCTACACAATGTCTGGCACAATGGGAGCCTGAGGCTTCAGTGAGTTTCCCAGATGCTGTCTAAATAATGCAGATAGATGATAATTCTCCTTGAAAGCAGTCAGCCCATTCTGAGGGCAAGCCTTCCTCATTTTATTCACATAAAACTCCCACTGAAGGGGTGCATTGAGAAAATGCAGGGAAGATTGTCCTCTGTAGTGACTCTATTTCCCCAAAGGTCTCCTTATCTCCCTGGTGGTCTTGTGTGTGCACAAAGTAGAACAGCAAATGTTTTACACAAGTAAGAATTGCACCAATAGCTTATCTCAGACAGTAAGCGATGATTCATAATCATAGTTTTATACCCTCTATTTTGCACAATCAAATAAGTAGACAAAAAAAGAGAAAAGAGAGAGAAAACTGGTTTATCCCTTTCAGCAGTAATAATCCTGGGGCTATTTATAAAGTGTATATATCCTAGAAATCCAATAAAACAAGACTGGAAGTAAACATGAGATCATCTAGACTATCACACTGCCCTGAGTCAGGACAACTGCACTAGTGTCATTCCCGTTAAATATTTGTGCAGCTTAAAATGCTACAGGGATAGGGACTCTATAAAAATCCCTTGACAGTCTACTCCAGGACTGCATTACCCCTGTTGTTAGAAAAATTATCCTGATGTCAGGATAAATGATGATGGAAGTTAGGCTCCTTTCTAAAGTTGTGGGGTTTTTTAGTTTGTTGTTTTGGTTTGTTTGTTGTTGGTTTGGTTTTGTTGTTGTTTGTTTTGGTTTGTGTTTTCTTTCTTTTGTTTGTGTTTAGTTTTGGGTTGTGTTTTTTGTTTGCTTGGGTTTTTATTTAAAAAAAAAAAAAAAAACCTAAAAAAAAAAAAAGCTAGAGGAAAAAGGGTTGCTACCTAAAGCAGATGCAAAGGCCACCAAAAACAAAGGCAAATAGCCAAATGAATTGTAGGGCAGAGGGGAAGGCTGAATGCCTGGGATTATTTTGCTGGGGAACAGCCTCCAAGAGCAGTAAGAAACAAACAGAAAGAGAAAAAAAGCTGGAGCAACCTGCCTAGGAAAACAAAAACAAAACAGTAAACGAAAAGATTATCAAACACAATGCAAACACAATGCTGCCAGGAGGGAAACAGTGTTGGAAAAAGCAGACCACAAAAAAACCCTCTTCTGCTGGCATCTTGATGTGTTTGGGCAAAGAGGCCTTTGCAAATTTTCTGTAAATATTGCATCAAAGAAATATTGATCTCTACCATCGGTCTCTTCTTGAACAAAAATACCCTGAAGGACCCTAGTTCTTGGCTATCCATGCAGGTCAGATAGGTACATTACAAAATCTCTTTTAGGAAGAAAAAAGAGCACATTGTTTTCAACGATTTTTGGATACTTGCTCATACTCAGGAGGGGTGCAGACTTCAGCTATTCCTTGAAAACATTTGGCTCTATTGCNCCCTGCGCGCTGCCGGGCGGGGAGGAGTGGAGGAGAGCGGGGGGCTGGCCCGAGGACCACCCGCTCCTACGCCCGCCTGGCCCAAGCCTGCAGCCCGCCGGGGGACACGCTGTTGAATGGAGGCG